>PVIJ01001373.1:80475-203662 GCA_004024925.1 Scalopus aquaticus
CACCCCCACAAGCTCCTATATCAGATCCAGAGCCCCAGTTTTGGTTTTGAGAGTCTGCTGCGTGTAACTACACAGTCTGCCTGGGCCCAACGAGGAATCTCATGACTCTCGCCTCTACGGGCGCCCATGCAGACACCAAGTGAACAGCACTAGGGCCCCGGTGATATAGCCTCTGGCTCCGGCCTCTCTCCCTCTGCCCACCCTCTCCCCTTAGCCTTCACCTGCCCGTGGTCAGAGAACATGTGAGAGATGGTTTGCACCCCGAGACAAATTTCTTGTTCCTCATATCTGAAAAATCAACAACACAGAACAACGACTTTTTAAATAGAAACATACCCAAAGGGCCTTGGCGCACCTTCAGGTATACGGGGTGACTGTACGCCTTGGCTCTCGAGCCCGTGCTGCTGGGCGACACGCTCTGGCTACCTCGGCCTGGAAAGACCTTGTGCTGCAGAGGGAGAAAAAGGCGAACTTAGTTAGAGTTAAGAATTGGGGCCTCCTTGGTGGCACAGGGGGTTAAGTCTCAGCAATATGCAGCTTTCAGCAGCCACGGAAGCATGAGTTCGATCCCCAGCCAGGGAGATTCCCACATGGCGCAGCAGACCTCTCCTGTCTCGCCTGCTGCTCCCCACAGCAGTGTATTTCAGTAGATCCACCTGTTTTGCTCCCCACTCTGGTGAATCCCTTCACCACACCCCATACCTCTGACCTACACCCCAGTTCTTGGATGCATATATAAATAAATCTTTAAAGAAAAGAGTTAAGAATTGGGGTCTGGTTCTCTGAGGTCTGTTATATGGGATCTTCAACTGTTTCGGAAAGGATTTCTGCCTGGAAATGGTAAAATAGCTGGCCAGGTTTTCCTTATTCTTTGTGTGGCTCAGGCATTGCCTGGTTTGTGATGGCGAATCTCAGCCTCCCAACTATAAGTACTGCTCCTATAGGTCATCTTTACTTCATGTTCGAAGAAAATTAAGAAGTAGAAATGCAAGGAAAAGCAAATCATCCCACATGGTACAATCACAGTATGTTTAGAATCAGCAGTATGGCTCCAGGGAAGATGGTTTACCAAAAATGTAACAAAAAAGTTCAAACAGTGGTAAGCGATAAAGAGAAGTGAGTGGTTCGTTCACCGGCAGAGGGTCAGTCTTGCAATAATTTACAGCCTTTTAAAACTGTCACTGTGTACACTGTGTGTTGTCACGGAAAACGCTAGCGACGTAAGTGAGAAAAAAGCAAGACTTGAAGATGCTTATTATACATTGTGTAAAATTGATGTGCAGACAGACGTAAAGTAAAACCTGGGGGAAATTTAATACCTGACACAGTGTTAGGGCGCTATAATCATGTCTGCCCTTTCTTTCTCTGGCTCTTTTCCCAAACTTTGTAAACATATACGTATATGTACATGCATGTTGTAGGGTAAGTGAATGGTCAGGCTTTTACATCACTAGCCTCTGTGGCTATCAAGAGCAGCCTTGATCATGTTAACACAGAAGGCGCTTGGGAGCGTGGGCTCGGGGCACGAGTGCCTGGTGGTGGACACCTGTGCACACCTGAGCCTAGAGGTCAGCGCTATAAAGGCGGCGTCACTCAGAGAAGAGGGACACCTACGGGAAGAGGGCTGAAGGGGACATGTTAAAAAAGAAAAAGAAAGTGTTAAAGATTCCTTGGGGGATGAGGGCTTTGGTTGCTGCCAGCTTCCCGGCCTCCTGGCCTTCCTGCCTTGCCATGTCAGCCTGCAGACTTGCCACTAGAATGTGCATCATTCTATTTTTATAGATGTATATTATATACAAGTACATATAGGCAAAGATACCTAGCATACCATTTAATGAAAAAGATCTTTAAGCATTTACACAAGATTAGAGATATTTGTGAGCAGAACAGATGCAAAAGAAAAAAAGGTTTTATTGCTTTTTTAAAAAGTACTTCCAATTTGGCATATACCAAGGAAGAAACTTTAAAACCCACCGATAGGGTGAATTTCCCACTCTATGCTGCCGATGACTGCTGTTCGTTGAAGTGACTGGATCTTTTTTCTGTAGTGATTCTAGCTATAAATCACGGTTTTGTTTCCCTTGGTTTAAGTGGCAGTCCTCTTTGATCATTACTTCACACAAGGAAAAGATATTTCCTTGTGTGAAATAGTGGCTCACTTCTCATAACCTCAGGCAACAAAGGGGCCCCTGTGTGAAGATGCAGGAATTCCTCTTGGAATCCGGGGAAGGCCCCCAGCTGAATCGTATCCAAGGAAGATGTTGCAAAGCTTGCAAAGCTTGTTCCAAGAAAGGAGCCCAGCTGGAGATCTTTTCTTTCTATTCAGATAGTGGCCCTGCTTGAGGGAGCAGGGAGGGGGTGGGTGGCAGAAACCTCTAAAACAAAACCTGAAAACAAGCCCTAAATCCTTTACAAATTATAAGGAAAAGTTGATTCTTGCAACTAGTGGTGTTGCCAGCTGGGATTTAGATTTAGAATTTAACTCCACTTGGAAAGAAATGTTTTCTTCTCATGGACATTAAGGAAGGTCACAGAGATGGACTGTCCACTCTGTGGAATAAATTGGAACAGAAGCCTGCCTGTGGAGAAGTCTCAGGCTGGTACAAATTCACCTAAATGACCACTAATCCCGACCCACCGGTGAGTCCTACACATTGCCCCCAGTGGCTACTGTGAATTGCAAGTCTCATCAAGATAGGCCCTCCCCACCCAACACCCACCCATCCTTGTGAGTTTCTGTTCCACGGCCACCTTCCCCTTCAGTCACCTCCCTCTTGTCCCTCGACTGTGCCTCACTTTCGGGGATTTATAGAATGACGTACCCTCACATAACCTATGTGCAGAGGGTTCTGGCATGTCCTTGTCAGAGCTTTCCCCTTCCCTCCTTCCTTGAACCTTTCCTGTTCTAGGTACTTAACACTTTGTGGTCCGCTCACGTGTTAATACGTGTTCATCTAGTCTCCGGTTTTTCACGCCACGGTGGATTTATTTGGAACTATTAGGAGCTATTTCTTTGATCGTACTCAGTCTAGAAGCTTTACACGTTGTTTTGGTGAAAGTGTAAGGTGTTTCATGAGAGATATTACAGTTTTTTTAATATCCAGTAGTTCAGGAGTTGTGTGTGTTTTATTGAATGCTTATACCATTCATGCGATGGCACAGAAAATGGCCAGCCCCAAGGGCTGGTAAATTTAAAGGGCACCGGCACACAAAGTGTTAAGTCTCTGGTCAATGATAAATCCATTCGTTTAAAAAAGCCAGGGTAGTAATGAGAAGAAAAGGGAGGCGTGGAAAGCCCTGCCCTCTGCTCTATTGAGGGGCCCCTCTGAAATGTGGGAGATTAAGAACAATAAGAACGGCTGTTGCCATTTCTGTGCTTCTGCCACCTGCTTATCCTGATTTCGTGTGTTATCTGTACACCTCACATTTAAAAGGGCAGGGGAAATGGGCCCAAAGAGGTTCAAAGAGTTGCTTGAGGCCATGCGGCTAATAAGTAATGGAGCTCAAAGTCAAACTGGAAGGCCTGAGCTCCCCTTGACTCTCCCCTTGCTGCTCTAGGAGAGGATTGCCCAGTCACAGGCTCCCTGTCACCCACATCGATTTCTCCAACATCTGTGGGTGGTCAAACAGGGCCAGGAGATGTGAGAAACACCCGCTCCTAGCTCCAGGGGCCCCTCCACCTGACAACTGAATTTCTAAGAAGTGAGAATTCCCTTCCATGTGCAGACACCCTGAGCTGCTTAAACATCAAGCTCTGTCAGGCCCTATTATTTACTAATAGATCCGTGGAATGTGATTCCTGGGGGGAGGGGGGTTAATGTACTAGTGTGAGCTGCAAAAGTCACCACTTAAAAACACCATTTTCAACCAGTACCATCCAGTGAAACAGCCTGCAGTGAGGAAAATGTGCAGTGTCCACACTGTGAGTACTGTGGTGTTAATTAGCCAGTTACCATCACACTGATGTGCCCATTTAAGCTGATCCAAATCAAAACCTGTAAACGCCTGAAGGTGACAGCAGAACATTCAGAACAGCCAGGTCCAGACAACCAGCTAGGCTGATGGCTGTGGCCAGTTCCGTTGATGGAGGAGATATAATTCCATTATCTAACTCTAGGTTAGAACCACACAAGGAAGTGGGGGTAGAAGGAATCAACATCACCATGAGCACAATCCCTGGGCACCAGGGTTACAAAGCTTAGGTAGGAGCTAGACCGGCAGTCTAGGGCAAAGATAGGGAGATTGAGCCCATTGTAGAACCTCGGGTCTCTTTTCTAATTCTAGTCAGCCAGCAAACAGGAACCTTCCTAGAAGATGAGCCCCTCCCAACTGAAAGAAGGCTATATCAGTGTCATCCGTGCAAGAATTCAGGGCAGCCATTTCTCTGCCCACCTGTGTCTATGCAGGCGCTTTCCTTTACCAACTCTGTCCCTCTGCAGGGCAGCGGCCTGCCTGTCTGCCCGTGACCTGCACCATGCTGGCCTCTCTTAGCAAGCCTGCCCCTCAGTGGGGCAGCTCTTTCTGCCCACTTGTGTCTGCGCAAGTGTCCTTTACTTCTTTTCCTAATAAACCTGTTCTTTAAGTATAACTGAGTCTCTGTCTCATGGAGAAACGTGTCATGTGCCGCGGAAGGGAGCTCTGGTGACACCTTTCCCAGAGTGAGCCCAAGGACCTTGCTCTGCTCTCAGATCCGTCAACTCCAAAAACGACATCACCATGAGCACAATCCCTGGGCACCAGCACCTGGGTTACAAAGCATAGGTAGGAGCTGGACTGTAGTCTAGGGGCAAAGATATGGAGATTGAGCCCATTGTAGAACCTCCGGTCTCTTTTCTGATTCTAGTTAGCCAGCAAACAGGAACCTTCCTCGAAGATGAGCCCCTCCTTTGCTTCTGCACTTTATCTGAGTCTCTTCCCCCCATCCTTTGGGGGCCATGTTCATTACCACTTCCTGTGATGCTACTCCATTCAAAACAACTTTTACTAAAATAAACTCTTAACATTTTTAATATGTCTCAGTTTAGCTTTTAACAGTCT
This sequence comes from Scalopus aquaticus, assembly GCA_004024925.1. Taxonomy (NCBI): domain Eukaryota; kingdom Metazoa; phylum Chordata; class Mammalia; order Eulipotyphla; family Talpidae; genus Scalopus; species Scalopus aquaticus. The sequence continues at coordinate 85,513 of PVIJ01001373.1, forward strand.
CTACATACTATAGGTGACTTTTGAGCACTTGAAATGTGACTGTTATAACCAATGAACTGAATATTTCCTGTATGTGAGTCAATTAAATTTAAATAGTCCTTGGCCTCCCTGGTGGCGCAGCAGTTAAGCGCTGTGCTGTGGAGCTGTCAGCAGCGGCAACTCGAGTTCTACGCCTGGCAAGGGAGATTCCCACATGGTGCAGCAAACCTCTCCTGCCTCGCCCACTGCTCCCCTCAGGAGTGTACTTCGGTTTATCTGCCTGTTCTGCTCCCCACTCTGTCTCTGGTGAACCCTCTCGCCGCCACATGCCTTTGGCCTGTACCCCAGCTTGTATGCATAAATAAATAACTCTTTTAAAAAATTTTAAATAGTCCTATGTGGCTAGGAGTTACTGCATTGGACTGCACAGTTCTAGAAAGTTCTGAAAGGTTAAGTGTCAGTTCCCTGATTTTCATGCTGCGTATGAGCTCTGTTGTGTCACTAGGTTATAATTAATTGTTGATGTTGCCCACCTCCCCAGGTTGTGGCTTTCTGTCTTCTCCATTTGTCATGGTCATCCGCCAGTACAGGACCTGGCCCACAGTTCTGCTTGTTAACCATTAATGGAGGTTAAATAAACAGATGTCCCTGGGCTCTTTCGGTATCGCCTTTGTTACTGCTCACTATCATCTAGTTTATCTTTTCCTCTGACTTTGCTCTTATGAGACCATTTCAATTCCCAAATCATCAAGTGAAGCCCAGACTGCCCATTGTGAGCTCATTTTCCTTTCCTCAAAACACAATTTTAGCTGTTTTGGCTGGTTGGCTGGTTGTCTCTGTCTCTCTAAATGAATGCTCCTATGACCATTTCTTGATTTTTTTTTTTTTCAGATTTAGATTGTTATCTTCCAGGAGGGAAAAAGATGATTTAGTTGAGTCTATTTTTATCCATTATGTTGAGCACTTCTGAGTGTTTTTCTTTAGAAACTCATATCCTTCGGCTATGTAGATTTTCTCAAATTGTTTATCGATGAATTCCTCCCCTCCTTGTCTTTGTCTCCTCCTGGAATTCCTGTTAGATGTACACTCCTCAGTGAGCCTCCAGGATTGTTTTTTTCAGTCTTTCCTTTTAGATTTTCTACATTTGTATCTCTTTTGCTCCCTTCTCTGGGATTTCCTCATCTTTTTCTTCTAGATTCTCTTCTAAAATATTCATTTTCCTTGTATTGTTTTAATTTTCAAGAACTTGTTGAGGTTATCATTCTCTGACTTTTTAAAATAACTTTCTGTACTTTTTGAGTGAAAATGACATGAAGATAAATTATTGTTGTCAATTTTTTTGTTTTCTTCCTAATCTTTATTTTAAGAATTTTGGTTGCTTGGTTTCAGTCTCTATTTTCATGTGGGATGATGTCTGGAGGACTCCCTCAGGAGGTAGCATTCCCAAAGCCAAGGGTGGGGACGGCTGAGGTGTTAGCATTTTGTTATCCATCCATTCACCCCGGTTTTGGGTTCAGAACCCCTATCCTCTGCTCTGGGTTCTCTACTATGTTCCTGGTCCGGAAAGCCTGTTTTTAACCTTTCCAAACACTAGCCTGACGGCCTTTGATTGATGTAGAGAGTAGAAACCATCCCCAAGACCAAGAGTGTAGAAAGGGGTTTAGGAACCTGACTGCCTCTTAAACACTTTCTAAATTGTCCTGATCTTAGCCCTCCTGACTTACTTCCTGCTCTCCTAAAGCCATAAAGAGTCCTTCCGTGTTTCCTGAGCTGGTTCTAGGCTGTCTGCACTGTGGCTGTACCAGGTCTGTTACTTCACATTCGTGAACTTCCTGTTTTCATCTCCTCTGTTGTTCTGTTGGTAGACAGATAAATTTCCTCTTTTGTAACACAGACCCCATCCCTTATCAAAAGCTGACTTTTTTTTCTTCTTAAAATTCTATTCATTTTGCATTTACAGAAGTCCTACTTGATCTTCCTTTCTAAAAAACAAAGATAATGAGATGCAACTGATGTTGTTTTTTGGAGTTGATGGGTTTGAGAGCGGGGCCCGTGGGTTCACTCTGGGAAAGGTTTCACCAGAGCTCCCTTCAGCGGCATGTGGCGAGTTTCTCCACGAGACAGAGACGTTAGATATACTTAAAGAGCAGGTTTATTAGGGAAAGGGACAGAGAAATAAAGGCCATTTGCATAGACACAGCGGACAGGAAGAGCTGCCCCGAAAGGGACAGGTTTGCTGAGAGGCCTGCATGTTGTGATGGGGGAGATATAACGCAAAGTAAGATTAGAACTAGACCCACACAAGGAAGTGGGGGTTAGAAGAAATCAACATAACCATTGGCACCTGGCTCCTGGGTTGCAGAGCATGGGTAGGCGCTAGACAGCAGTCTCTAGGGCCAGGGATATGGAGATTGAGCCCATTGTAGAATCTCCGGTCTCTTTTCTAATTCTAACTAGCCAGTAAACAGACAGCCATCCTACAGGATGAGCCCCCTCCCAACTGAAAGAGGGTTATATCAGTACCATCCCCGGAGGAACTTCGGGCAGCCCTTTCTCTGCCCACCTGTGCCTGTGCAGGTGCTTTCCTTGATCAACTCTGTCCCTCTGCAGGGCAGCGGCCTGCCTGTCTGCCCTTGACCTGCACCATGCAGGCCTCTCAGCAAACCTGCCCCTCAGCGGGGCAGCTCTTTCTGCCCCCTGTGTCTGTGCAAGTGTCCTATGCTTCGTTGACCCTTTTCCTAATGAACCTGTTCTTTAATTATAACTGAGTCTCTGTCTCGTGGAGAAACTTGTCACGTGCCGTCGAAGGGAGCTCTGGTGAAACCTTTCCCAGGGTGAACCCAAGGACCCCGCTCCGCTCTCAAATCTATCACTCAAAAACGACATCAATTGCAAGCAGGCGGCTGCCTTGAGGAGAGCTGCCTCTGCTGAGGGAGGTCACGGAAGGAAAAAACCGGCATAGTACAGGCCACGGGCAGGCAGGCCGCTGCCCTGCAGAGGGACAGAGTTGGTGAAAAGGGACACCTGCATAGGCACAGGTGGGCAGAAAGATAGCTGCCCCAAACCATTGCAGAAACGCCCTGATAAAGTCCTCTTCCAGTCGCGAGGGGCTTGTTCCTTCCAGGAGTGGTTTGTTTGATGTTGATTTTGAATAAAACTGTGTAGGATCTGAAAGGGACTGGAGATTCTACAGTGGGCTTAATCTCCCTATCATTACCCCTGGTCTGCCTCTTGACACTACTGCAGTCTGAGACCTGCCTGAGTCTGCTTTTGTGATCTAGGCAGTGGTATAGTTGGGTTAATGGTTATGGTTTAGTTGGGTTGATGGTTATGGTTTCTACCCCCATCTCCTTGTGTGGGTCTGGTTCTAACCTTATTTTAAGTTATATTTCCTCCATCACAATCACTGGATTTTGAGGAACTTCGAGTGAGTGGCAGAAAATTGACTTAAATGACAGTGATAATGCTGAATGAGAAATCATAGTTTATGTTGTGAAGACTGTAGTTGGTACCGGCACTGCACTCAGTAGTCTGCTGTGTTTTTCACTTACTTGCAGTCACTTAATCCTAGCTAACTATTATTACAACTGTCAGTTTATATCTAAGGAAACATCTAAGGAAACCTGAGACAAAATAACTTTCCCAAGACACTGTATAATACATGGAGAAACCAAAGTGCTAAGAGAAACCAGGGACAGTAGAAATTAATGCTTAACTGGAAAATTAAGGAAAACTTGAAAAAATAGATTTTCAGATTTGTTCTTCTCTTAGGATTCCCTTTGACACCACGGTACACCATGTTCTTTTCATCTCAAAGGATCAACTTTTAGGTTTCTCTGTAATTAACCCTTTTCATTTTCCCTGCATACTAATAACAGGTCTACTAGCAGGTGAGGCTTTCCAATACATTGCTGCCATGCTGTAGAAGCTACTCCTTTAGCCAATCGTGTCACACTTGGTCTTTTGCACCAACTTTCAAGGGTCTCAATAACCTGGTAACCATATCCCATATTCACCCCCAAAATTGCATGATTTTTTACCCAAATCATAGTCTTTCCTACCCTTTTGCTTCTACTAAAACTGTCCTCTCTACTTAACTAATTTCTCCTTACCTCTCAGCCTCATTCCCCGTAAAGCCTTCCCTAGCAGCTGCACCACATGGGATTGCTTCCTTCCCCAGATTCCCATGATACCTGCTACTAATTGGCTGTACCATTCCTTAGGCCTCCATCTGTACAACCCAGTGTAAACCAGTGCCATCTTGCCCAACAGATAAATTGGTCACATACCTAAGGCACTGGTAAAGCAAATGTACCAAAAGTATTTTCTTTGAAACTTCTTATTCTGTCAAAATAATATCCTGGGAAAAAGAGAATTTCTTTGAAGTATTTTCATTTTTAAGAAATTTTGATACATGATCTTTTTTTTTAAAGATTTGTTTATTTATGCATACAAGAGTTGGGAGGTAGGCCAGAGGTGTGGGGGTGGGGGTGAGAGGATTTACCAGAGACAGAGTGGGGAGCAGAACAGCAGATCTACTGAAATACACTGCTGAGGGGAGCAGTGGGCAAGACAGGAGAGGTCTGCTGCGCCATGTGGGTCAGCTCCCTGGCTGGGGATTGAACTTGTGCAGCAGATAGCTTCGTAGTGCTGAGACTTAAGCCCTGGAGCCAACAGGGGGACCCCAATACATGATCATTGTAGTAATTAGAGTTTGTGAAATTTTCTCTGGATATTATTATCAATAGTTTTCATTTTAGGAGGTTCGTGGGTAAATAGACCATATCTTACTCTTCTTTGTGTGATTGTGCCCAAGATACACACTTATTTAATTTACTTGGGCATCAGATAAAAGTATTTCTAAAAGTCATGCCTATCTATAGGGAATTAGTCAAAAATCTCAGAAACTGGTGAAATATATGACCATTTGCTTCCCTTTCTCAAGTTCTATGTGTCATTATTTTCATGATAAGCAAAGATTATTTTATTGAAATATTTTACATGTATTCATTGAAACTTAAGATTTTCTGAGCTGTCAAGAAGCAATTCCTTCATTATTTTTCTGCTCATTTGAAACTTTAACCATCAGAGAAGCAGTGTGTGGTTGTGTAATGTTTGTCAACAGTAATGAACAATAGCAGTAGCTTTTGGTTATTGAGCAATTCCAGCATACCCAACATATGATAAAATTACATGGTGGGCCATTTATATCTCACTACGTTAACCAATGTTACTTCAATTACAAAAATTTTTAGGGCCTCCCTGGTGGCGCAGCGGTTGAGCACTGCGCTGTGGCGCTGTCGGCAGCAGCGATGCGAGTTCGACACCCAGCCCGGGAGAATCCCACATGGTGCGGCAGACCTCTCCTGCCTCGCCCGCTGCTCCCCTCAGCAGTGTATTTCTGATCTGCCTGTTCTGCTCCCCACTCTGTCTCTGGTGAACCCTCTCGCTGCCCCACGCCTCTGGCCTGTACCCCAGCTTGTATGTATAAATAAATCTTTAAAAAAAGATTTAAATCTCACTACAGTCTTATTTTTTTTTTTAAGATTTATTTATTTATGCATACAGGCTGGGGGGTAGGCCAGAGGTGTGGGGTGGTGAGAGGATTCACCAGAGACAGAGTGGGGAGCAGAACAGGCAGATCAGAAATACACTGCTGAGGGGAGCAGCGGGCGAGGCAGGAGAGGTCTGCTGTGCCATGTGGGAATCTCCCTCGCCAGGGATCAAACTTGTGTTGCAGTGGCTGCAGATAGCTTCATAGTGGTTAGACTTAACCCATTATGCCACCAGGAGGCCCTACAGTCTTATTTTATAGGTGAAACACTGAAAGTGGGTACATTGTTCAACTGATTGCTAAAGAAACTGGTTGCAAACCCAAGCCTGTAAATGTCAAAGCACTTGTCTGCCTGGCTCTGTGTTTCAGGGGAGAGAACCTCCCTCCCCCAAACCCCTACACCGGAACTGTGACCCTCAGGGAAAACTTCCTGCTGTCACTTTCACAATACACCCTGACCGTGAAAGAAAACCACTTGCAGACCTCAATTTTCAATTTTTTGTCATTGCAGAAAGAGAAGTTAAACTTCTGGAGAAACCTAATGGATAATCTCCACAACCGGTGAGCTATTTTCTTTCCTTTTATTATGCTTTGGGGGGAAAAAAGTCTATTCTTTCTTTTCTCCATTAAATTTTCTTTTACTTGGTCTTTCACTACAGTCTTTATTACCTAAAACATTAAAGCAGGAGACAGAGTGATCCCCAAAGTCTATTTCTTTCTGGCTCATTCAGGTTTGTGTTGAATTCTGTTATTTCCTTTTCACTTTTGTTGTTTGGGGATACAGTTCTAAGATGTGTGAGATAAAGCAGGACCCAACTCAGTCTGTTTCCCTGGATAATCTGGGCTTCCCACAAGAAGACTAACCCTCCCAAATAATGATTCCAAGCAGGGTCCAAGACTAACAGTCTGACCTGTTCACAGTATTTTTATCAGTCAGTCAATACATGACCTTATTTTATGCGTGTTTCTGTTTAAGGGTATCTTTTAGATGGATGGATGGATACATGCATGCATGCATACATACATAGACTTATAGATTCTGGAGAGCTAACAGCACTATAATTCCTCCATTATTCCTAAACATGTGTTTTCTGTAAAGCATTTTATTGTAGGCTGGACCCTCTAACTTCTTTGTGGTTTCTGCACTCTAGGGTTCTGGGAATTACCCAGAACTACTTCATTCTAAGTATCTAGGGCTGAGCTGTCTCACTCCTCAGAACACTAGACAGCACTTCAGCACTATGCTCTAGGGCCATTTTATACAGGGAAATTGCCAACAAAAAAGCACAAAAATGTAAAATGTGGCAGTAAATAGCAGAAAAGGCACTTGTTTGCTATAGGAGAGCTGACACAAGAGGACAGCATAGTCTTTGAATTTAGCTAGAAACTCATACATCAGACAGGGCACTTTTTGTCCCCCTGTACATGACTATGAATGACTGCAGGGCACCTGAGCATTATTGGGGCTACAAAGAAATCTTAGCAAGTAGATGAGTTTGCAAATAATGAGAATCGATTGTGCACATAAAGTCTATAGATTAACACCCAATAATAGGAAGCTCTTTGGAAGTCTGTATTAAGCAAGGTCTAATCAGAAACGGGAACCGCTCCTTTCAGATAGAGGGAAATTACAGAGTCAGTTAGCTATGCGGGTTTTGGAAGAGCTGGGAAACCAAATCAGGCGGGGAGGCAGCACAGAGATGGTCCAGGCAGGAAGACATTACCCCCTAGAGTGAGACACAGCACCAGATTCTGGGGCAGTAACTGGAGCCACACTACAGAATAAATCTCATGCCAGGCCAAAGCTGAAGGAGGCCCTCCCATATACTGGTACCATGGTCACCAAGGCCTAAAGGTGACAGTAACTGAACGATTTACCGCATTACCTAACTCATAACTTTGCCACATGGCAAAGCACCTGCACTATTTGTGCCTTAATTCTCATGTTTCTCAGACCTTTCCTGTACCAAGTCCCTCCCCTGAAATTGGATTCTAGTATTACTATGGTGCCACCTGGTGGTAATTAGATGAAACTACACCTATGACTTTCAGGAGGACCAACTTTTGCAAAACTGGATCACCAGGCACTTCTTATTTTGTAATTAGTGCATTCAGAAAACAACAGACCTATCAAGACACAATATACTAACATGATATGGGCTACTATGTTAATAGGAAATATATAATTATTATAAGATTATATATGTAATATAACCAGGGCTATTAAAATAATGGCAGCCACACTGTACCATTTTCTAACTTTTATATCCATCTACTTCTCTATAAAATACTGGTTCCAACATTAAAGAATTGTTGTAAAATTGAAATCTATGAATGCATGAAAGTTTCTGCAACAGTACTTGATGCATACTCTACAATCAAATGTTAACTTCTAATAATAATAAGTACTGGCAGTTGCCAGACATTTTGGTAAATGTCTTCCATAGTTCTTGGTCATTTTCAAAACAAGGCTGCTAAGGAAGAACTGTTATAATTCCCATTTTGCAGATTAGACAACTGAAGCTCACAAAGGCTAAGAAATTTTCTTTGACATGCCAAATCTAGTAAGTGGTAGAAGTAGAATTGGAAGAACCCACAACTCTGGGTTGAAATTGCTCATTTATCACCAGTGCTGAGCTGCTGGTGTGGTGTGATGAGTCTTCTCAAATGTTTATATAAATTCTATCCCACTCTACACAAATATACCACCACCACCACCCCGACACACACACACACACACACACACACACACACCCAGTATGCTCTTGGGAAGTAGCCCCGGGTGTTATGGCCCCACACACTCTGCCTGAGCACACCAGGCACCAAAGGGAGACTGGAGTCAATGAAGATGCTGTGTAACTATGATCATCCATGAAACAGCTGTCTTGAGGACACACTAAAATCTCAGCCTCTTTAGGAGAAAAGAAAATTTGTCCCAGGGGGTTTTCAAAGCTTGCCTGGAAAGGAGAAAATTGCTGTGCTGAGAAAATGGCTTGGGTGGGCAAGGATTTCACTTCTTGCTCTTTCTCCGCTGTAGACTCACTCACGATTGTCTGTGTAGCCGGCACCTGTCGTTTACCAGTGTCTGATATTTGTTTTTATTCCTTCCTCTGGAGTCCAGACGCTCACTAAGTATTTGTCTGCTTTACCCACTGGCCAGGGTGATGTGAAATCCTGGACTGTTTTCTAAACATTGGCAGGTTGGTTTTTCAAAATGGATCTGAAATCTAAGAATTTAATTTTATTGTGTCTCTTGCAAGTAGTCCAGCTTGTAGAAACCAAAACCACTTCCCAGCAGCGCTTTAAAAGCACGTTGATAGAGTCCTTGAAGCAGAACATCCTTGACCCCGGGAGTTGCAGGATGAGGTTTGCTGCTTCCACCCGGGGCGAAGGCACCGTGGCCCCTGCCTCGCCTCATGTGCGTTACATTTGGACTTGCCTTTGCATTTTGGCCTACACGTGAGCGTGAGAAAGAGTGGCCCCTGTGAGGCACATGGAGTACTCAGGCCTCTTTTCACCTCCTGCCACCAGCTGCTACAGCCTCTGCCTGCGGCTTTGTTTTCCTCCTGGGATTCGTTGCCCACACTGATAACGTGTTATTATGAAAAGCGCTTGGGAGTGTGGGCACGGGGCACATGCACCTATGATTACAGACACCCAGGTCGAGAAGGGGGGTGGTGGTATCAGTGTCATGTATCTGTCAATGCGGACACCTGGGCTGAGATAAGAGAGACTGGTGAGGCTGAGGAGGGAAGCCAGAGAGAGCACAGCAGTCACGGGGGCTGGGAGGTTGCTGCCCCCCAGGGCTCCCTGTTTCAGTGTTAAAGCCCTGTCAGATCTATCAAAGGCTCCAAGATGCCTTTTCTGTTTGCCCAAATCAACAGTGAACCTGCCCACCCTGGGGCTGTTACACAATAACCCTCTACAGGAATAACCTCAAACACCTCAGCCTTGTCGCTCTTTCATTCACAATCACCACTCACAGGCACTCCTGCCTCTGACCACAAACATGCCCGCTGCCCACTGCGCTGGGCATCTCGGGAGGAGCTAGTCCTCAGGGGTGGGGGCAGACAGCTCACCCACACACAGCATGTCAGTCCCTCTCCAAGACGGGGTACCCAAGACAGCACCCAGACTTTCTCTGCCTCCTACTGAGAGTGCTGAGGCTGGATACTGAAGAAAGCTCCACTTGGCAGGACAGCTCGTCCAGAAAGGCCCGTGAGCTTTCAGTGAGCTGCTTTATCAGGAATAGTTCAACATCGTGCTTTCCCTTGGTGCTGGGGCCTCGTCCGGCAGGAGCAGACCCCAAACTGCCATTCACACCTTTTCTTCATGTCCCACTTTGTCTCTTTTACCTTTCTGACAGACCCTGGAAACAACTGCAAGAAAAGCACAAAGAATCCCCATATACCTTCTACCCACAGGCCCCAAATAGTAACATTTACCACATTTGCTTTCTTCTTTTCTTTCTCCACATGCACAATTTTTTTCCTGAATCATTTTAATAAGTTACAGATAAGGGCCCCTTTATTCCCAGAGAGTTCTCTGTGTATGTCCTAAGAACAAGGGCCTTTCTTTATACACCCCTGTACAGTGATCAAAACTCAGGGAATTCGTGTTGATTTCATACGAGTACCTAATCGGCAGACCTTAATCAGATTTCACCAGTTGTGTCAGAAATACTTTTTTAGCAAAAAGTTCATGCCTTGGGTTGTTGTCGCTTCTCTTTAAGTCTCCTTTAGTCTGGCCTAGTTCCTTGGTCTGTCTTTGTTTTTCCTAACATTACGTTTTCTCAAAGAGCACAGACCCCTGGTTTTGCAGAATCCCCTTGGGTGGCTTTGCTGGGAGGGCGCCTGCCTCCGCCAGGTGATGTTCCTTTGACAGGAAATCCGCAGCTGTGCTGCTGCCTCCCTGGGCCCCTCCCAGAGGCACGCGCTGCAGGTTAGTCTCCTTGCTGGCAACATTACTTTATTTGGCTGAGGGGCTGTGTGCCAGGTTTCTCCACTCTAGAGGCACAGGCACACCTCATTTTATTGCACTTCGCAGTAATTGCATGTTTTACCAGTTGCAGGCTTGTGGCAACCCTGCGTCCAGCAAGCCTGTCGGTGCCATTTTGCCTCTTGCTCACTCCGTCTGCGTCACATTTAAGGTGTGTGCGTTGTGTTTTTACCATAATACAAGTACACACTTAGTAGGTGATACTGTGGTGTGTGCACAGCTTTTATATGCACTGGGAAACCAAAAAATTCTAGACACTCTCTTTATTACAATGTTTACTTTATGGGAGTGGCCGGAAACCAAACCTGCACTATCTCCAAGGTGGTGCTTAGACGTCCCACTAGCATGGTGGGAAGATATTTTAAAGCTAAATATCCCATGCTCCTCAAACTATCACCCACGAATCTCAGCATCCACTGGTGATTTTTGCTTGTATCAGCTGTGATGATGGCAGTGGTCTGTGCTTTTTCTAGCTCCATTACCCCTGACATGTTTGTTAGCTGGCTCTCTATGCGTAGGCAGAGCTTTACTTTTTGTTAATGTATATCCATGTGGATTCACAGATCTTTGTCACAGTCAGTGGATTATCATCATTTTTGTTGGTATTTATGTTGATGTTCCAGGTTTGACCAATAGGACCCACACACGCTGGTCTCTCTGCCTGCCAGTATTTGAGACCAGCAGTATTCAAAGGCAGCCCCTTGCAGCGGGTTTGAGCCATTTCTAGGTTGCCTTGACTTCCTTTTTTAAAAAAAGATTTATTTATTTATGCATACAAGAGCTGGGGTGTAGGCCAGAGGTGCAGGGGATCAGAGGATTCACCGCAGACAGAGTGGGAGGAGCAGAACAGGCGGATCTGCTGAAATACACTGCTGAGGGGAGCAGAGGGTGAGACAGGAGAGGTCTGCTGCGCCATGTGGGTCACCTCCCTGGCCCAGATCGAACTCCTGCTGCAGTGGCTGGTGATAGCTTGACAGTGCTGCGGTTTAACTCGTTGCGCCATCAGGGAGGCCCCTGCCTTGACTTCTGATGAACACAGGCTGTCAGCTTCTCTGCCTGGTTAGAAAATGCCTGTCTTTCCCCCACCCCCACCCCAACCTCCTTGTGAACCAGGATTTCCCAGCAAAGAGATCCGACTAGTCACTGATGGGGTATTATCAGGCCCATCTTCAAACACCAACCATTTACGTTCTACACAAACACAGAGTCAGCCCTGACCCCCGAGCTCCAGGAGCGGGCAGACGCCAGCGGAGAACAGACACACCAGACTAATGGTGTTTGCTTTTCCCCTGTGTAAACCAGATGATGGTGGCGAAGGATTTGCACTTTGCTTCTCTGTGGCTTTTTTCTACTCCAACGAGAAAGCGAATTTTGATTCTGCCCAGTGATAAAGGGCACTGAGTTCGCCGCTCTAAGCCAGCTGTCCTCAGAGAGAGCAGGGGAGAGGACGCAGTGGGCGCCCCTCTGGAACAGTCTCACTCGCAAAGGGCATGTGCCCCCATTAGTACTTACCGCACTAGACCAACATTAGTTCCCTTTCTTGCACCTGGAAATGGGAGCTCTTGCTGCTAGCAAGCTGTGGCGTGGGAGTGACCTATGAAAACAGAAGCTGAATTTGATTCTAAGAATCATCGTCTAAGTAAGAATCACTGGCGCCCCCAGAGGCAAGGCAGGCAGGGCCACATGAAAACCAGTGGTCCCCTCCCCTCGGCCACACAACTTGGATGGCAGGGCCTGTGTCATCGAGAAACAGAATGTTGCTGGGGGAGGAAAACATTGGGGGAGGAGAGAGCGGAAGAGGCCATGTCCTTCAAGTGGGGGAGAGGCTCGAGCATGGTGCCAGTACTGACCAGGGTCTGCAGCAACTCAAAAGGTATGCCCAAAAGGGGTGGGGGCCCTGGGGAGCCAGACCAGAACCCTGATCCTGAAAGGGGAAAGCCATTCAGAACATACTTTCTAGGGCCTCCCTGGTGGTGCAATGGGTTTAGTTGCAGAACTATGAAGCTAGCCGCAGCCACTGCAGCCCGAGTTCGATCCCCAGCCAGGGAGCTTCCCACATGGCGCAGCAGACCTCTCCTGTCTCACCTGCTGCTCCCCTTAGCAGTGTACTTCAGTAGATCTGCCTGTTCTGCTCCCCACTCTGTCTCTGGTGCATCCTCTCACCACCCCACACCTCTGGCTACACCCCAGTTCTCGTATGCATAAATAAATCTTTTTTTAAAAATCTTTTCTAATTACATGACTTTGAAAAAGTGTGTGGACCTTGTGGTTTCCCTGGGGAGGAGGAGCGGGCCTGAAAGCCACAGGGGACACGTGAACTCTGTCAGAGCAGGGAGGTGGCGGCTCCTGGGTTGGGCTCGGGACTCTTGGGCGTCACCACATCTGGTTCACGGTGCTCGTGTGTGGGGACAGACGCCCAGCTCCCACCTGGGGTGGTGTCCCCCGGGTCATCCTCGGTCAGGCGTGGCAAGAGGACCTGCCTCTGTTCTTTCAGAAGAACACCTGCCCCACACAAAATTCTGAACTCATCACCTAGGCTGACCTACCTGGGATTTTCCAATGATTAATATTTCACAGTTGCTTCCTCTATGCTGTTAGGAGCCACAGTCAAACACTAAAGCCCATTTTCCTTCCCTCTGACTTTTTTTGTCACCTGTTCACTAACTTTTTTTTAACAACGTCCAAGATAAACAAAGGGACTGGAAGTGAAAAGGGGCGGGATTCTAGAGCTGGTGTGGTGGGAGGAAAGGGGGAGAGAAGGGGTGAATGGGAGGAAGGAGCCGCATGCAGTGCTTTTTATCTACCCTGTTTCTCCAGCTGATAGAGAAAGTATTAGCCAAAAACAGGCCTACCTGGGGAGCAGAGGCTGAGAACAAAATCCTGGCCTTTGGAAGTGGGGAAGTTTAATTGCACGTGCTTTGGGAAGGGAAAAGGCCGTGCACGCACGTGTGCAGTGAGGTCTCTGGAATGTTTGTGCACTTGGGGTTTATGTCTCTCAATTGGTGCCACGGTTGATTGACACATAGCAGTTGGCCCAAATCCCAGAAACAAGTGTTGCTTGGTTTTGCTGATTCTCTTGTATGTATCTATACCTATCCTGATAACTAAAGTCCGTCTTTCTTAGATGGAAGACCTCCACCTTTGGGTTTGTTTGTTTTTAGCATGCTGTATCCAAACAAGGTTGAGTAGTTAGTAAATGTTTGTTATGAATATTACTTGGTATAATCCCCAACGACAGCATATAATAGATCTTCATTGTCTTCATTCACCAGTGAATCGCTGAAGCCCAGAGTCCAGCACAGCCAGTGAGAGGAAGAGCTGGTTCTCAGTCGGATAATCCAGCAACTCTCCCATTTCAAATCTACATTCACATTATCGTTATCATCATTATCGTTATTATTATTATTCTGCCACATCAGGTAGTATTCACAGATTCCAAAGATTAGGTTATGAAGGGTTCTGGGGGGTGCATTTTTTATTTAGCCTTCCTCATGGGGTTATTTGAGGAATTTGTATATCCATGTAGACTCAGATCCCTGTTACCAGCCTACCACTCTATACTTTGTGGGTAAAGGTTTATGAAGTAGCACCTGGGAACTTCATCTCTGATTGAAAGAAAGAGCAAGAACAGCGAAGGCAGCCTCACTGCCAAGAGTGCATCCTCTTCTCATGCACGCGTCTGATGAAGCAAAGAGCTCTGGATTCTCTTATTGGCTTATTTTTTAAAAGTTGTAGACAGTAGAACTAGAGAATGATTTAGAGATTCTTCCATAATATTAGGATTTTCAGAGGAAAGATCAGAACGATGTGGTCAGTTTTACATGAAGAAATTTTATTCAGAGGACAATTTTCAGTAAAAATTCAGCTTGAGAAGGGGCAAGGGACGGTGGGTGGGTGGGAAATGAGAGAAGCACACACCTGCAAACCTTAAAGGTCGGGTCCTTGAACTGCAAGGGAGGAGAGCCCCTGGTCATAGCCAGGTTGGCCTGGCGATGGGGAAAGTGGAACAGGCGCATTGAATCCAGGAAATGTTTGAGGAGGTGACTTGCTGTGACCCCTGAGAGGAGCGTGGGGATCCACACCGTCCTGGCACCCTTTAAGAATTGAGTGGCCCCTCCAGGCGAGGACTCCTCCCTGCTCGCTCTCACTGCTGCTGCACCACGGCCGTGCCCTGCCCGGGTAGTCCGTGTCCAGCAGGAAGGCAGTGAAATAAAAACGGGCAGAGCCTTTTCAGTCCCAGCTTTTCCTCCTTAGCATTCTTACTCCTGAGTCTCCCCATTTGCCAAATGGCCAAGACATGACAAGACTCCTACGGACGGGGATGGGTTCCAGCACAAAAATGTCGGAGAAGTCTGAATTGCTGATTTTATTTTTTTTTAAGATTTATTTATTTATGCATACAAGAGCTCAGGTGTAGGCCAGAGGTGTTGGGGGGTGAGAGGATTGACCAGAGACAGAGTGGGGAGCAGAACAGGTGGATCTGCTGATGTACACTGCTGAGGGGAGCAGCGGGCCAGACAGGGGAGGTCTGCTGCCCAGCTCCCTGGCTGGGGATCAAACTCATGCCGCAGTGACTGTGGATAGCTTCATAGTGCTAAGACTTAACCCCTTGTGCACCAGGGAGGCCCCGAATCGCTGATTTTAGAGACTCGAAGGGGTTCCCAGTAACCAGTGCCCTCCCTGACTCACTGACCCATTCTGTGACTCTGCTGACTTTGAGTCTCTGGGAAAGAACAAATTTAATTCAAATGTCATTCACTCTGTGCTCTCCTTTCTACACTTTCTTTTCCAGATGGTAACAAAAAATCATCCAGATGGGGTGCAGGTGCTGTAAAATGATACAAAGGTAAAAGCTGAAAAATAAACCGAAGCGGGGGAAATCTGTGGTTTACGTGAGGCAGGTGTAAAGACCGCTTGGATTCAGGGCTTTCTTCCAGCTAGGGCATGAAGAGCAATGCCAAGAAATTAAGAGTTTGGAACTACTTTGATACTTTGGGATTTTTTTCATTGTATTTTTGCTCAGAGTATGTTCTGAACGCTGCAATTCTCTAAAACTGAATTTGGTCTGGGTTGAATTTGCTCTTCTCCAGAGAGCATCAGCACACAAAAAAAATCCTTAAGTTTCAGGGATGCCTAAAATGACATTGCTGAATATAAAGCACCCCAGTAACATATATGTGTTAATTTTTCTATATTCTCTTTCATAAATATTTGGGCATCATGGATAGAATTTTACATAAAGTAGAGAGAAAAATTAACTGATGATTTTGCTTCCTTAACAAATAAAGCTATATTATTCTAGTTCGGTTCCATAACTCTTTCTACAGATTTGTAATCTGTTTATTCATATATGTAGATAGATAGATAGATAGATAGATAGATAGATAGATAGATAGACAGACACACACACACACAGGCTTTATTCCATTGTAGTCATAATGTGATATTAGACTTTATTAAAAATAAAGACAGGATAAGAGTCATTCATGCTACTTCAGACTTTGTATTTATCATTTTAGTGACTGCATAGTATTCCATGGGGGGAATAAGCCATCAATACTTAACCACTGGTTAACCACCAAACCACTGGTTTCCCTGGTTTGGGACATTTGTTTTACTTTTCATTTACTTTTTTGTGTCTTTATTTTTTTCACTCCCTCCTCCTACTTTTTCTTGTTTTTAAATTCTATGAATCACTTTGTACTTTACCTTCTTCCCCATCCTCTTTTGCATCTCTTCTTAAATTCTGTTTCCAATGGTAGGACATTTTTATAGTAACTCTATTTGATTTAGACACACAGGTAGACTTAAAAAGTAATTGATAGCAGAAATTAAGTTAACAGAAACAGTAGAAAGAACCAGCCTTTGGTAGAAGGTATTGGTAGTGAAATTTAGTTATTAATAAATGTAGTTAATTAACAATTAACCTGACTGAGCTTCATTATTGTCGCCCCCAGCTATCTCTTTGATCCTGTTCAAGTGTCCTCTCCTGGCTATGTCAACGAAGTGAACAGTGACAAATTAGATGAAGATGACACCGTTAAATTGAAAGGCAGGCAGTGCAGCCAAGACCTGGTGCATCAAAATGACCTTCCGAGTGAGCCCTTAAAGAGGATTTGCAGCCAAAACAGAACCGCTGGTGGAGCACCCCCTTCGGGGGACACGGAATGGGGACTCAGTGCTGGCAAGACTGGTGGGGCCCTCAATGGCATTGGCCCTACTCTGCAGCCCACTGGGGACCCTGGCCCCCACCAAGATGACAGGGGCCCCTGGGCCAGTACAGAAAACAGTGTTCACACCACTGAAGCCTTCCTTGAAGTGGGGGATGCCAGGGAACAGGGCTGTGTGCCCCCCACCTCAGAGGAAGGCCCGGTTATCCTAAATGGAGACTCTGGATCTCCCACCACGCTCTTGAAAGAACAAGACCATGTCCTCCAGATACCCGCCCCGGATTACCCTCAACCTTGGGGCCCAACTGTAGACAACATGGGTCATGAACCCGTGGGAGGAATTCACCCGGAGGTGGGGGAGCAAGACTTGCATTTGTCCTTCTCCCTGAAGAGGAGCTGGGATTCCTTAAACAAAGCCATGACCACAGACGTTCTCAGCATCTACTTTAAAGAAGAGGCTCCTGCTCATGTCACACCTGTGACTGATTCGAGAAACGGGTGGGGGGGTGCCCGTGGTTCCCCTGGAGACAGAGGTGGGGAGGTGGCAGAGGAGGACGCTGCAGTAGCTGAAGCCCTTGCAGCTTTAGAAGCAGCTACGGCCGGAGAAGATGTGGATGAGGCAGATTGGGGAGAGTCTGTGGGGGCACATAAATGAGTGTCCCCCTACATGTATGGGGATACAGTTTCTCCCAGGAGGGAGGAAGAGTTGCCGCAGGCTGTGCCGGTGCAACCTTGCCAATAGTTTACATCCAACATCCTTTTGTCGGTGTCTGTGCCATGCACCGTGCTGAGTGCTGAGGGCATTACTGTGTGGCTGGCTGTTCAGGATGCTGAATCCAAATCAGAGTGGGGCATCAGGCCCCTGTCCTACAGCGTGACTACTTGTCTACCCACAAAGCCTTCCCCCACACCCCATCTGCTTTCCCCATCTGCTACAGATGTTTCAAGAAGGCTCTGAAATCCCAGCGCTGAATCCCAAGGGCACGGACTCAGAACATTCTGTTTGTAAATTTCTCGTCTTGCTTTTGAGAGCCAAATGTCCTACCCCACCAGGTAAAGGGACCTATCCCCATGTTAAAGTGCCTGATGTGTCCCAGAGCATGGCTTCCCTTCAGGGACAAGCACCCAGGGAACTAATAACTAACCACTTGTTTGACAGCGAGTTGGACTCAGCTTTCAGGGAGGAGCGGAAGCTACCCGTCAACGAATGGTTAGTCATGAGCTGCAATATTAAGACACCTTGACCTTAACTTTTTTACATTACTTTTTACTCTCCTTTAGGGTTGGGGAGGCCAGTCAAAATAACTGTTAAAAATGATTGTGTCCTATTTGGGTTTTAAGTTCATAAGATTTGAAACAGCTAAAGGATATGTGGAATATTTTTTGCCATTTATTGTCTGATTCTGACTAAAATATAACACCATATGTCTCTGTCTGTTTTAACTCATAGGTGGTTTTAATTTTCCCAGAATATTATTGATCCTTGAGTTTGTTTCCATTTAAAGAACTGGGCTAATAAAATACATTTGAGGAGGAGACAGCCTCCCTTCGGCTCTGTCTCTGGAGGGCAAGCTCCAGACGCCATAACTGCATGTGCCGGTCTTCTTTAAGGATGGACAAGCCCTCCCTGGCTTTCGACCTTCTAATGTATAAAGTCAAGGCCAGTCATTGTGACGTGGCCTGAGGGAAAATTTAGTGTGCCATGTGAGTCATACACTTAGAATATAAGCAAGCGTGCCATGCACAATTGCTACTCCTGTGTGCTATTCCCTGTCTCACCTTCTGCGGGTGTCTTCCATATCTTCCGCTTTGAAGCATTTTTGAAGAGTTAATATAAAACTAAGACAAAATTTGGCTTGGAGACCAGAGGTAGACAAAGAATTTGCCTCATCTGCATGTCAAAGCTACACATTCCAAGCTAACCTGAGTATGACCATTGGGAGGCAAACTGAGTAGAACATTTGTTTAATTTGGATCTTGCTATTTTAAAAGCAAAACCATAAAATTCTCTTGACAACAGTTACCAACCTTAAAAAAAAATGCTAGAAAATCATTTTGTTTCCAGATCCTATTCATCTTTTTCAGTTCTCCAAAGTAGTGCTAAAACTACGGAGAATGGCTCATGTAAACCTTGGTACTTTCATAAACAAGGAAGATTTCACAGGTTAATAGGGTGGCTGGTCTCTGCCCAGTGACTAACATGCCCTCCCTGTCTCAGATTTGATGCCAGGAAAGGAATCGAAAGTTTTTCATTACCATTTATGAAGTCAAGATCATAGGCCATTAGCCAGGAGACAAACCAGCAAGGACTGAAATGGAAAGTGCATAGGAGGAGAACAAGAAAAGGAAATCATCTGCAAAGACACTTTCAAAAATAGTTTGCCAAATACAATTCTTGATATAGAAATCTTAATTTCTGGGAGCTATCAAGCTGTAGTTTTTGCATTTTTATAGGTGCAAAGTTAGCTTGACTTTTTGAAAAACTGCTGTTTTTTAAGCATTTAGTATACAGCCAGTGTTCTGGTTCTGCATAGGCCTCATCTCACTTACGTCCACTGCAGCACCCCTGTGATTAGCCCCATTTCACAGATGCAGAAATGGAGGCTCCAAAAACTCTAATGAACCCACAGTCACACAACCAGTCAATGACAAGAGTCTCAACATTTTCCAGGTTAAACACACATTAGTCCTTTTAAGGAACATATGAAACAGCCTCTCGGAAGATAGCTGTGTCATCAGAACAAAAAATGGGGCTGAATCAACATGTGAGATTTTGCCACAGATGAAGTTTCTCAGCAGACAAAGCCTTTGGTCTCCATTATTTCAGGGAACAAAACAATCACAACCATAAAGTGATCTCTGAGATTAAAAGGTGAGAGAACTTTAAAGCGAAGTGATAGAAGGACTTATAGGGATGATTCAATTTTGGAAAAGTAAAGTTTCTTGTGTGTTTTTGGTTTTTTTTTTTTTTACTGAAGTAGCATTGATTTACAGCACAAGTTTCAGTGATACATCTACCCTTCTATGTTCCTCATCAAAAGTCTGGTTTCTACCCCTCACCATACAGTTGACCCCTTTGGCCCAATTCTTCCTTTCCTCTGGTAACCACTATTTTGTTCTTATAATCTAAGAGTTTGTTTTTGTTTTATTTATTCATTGGTTTTCTTTCTTTGTCTTCCCTACATGCGTGAAATCATATACTGTTTTTATTTCTCTATTGGACTTATTTTACTTAGCATAATCTCCTTTTATGGCTACAAATGGCAGGATTTCATCCTTTTTATAGCTGAATAGTATTCCCTTGTGTGTGTGTGCACCACATCTTTTTTATACAATCATCTGCTGATGGGCACTTATGTTGTTTTCAACTCTTGGCATTGTGAATAATGCTACAATGAATACAGAGGTACATATATCTCTTTGGATTAGTGTTTTCCTATTCGGGTAAATACATTGGATAAAATACCCAAAGTGAGATAACTGGATCATTTGGAATTTCTGTTTTTAATTTTTTTAAAGATTTACTTCATTTATGCATACAAAAACTGGGGTGTAGGCCAGAGGTGCAGGGGGTGTGAGGATTCACCAGAGACATAGTGGGGAGCAGAATAGAGGGGAGCAGAGGGTGAGACAGGCAAGGTCTGCTGCGCCATGTGAGAAGTGGCTGCGGAAGCTTCATAGTGTTGTGACTTAACCTGTTGCGCCACTTTATCACCCAGTGAACATCATCTCATACTGGACAACTTTTTAGGACTAATACTCAACACATTCCAATAACCAAATCTTGATTGCTGTGATTGTCAGCACTCTCAGAACCACCTCTAATAATATTAAACCATTTGTAGGTTAGTTAAGTCCTTTACCCATATCAATAATCATCTCAAGGCAAAGATGCCTCTTGGGGGCACTTTAAATTTAGTATATTCCTTGTTTATTGTACATTTTCCTCATTATCTTCATCATGAAACCACTGCAGGACACAGTGTAATATATGTTTAGTTACAATTCAAGTCATTCTGCATTTAAAGTAGATATTTATGGCATTAAAATTGACCCATTTCTGTCATCCTTAACCAAATAATTTTTTATAAAATAAAAAGTGCCTTTTTAAGACAAAATAAGAAAATTTGGGGGCTTGGTAGAGCTCCCAGGTTATTTCAGAGGGGTGGTTTTGTTTGCTTTTTGTTTGATTTGGTCAACATTAACACATTCACCCATACTATGGAAAACTCAGAAATTTCGCAATTTGGAGATAATGCTGTGATTTCAAGAACATCTTACAGTTTCTCAATTAGACTAACAAATAAAAAGAAATCAAATTCTTTCAGACTCACTGAGATGACTATACTACATTTATGTCTAAAGAGTGATAAGATAAAGTGACAACCAGAACAGACAAAGAACACACCCCTTACCTTGTAGATCTGGGTCTATGCAACGCCAGGGTGAGAGGTCATTCTCTCACTGTTATTTCACCTGGAGCCTTTCCAGGTCCACCATCAAATGTTAAGCAATGTGAATGTGGCAGAAACATCAAGAACTGACTCAAATGACATCATTGCTTTCCCTAGTGAGGGTCAGAACGTGGCAGCTCCGAGGCAGCTCACTGAGCTAGCACTGACCTGCCAGCCCAGTGCTAAGTTCATTGCACACCCACGCTCACAAAATCCTCAACCTCACCACCTCTGGCAAAAAGGTGTGAATTATCTCCACAGTGGCAAAGCAAGGAAGATGGTGGAAGGGAGGTTATCCTAAGGCAATAAAGGGGAAAGGCCTTGCAAGATCTTTCAGCACAGAAACCACACCACGGCCAGGACCCTGGTTATGCACCCAGACAGCTCTGGGCAGCTGCAACAGGAGAACTGGGCTCCAGGGCTTCACTACCCAAGTAACTGCAAACTTCACAGATGTTTACTTTTTGTGACTAATTGCAGTAATCGCGGGGGCGTGGTGTTGGTGCTGTAAATGGTAGAGACTCTGCCCAAACTAGGGAAGACAAAAGAAAAATGTCCTTGGAATGTTCATAAAAAGGCAGTTGGGTCTCAGGAACAATTGGGCCTAGGGCCTGTCAGCAGCCAGCACCACCTCTCTTCCCCCAGTACGCTGCCCTCTTTTCCTCTGACCAGCTTCCTCCACACGCCAGGAAACGAGGCCTCCACCAACCCTGAGGCCACAGTGTTAGCCACCAGAGAAACCAACCACTTCTCTGGTGTGAGTTGGCAGACATCCCAGAGATGGATTCCACTGGACCAGAGGGGTCATGTGCCCACCTCATACCCAGTCAGGGGCGCAGGGCACATGACTGGCTTCCAGGAGGGAGGAGAATTCTCGATGGACAGGATGTTCAGGTAGAAGAGATGCAGGGCTGATGTCATCTCAGCTGTCTCCTGAACTCACCGCCTCTTCCTCCTCAGCTCCTTTTCTACCTCTGTACCTGTGCCTCCTCAGAATGAACCCCTCTCTACTCCATGGCTTTTCTGTGAGGCCTCTGAACTCTAGCTGTAGTTTAGCTTCAGGGCAAGAATCTCACTGGCTCAGCTCTACTGGGACAAAGCTGTGTTCTGGGCCACATCCCAAGCCGCACTGACCAGGTGAAGTTGGCGAGATGCCCACAGACCCTTTAGGGGGTTCCCTAGTGTCCCCTAATGATGGTGCTGCCTTCTGTGAAGGTGATTGTCCCCTCACGGAGACCATGGCGGGCAGCCTGACAGCAAGCACTTTGCTAATCCTTGAAAAAAAACAAACTATGAAATAGGTTGCTTTACATATGAGAAAAATGTGGTTCAGAAAGGTTAGGCAATTTTCCCAATATCAAACAGCAGTGAATGGTGGCGCCTGGATTCAAACTCACCCACAAGGCTGAGGGAGCTACTTCTCCAAGACCTCCAGCTATTCATAGTCACACCACTTCCACCAAGGCCCCCAGGCATGGGGTTCCCAGAATGAGACTCAATCATTCCTACCAACCTCCAAGCTAACACCTGCAGGGACACACACTCCCACGTAAGAAACTCAGGTTTCTGATGAGAAAGACAATTAGAGACAAATTGGCAGGGTCAGAAAATGGGTTAGGGAAAAGCTAGAATTAAATGGCCACTCCCATAAAACATTTCATTATATCCATTCATTTTCAAAGGTAGACTTTTGTTTTTATATTCATTCGACAAACAATCATGTGTGCTTTCTGGGAGCCAGACCCTGAAATGAAGCTACTGCACGACACATGGCCAAGGAGCCCCACTTCCTGCAATTCCACGATTCGGCCAGCAGAGGGGGCGAGTGGCAGCTCTATGCAAGGCAGCAGGCAGCCTGGCTGGACAAGTGTGAAATCAGGCTGGCAGAGCTACTGGCCACCGAACAATGGTGGGACAGAGATGTCTCAGATGTCCTTTCAGGTATCTGGAGCAACGATGAGAGGCCCAAGGGGAGATATGAGAATGGCCTGTGTAGGGTAAGTGGAATTAATTAGGCTTTTTTTTTTTTCACATGCAAGCTGGGGTACAGGCCAGAGGCGGGGGGCAGCGAGAGGGTTCACCAGAGACAGAGTGGGGAGCAGCACAGGCAGATTGACGGAAACACACTGCTGAGGGGAGCAGCGGGCGAGGCAGGAGAGGTCCGCCACGCCATGTGGGATTCTCCCTGGCGGGCGTGGTACTCAAGTCGCCACTGCCGACAGCTCCACAGCGCAGCGCTTAGCCGCTGCGCCGCCCGAAAGGCCGGGAATTAGTTGGGCTTCTTATGCCACTAGCCTCAGTGGCTATCACCTGGGCCTGGAGCGTGTTCGCGCAGGAGGCGCTGGGGGGCGTGGGCTCGGGACACGCACGCCTGGTTGTGGCCACCTGGAGGATGGGTGTCGGCATGCGTAAGTGCGCACACCTGAGCCTGGGGGCCAGGGCTAGATAGAAGGGCGGCGTCACTCACAGACACGGGACGGCTGAGGGCGAGTGACCACGGAATAGGTAAGGCCAGAGAAAGAGTAAAGATTCGCTGGGAACTGGGGGGCTTGCTTGCTGCCCGCCTTCCCCCCACAACCCCACCCCCACCCTGCCAGTTCCTGCCCACCCTGCGGCAGCCTGGTTGCCCCCTCCAGTCTGGAAGAACAGGCTTGGGAGAAACAACTTGCCCCCAGACCACGGTCAGAGGGTGCCAGCACTGGCGAGCCCCCAACCCCCTTGGCCACGGCCAAGCCCAGTCCTGAGCCTTGGGAGCCCACTTCCAGGCTCCCAAATTCTGCTGACCTCTGTGGGTGGGAAGAAGGGCCTCCCCACCTTTCAATCTGTCAGGCGAGGGTGGAGGAAGCCTCTGACCCCAGGTAGACTGGAGAGGGAAGCGCAGGCAGGTCCAAGGCCACAGGGGACTCCCTGGCCAATTCCGCCTCCTCCCCGCACCCTCCCCCCAGACCTGCCGGGTGTCAGGGGAGCGGAACTAACGTCTAGGCTGGTCTTGCAAGGCTGGTGTTGTGTTGCTGTGTACTGGGGGCCTCTCAGAGAGACTCGAAAAGACTAAGAAGGAAACCGGTCACCCAAGTCACGCTTCTTAACCATGAAATGAGGGGCTTGGGGGGGATGTTTAATATCCTCGCTGGTGCATATATTCCAGGTTTCTTGGCTTTCCTGAGCTGAAAGTGATTAAAATCAGCTTTTCCACTCCCCTGGCGTATGCATAAGCTGTTACCAAAGTCCAAGTGCAGCGAGGAACCACAGTGACGGTTACAGTATAGAGATTTTAAACATTTCAACCAGGGTATGAAGGAAAGAACTCAAAGATCAGTGGCTGAGTGTCAGAAGGGATCCCCATGAGAACCCTAAATAGTGGGGAGTAAGGGAGACATGAGAAAGTCTGGGCAGCAGGCTTTCCGGGAGCTTATAAGGGGAAAACTAGGGGCGTGCACAAACACAGTCCCCAGGGGGCAGGACATCGGACATCGGATCATTTCAAAACAACACACTGTGTTTAACATTTTTATTTTTAACTCTGCTTTGGTAGTACAAAAGTCATAAAAGTACAAACCAGACAGTTAAAAATACATTTGACACTCAAAATAGTGAAAAATCTCTTTTACAATTTTTACATCAAGGTGGTAGCCAACTCATTGATTACACCAGAAGTTAGTCCATGTTAGTGTTCTGTATGCTAACTTGGAGGTGGGTCCCTCGTCCTTCAAGGAAGGAGGGAAAACACCAGGCATGTAAACATCAGATGCTTTGGGAACACTTAAGAATTCTTATTAGATAATATAAACCAGTAGAAAGCTTATGTGTTGAAAATATTCAATGCTTGACTTTTGGCATGTTTAGAAGCCAGCCAGACAAAAACTGCTCAAGTATTAGAAAATATTTAAAACGTACTCTTGGTATAAATACAATTTTAAATATTTTTTGAGTATTCTCTTGCCTGCTGTATTGCTGTTTAAAAAAAAAGTGCTCTAACCTGAATAACATTGAAAAATAATTAAAGCTGAAGTATATCTTATATTTTATCCCTCACCATTTTGAGGGTATAATATTTTTAAAGCAAAAATGCTTAAAAAAAAAAAAACTATTGGCCTAAACCAAACATATTATTTACACTAATACACACCCCAAAATTCCTAAGTTGCTACTATCTGGACCTGAAAATTGGTTTTCATACTGACTTCCTCGTCTAGTGCATGTATATATGTATACATACACATACATACATATATATATATATATATATACACACCTTTTGATTTGTTATCAGTAAAAATTCACATGAGAGGGGAAAATAAAAGGGAGAAAGAAGAGAAAAAAATTCACATGAAATTAAATCTACCATTCATTTAAAAGGTTAGAAATGTTTAGTGTGGTGCCAGAAACAGAACGGAATGAGTATATTTACAGTGAATACTTTGAAGTATATATTTATAAAAACCACCTTTAGGAAGTTGTATGAAAAATGTGCTTTTTCTCTCTCAACTAGAAGTGACCCAGGCACCAGCCAACACCGACACAGGCCGGTGTTGATTCCCCAGGAGCTGGGCTCCCTATCCCTGAGCCCAGACCTACAGAAATCTATCTTTGCCTCGGGTTCTTGCAGGTGTTTCATAAACTATAAGGCTGAAAAAAAAGGGGGTTTCCATGTGTACAAAGGAAAGAAACCACTAAGAATCGTGTGAATAACAAGCATTAGTTACCAGATAGAAAATAGGAAGTACCCCAAAGAAAATGCCAGAAATGCAGTCCCATTTTGCACCAAGAAGGGGAGTTTTTGGTTTTGTCCTTGGGTTGTCAAAACAAAACATTTTATTTTAAGATATTTCCCCCTTCATTGAATAACCAAAGAATTGCTTAGTTTAAGTTAAAAAAAAAAAAAAAACCCTCAAAATTTTTAAGTGACCGGGGATGGATGGTGGTAGCAGGAGTTAATGCTGAATTCTTGGTCTCAGAACCAGTCCAGTATCTGGTTCCATCTGACTCCAAGATCATGGGGAAATCAATCCCTCAGGTCTACACCAGGTTATCTGCAAGGGAATTTCATCACTCAAGAGTTATCTCTGGTTTTTGGAGGATTTTTTGAAAGAGTCATCTTGATTTTTTGTAACAGTTGAACTATAAGGGAAAGTCTTACAACCAGTAACAAAATGGAATGTAAGCTTTGGGAGACAGAAGTGTGTACACACATGTGGCACACACCACACATGTGTACACACACACAGAGCATCAACTCAGCTGAACACAAATAGTTTCACTGCACATAGTGAGCACATTGGAAAAACTGCAGTGTGGACACCAAGGCCGGGGATGAGGGGTTGGCCTGGAGTGGGGGTGGGGGGTGATTTAAAAAAACGAGGTCTTTTCTTCCCTGTAAATGTAGTAGTTTTTTCATCAGATTTTTGAAATCAAACTGCTTCAAAGCAAACTGCATTCTGTAGCTAGCAGAGCACAGTATTTATTCCCTTTCAGCTTTTATTCACATGACTGCAGATTCCACGATAGAAACTGTACAGAAGATTAAAAAAATATTCCTTAGGCAGCTTCATATCTTGTAGATTTTCAGTCTCTTAGAACTCTTCAAATAAAGTCACTCCTGCAAGAGAAAACAGAGGTTAAGTTTTACAGCTGGTAAACATTTCACCCATGAACCTGCCTGCACAGAAGAACCGTAATCGGCCTCACCCCACCAGTCCCACCCACCCCACTGCACTCCTTGCCCATTATACATTCTTCTAGGATTCAGTCTTAAGAAACTCTAGTCCCACAATTCCACAAGGTCTCCTGATCAAGGTTTTACAAAACCACTAAGAACAGCATTTGCGAACTGTGCAGGCTGAGCGTATTGTTCTGTTTGAACACAGGTTCCCAGGGGTCTGGTGAGCCTTCTCCTGTGACTCAGGCGCCCCTCACGCTCCTCTGCCACATTCTGCAAGCAAGGAGAACATGCTTGGTGAAAAGGAATTCCGTGTGTGTCAGGTGAGGTGTCTTTTGAAGTCACTGAAGAGAGTTAACGCTGCGTCTTTCTAGTGCAAAGGACAGCTTGTCTGGGGTTTCACTGGGCAATTAAGGACAGGATGAGGAAGCCCTGGGTCATATAGGTCCTCACTGTACTTCCTGAGTTGCCGTGGCCCAGCCAAAGTCTACACGCACGTTACAAAGGAAGCTCCTTTTATTTATTTATTCATTGTCTGAGTGATGAAACATTTTATTTTCTTACATTGTTGTTAGTTTTTGTACAAACAACAAAATTTGAGCTCTCCCCTCAGGTGTAGCCCCTGTGAATCTCCCACCATCATCTTACCCATGAACCATCACCATAGGTCCTCACAGAAAGGTCCTTTTAAACTAGTCATCTAGTTTTCTGTATTTCAAAATGTGAGGTGCTTTTTGTTTGTTTTTTGACAATTGTCTCATCTAAGTGACAAACAGGCAGCACCCTTTCACATTCCTGTTTTAAAGACTGGGATAACACAGGACATCCTAGAGACGCCTGTGTGTGCTAAAGTGAACACACCAGGGAGACCCACCTACTCCAGGTTAAGGAACAGAATGTTCTCTTGTCTGCCAAAATTGTGTTTGTTTACACTGCTAAACAAAAACAAGATATGAAAACAACTTGCAGAAATCGAAAGAAACAGCAAAAAAAAAAGATATGTCAATTTTTATTGACTTTTTGCTATTCTATTTTGTATATTTATATTTTACTCTTTTTATTTTACAACTCATCCTTCAAGATAGTCTAATGTTATCCGTATCATCCTTTTCCATCACTGTCATTTACCATATTCGTAGTGATTAGAAGATGGAATAAAGGGCCCTTATCCCTTAGTTAAGAAGAAAAGAAAATACTGCTCCCTAAAACAGCACAAATAGAATTATTAATTATGGAATGAGGCCTGCACTGCATTGCTACAACCTAGCATGGCAGAACTATGGATTTCATCTCTAAAACTGATCAAAGTCAAGGCCACTTGCTTTGGGAACACTTAAGATAATATGAACCAGTAAAAAGCATGTTGAAAACATCCAGCATGTAACTTTTGACATATTTGGAAGTCAGGAATGCTTTCATTTGAGGGAATACTTTCATTTGAGAGTTGACTGATACGGAAGATGCTAGCAGGGGAAAAAGGAAGAAAGGTCAGAGGTGGAGAAATACAAAAATGGTCCTAAGTGTAAAAAAAAAAAAGCCAAAAGAATGTTCCCAGTAAAACTTCTAACTAGGCCATCTAGAAAATAGGCGCTAAACTATTTTTATGTCTCCTCTTTATGTGACCTGCTCCCTTAGACTAGACTTTTTTGTATCAAGGAAAATATTCCTTGTTCTTTTAAGGATCAAGAGCATAGAATGTCAGGTCCAGAATGTAATGTTTCATCACAGTAAGCATTTTCATCCCAACATAGGGGAACTTTCTGTTTTGAGTTCTTTGCACAGACTTGACTGACTTTGTAGAGTAGGCCCAAGATTGAGGGCTAGGCTACAAATGAAGGGTCTGGGGCCAGCAGCCTGTCTTCAAGTCCAGACCCTATTTGCCAGCTGTTGAGTCTTGTTCTTTTCTGTAGCTCTCACTCCCCCATAGGGTTTTTGGGGGCTTTCCACAAGATGATCCCCATTCATTGCTTAATCTAAGGCCAAGCACTTTGTATACTCCCACAGGCTAGCTATGGCGGTCGTTATCCAATTTCTGCCTTAAACAATCACATTGGCTTTCTGCAATAGCTACTTTCTGTAACTAACAAAACCTGTACTATATACTGTATCTTTGAGAGAGGAAGTAAAAATACAAATTGCTGCTTAACCAGCCGCTGATGCCAGAAACTGAGTGGAGAAACCAAAGCTAATCTTTTTTAAAGTTCTATTAAAAGCTACCAGCACTGATTTGCAGTTCTGGCCTCTCCTCACCAACACACTTAATATACCACTTAACCAGCCCAGCCACTATCAATTTCCAGGTAAATATCTGTCTAATCGAAATGACAATCTAGGAGAAAGAAGAAACTGCAACTATGACCCTATTTCTGGGACTATCATGGTGCATTTTTACCTTGTTTATTACTTTTCTTCCAGTTTCATCCTACAGTTGGAATGTGCCCATGCCAATAAACACAGACTTTAAAATAGTCATTCTTTGCAACAGCACATTAAGGTTAAAACCATATGTGAGTTGGCAAATCTGCTAAGAAATACTAGCAAGAGTAGACAGAGGGGAGAAAACACTCCACCCACCTAGGTTCTCCATTCCCACCATCAAGAACCCCGCATTATCTACCAAGCTTCACCTCTCTCTTAATGGAATTTGCTGAGGATAGTCTTACACATGCATAAGCTTAAGCTAAAGAACATAAACAGAACTTGCTTACATTGAAAAGACAATTCAGAAATCCCCAGTGTGATCATTTCCCTCACAAGACAGATGGAGAGACGTTGGGAACCTCAATAAAGGTGACTGTCTGGAAAAGAAGTCACCTTTTTCCTTAAAGTTTATTGCTCACTACACAATTCTAATCACAAAGCTCCATTACGATGTCATGGTTCCACAAAAGTTAGGGCCTGTCTTCGATTTGGACGTCTTGTTAAAAAGGAGGATTCTCTAGGGGAAAGAATATGGTCCCTATAAAAATTTGGACATGGGCCTCCCTGGTGGCGCAGCCGTTAAGAGCTGTGCTGTGGAGCTGTCGGCAGCAGTGGCGGCAACGCGAGTTCAACGCCCGGCTGGGGAGATTCCCACATGGCGCAGCAGACCTCTCCTGCCTTGACAGCTGCTCCCCTCAGCAGTGTATTTCTGTCAATCTGCGTGTTCTGCTCCCCACTCTGTTTCTGGTGAAACCTCTCACCACCCCATGCCTCTGGCCTGTACCCCAGCTTATATGCATAAATAAGTAAATCTTTAAAAAAAATAAATAAAAATTTGCACATTTGAAGACACGAGAAGCCTAAACCGATTCATAGACAGTGAACATTAAGACCTCAAAGGCCAAGCATGTTAAGGAAGGAAAGGCTGACCAAGAAGAACTGCTGACATTTACAGAGTGCTTCTATGCACCAGGCACTGCCAGGTTAAACACTCTAGATTCATGAACCCAAACTTTCCAAGGATCCGTGAGTCAACCAGGGTTCTCATTTTCATAGGAGGAAATTAATAACTCACCCAAGGCTACACAATCAGAATGGGTCATAATGGATCGTCGCAATGGTGAAACAGTAATTGTACCCAGGCAGCCCACACCCGAGGCTGTGCTGTCATACCAATCACCACAGAGATGTCCAGGGGGTTAATACAGATCTGTTCCCCTCACTTCTCTGTTCCCCACCTGTGTGGGGAACAACAAAGGAAACGCAGAAATCAGAAATGCTGGCCGCTCCCTAAGAAAGTCATTGTGGCTACACAGGAAAAGTTAAATGATGCTAAAAACCTGTATTATAGTGATGATGCCAAAAACCTACACATTAAAAGGTCCCAAGCCCTGAGAGGATCAAAAGGTCATCTATAGGTCATTGAACAGATACAAGGCTAGCTGGCTTAAAAATTTTCTAGAAAAAAAAAAAATGTGCCAAGGACACTAAAATGACACAGGAGAGTGAAAATGCAAATGATAGGGGCTAACTTTTCTTTGTTTAGAAAGGAAAATGTTTGCTCCCTCCTCTAATTCTTCAGGTTGTTGTATATACCTTGTTTCTAGTAGCTATTATAAAATTAATCATTTTCACAGTATCAAATAGACTGGATTTTTATACTTGATAAATTTTTGCTGTTGAACCTTTGGGAAAAAATTTTTCTAGAGCATTTTGTAAAAATTATTTACTTATTTATGCATACAAGAGCTGGGGTGTAGGCCAGAGGTGTTAGGGGGGTGGGGTTGGTGAGAGGATTCACCAGAGACAGAGTGGGGAGCAGAACAGGCAGATCAACTGAAGTACACCGCTGAGGGGAGCAGTGGGCGAGGCAGGAGAGGTCTGCTGTGCCATGTGGGAAGCTCCCTGGCCAGGGATCAAACTCGTGCTGCAGTGGCTCTGGATAACTTCATAGTGCTGAGATTTAATCCATTGTGCCACCAGGGAGGTCCTAGAGCACTTTTAAACCAAAAAAATGGGGGGAAAGTAGTTCACAGAAACAGTTACAATTGCAACAGTAATATTCATACTTGAGCCCCAGAGCTTCCTGAATTCACATCCTTCACCAACAATTTGATCCTTTGAGACTCAAGCTGATTAGCTGGCGACTGTCCTGTACCAGACTCTAATCCCCTCTCTGGCCACCTGCTGGCAGGTGCCAGTGGCTGAAACCTGACACTCCAGTACTGGGACTGCCCTGAACCCGGGGTGGCAGATGGGCAGGTGTGGTTTAGCAGGCAGTGACCCCACATTTTCAGTCCCGATTAAGGTATGGGGCTGTGATTGACTGTGTGTTAAATTTTAGAAGTGGAGAATACCTTCCCATTTCAAAAGAAAGGCTCTATTTTTATTTCAAAGTCACAAGAGATTCATGCTAATCTAGGCAATTTCAAGCAATCTCTTTAAGTCAGAGTTTCTACCATATGCTTTCGAATCGACACAAATTTTACTAAAATCGCAGCTTCCTTGGGCTGTACCCACTATCTACTAAAATTAGAACCTACGGGGTTGAAGCTTTCTGACAAGGTAGATTAAAGAAGTAGATTAAAGAATATCTAAGAATTTAAGCCATGAGGAAAAACCAGCACAAATGTTTGTTAACTAATAATAACCATAAGGACTGAATTCACTTCCAAAGGACAATCCCTGCAAACACAACACTACAAAGCCAGCTGAGGTCAGCAAACATGTCACAGAAAGGGAGGAGGAAACAAGCATGGCAGGGTCCATTAAAGGCTGGAATATTACTTTATAAAATCTTGGTAACTCAAGCTACAAAACTTTGTAGTTCATAAATATTCAACTAATATATTCATAACTCAATCAGAACTATACACCTTGAATTAAGGGAATCATTTTTTAATCAACTTCAAAACAATGTACAAGGAGAATTCAGCTAATCTGCAAAGGTTTTTTTTTAATTGAGGTAACATCGGTTTACGGCATGGTCTGTGTTTTAGAGGTCTGGGCTGTACCCCTCCAGTCTTGGGGGTTTTTTTGTTTGTTTAAAGATTTATTTATTTATGCATAGAAGAGCTGGGGTGTAGGCCAGAGGTGTGGGGTGGTGAGAGGATTCACCAGAGAGAGTGGGGAGCAGAACAGGCAGATCTACTGAAATACACTGCTGAGGGGAGCAGTGGGCAAGACAGGAGAGGTCTGCCGCACCATATGGGCCAGCTCCCTGGCCGGGGATCGAACTCCTGCTGTGGTGGCTGCTGATAGCTTCATAGTGCTGAGACTTAACCCTTTGCACCAGCAGGGAGGCCCTTTGCTCCCTTCTTGTTACCACACCACGCCAACCACCCAAACACCCACTGTCCTCCACCACAGCCCACTGCAGAGATTTAACAGCAGAATGAGTGAGCTATTATCAAACCCTTACAGGAATTACTAAGGGCCAACTGTGTACAAAGTACTGCCTGAGGGCATGGGAGGAAGTGAGAGGGAGGTCCTCACGCAAGCTGGAGCTCATAGAGAGAAGTTGAACAATCCACTTCAACCCCATACAAAATGAGAGATGTGGCATATCATTTATTAAAAAGAACTGGTATATTTTACAATTTGCCTTTTCATCTGATAATATATAATAGCTGTGCTATGTCCACACATCAAGCTCTGCTTCCCTCGCCGGCAGTTGCAGGCCATTCTATGAAATGAATAGGGCATGATTCATTTAAATGACCCAGCACTGATAGGATATTTAAAGTTGTTTCTGGTTATTTACAGACAAAGCTAAAGTGAACAACTTTGAATATTATCTTTGCAGTCCGGTGTGAGATCATTGGAATCACCGGGTCAAAGGGTAGATGTTTAAGTTTCTGACATTTCCAAACTGCCACACCGGTGTAGCCCCCCTGCCCAGCCCTCTAGCCCTCCTCAACCCCAGGTGCTAACCAGGTGGCCCATGGGTCAGTTTGCGGGGAGGGCTCACGATACGCATGCTTAGTCTATGAATGTGCATTCAGTGTTCCCTCCCACCCTCGGACGAGTCCCATTTGTGATGTTGTCCTGCTAGTGTGAATATTTATCTCAGCCAACAGAAGAGCAAAATGTGATTTCATTATCATTGTGGAGTCACTGATGATTAGTAAGGTCAGGCATTTTTCATGATCACTGCCCACAGCATCTTCCATGAATTGCCACTTCCAACCCCCATTTGGGAGCGTCTAGTCATTAAAATTTTAACTTTTTTTTAAAAGATTTATTTATTTATACGTACAAGCTGGGGTACAGGCCAGAGGCGTGGGGCGGCGAGAGGGTTCACCAGAGACAGAGCAGGGAGCAGAACAGGCAGATCAGAAATACACTGCTGAGGGGAGCAGCGGGCGAGGCAGGAGAGGTCTGCTGCCCCATGTGGGTTTCTCCCTGGCTGGGCGTTGAACTCGAAGCTCCACAGTGCAGCACTCAACCGCTGCGCCACCAGGGAGGCCCAATTTTAACTTTTTGAACATCAATAGTGGCCAGCTGTTTAGGTATGTGGGTCACAAGAGGGAAAGGAGAACTCTCAGAGGTATTCTTTTCCAATCAAAATGGAAGTAGCCTTTCTAAGCAGTGTAAAGGGAAAATATATAGTCCTGCAAATTATCTTACCTTCTTTATTGAAAAATGCCAATGAGAAATTTTGCACCTCTTGTAGCTTTGAATCTTCTCACATTATTTGGAGCTTACTGAGAAGTCTGAGGTTGCTCTTTACTGATTTATATCCTTGCAGCAATTTAAATTTAGAAACAGTGGTTCCCCAAGTGACAGTATCTGAACCTTTGTGACTTGCCAGCCTTTGGGAATGTGAGTTTCAGAGTACTCATTACAAGTAAAATGTAGTTGACATGAAAAGTTATTCTGTACTTAGAAAAACAAAGATTCGCGTGGGAATGATTTAAATGCAATTCAGCACATCTCTATTCATTTTGAGACGCCTTTAATTCACTGTCTACAACTAAGCTACAGGTAGAATGTCATATGACTCTGAATGGTACCACTTCTAAGAAGAAAATCCAAACAAGTAGACACAGCCTCTCCATTGACTTGTGAGCTACAGTTAGCTGACCTGTCATCAGTATCAAATAAACAATACAATTAACTTATAAGTCATCCCTAACCTGACCTCCCTGAGCCTCAGGAAAATTTTTTTTAAAGTCAAGAACATTAACTGTTCACACATTTATTTGCTACATGTGTGAACAGTGCTTGGCTGATATAGTAGTAAGAACATTTGTCAATTTAGCACTTACTAAGTGCCAAGGAACAACATTTCCATGAGGTAGATGGTATAGTTATTATCCCCACTTTATAGATGGAGGTATTGAGGCTTCAGAGGTTAAGTAACTCATCCAAGATGACACAGCTCAAAAGCGGCACACCAGGACTTGAGCACAGAGTGTGATTCAGGGCCTGGACTGCACACACAGCAGCATCCCAGTCCCGCCATTACACGAAAAAGACACTATTATTTACTTGAGCTAGTCAATGTTAGTAGAGATCAAAGTCTCAAGTTACAAACTGCGAAAAATTAAAGTTCTGCTTATCACCATTCTATCTCTTTTTTAGTTACAGGCAAACATGTCTCTAAAGTCCCCCACTAGCCTCATTAGCAGGTCTGTCCTCAAGTCTTCCAAAGTCTCCTCCCATCTCTGATGTTGTAGTTCCTGTGTGAAAAGACCCAAGTTCTAGTTCTCTTGTCAGTGGGCTGAAATGGCGAAAGTGGGGAGACCTTTGAGGGTCATGGGTCATCTTCTGGGAGGGAAGGACAATGACGCAAAACCTGCCTGGAGAATTATGTCAAGGGGTGGGGTGGGAAGGCAAACCTCTGGTTCCTGTATTGTCTAGACTCTGGGAATCCTGACAAATATGTTCTAGTCTCAGATACAGAAAACAAGAAGGTAAAAGGATAGCTTAGATAGAACAGTGTAGTTGATGGGAAAGAATCAGTTTTTAGTTCCCCCAGAGCTCTCCGATTATGTCCATAAATGTTATGGAGTTATTCCCAACAACAGAGAAAAAACAGAGCTTATAACTTTAAAAATATGTCCAGTATTTTTATTCCTCATGGCTCAGTCAACATGGGAGAATAACAACTCAACAGTGCACAGAATCATCTGACATCACCTTCAACAAAAAGCGAAGTGCACACAGTATATACACTCTCTCAGGTGCAGGGGCTGGAAGAGGGCCTGCATGTACATAATGATATTGTGTAAACTTGTACACATGGGGTCTTCCTAAGGATACAGAGGACACTGACAGCCGTGATCTCCCCTGGAAGGGGATGTGGGACGCGTGTGGTGGGGAAGAAGGAGATGGACAGTGTGAAGACTTGCTTTTTTTTTTTTTTAGGAATTATTTTTTAAAGAATTAGTTTTCACCCTGTAGTCTGTTCTGCTGCTTGAATATTTTATTTTGTGCATGTCTTATTTTTCCATTTGAAAAAATGCTTCCTTTCAAACACCTGCAACATCCAACAACTGGAAGGCAGGGAAGGACCTAAACTACCAGGAAGTCCACATCCAGGCTCTGTCATGAATTGTCAGCATGACCTTGAACAAGCTACACAACCTCTTACGGTTGCCTTGCTCTGAAACAAGGGAACCAGAGGCACAAGGGAGAAAGGTCTATTATAAAAAATAGAGCAGAATATGCAAAAGAGAGCAGGGCCTCTCTGCGTGTCCCCGCAGCCTGGCACAGCGCCTGACACTGGGAGGGGATTCAGTCGATACTCTTAATAGATGTCACTACCTGGATTGCCCTGTATGAGCGATCACAGCTGCTCTGAGGTCTCCAGGACAACGGTCTTAGTTGTAAGAAAGCAGAAGAGCTCACAGACTTGGCCCTGTTCCAGGCAGGTCTAACAGCAAATGGCAACAGAAGTCCCTTTAGGAGAC
Organism: Scalopus aquaticus; assembly: GCA_004024925.1. Lineage (NCBI taxonomy): Eukaryota > Metazoa > Chordata > Mammalia > Eulipotyphla > Talpidae > Scalopus > Scalopus aquaticus. Next base: position 121,662 of record PVIJ01001373.1, read on the forward strand.
CAAAGGAGGCCATACCTGGTGAAGGCGGGTAATGTAGAAATGATCTGTGAGCTACTGAGATCAACTGAATGAGGATTTTTCTTCCTTGTTGAGAAAGCAAAGCCCCCTTGAACTTCAAAACCACTGAGCATGTTAGCTCTGAAGTGTGAATTTCTTCCCATTCAAGCCTTCTTACCACCTAAACCATGGATCTGGGGACAAATAATCCCTCTAGCCTAGTTCTTCATCTATAAAATGGAGATATTATTACCCTATTCATGAGGGCACATTTAAATATCTGTCCCTCAGCTTCTCTCATCTGGCCAGTTCTACCTGCCTATTCTTTACGCAACCACTGAACAATCCCAGACAGATGTGAACCTCCCTCCACTCCACTTCCATATTTAAGGTGGTTTCAGTGGGATTAGTTTTCCACAAAAGAACATCTCAGAACAGTGGTGCTCTGACCCCTTAAAAATGTGTTCAGCAACTGAAAATCAACCAGATGACCCTAGCCATGGCTGTTGGAGGTGTAGTGTTTTTTTATTTGTTCGTTTTTTTCTTTTTTACAAATGTATACAGTGTTGCCCTTTTAAGACCAGTGAATCAAATGAAGGGGCTTTCATCAAATTTAAGATCCTCTTCTTTTTAAATAAATATATATTTTGTCCTGAAAATATATATATAAGCTGTAGAGGAAAAAAAAATACCAACTAATTAGTGGTAACTGAGCTTTCAGCACCATCTCCTTGAGAGTTGAACAAGGAGCAGCGATGCAGTGGGGCTCAGCTCCCAAGGGCCTCCACCCTCCACTGGGACCGGCAGCCACCCCTGCCTGTCACAGAGCTCGAAAGAAGGGAAAAATTGCTGATGGAACCACCTGCTAATTGAAATGAGTCAAAAGGAGAAAGACAAATATTGAATGAATTCACTCATATGTGGAATACTGATTAACAAAACAAAGGGTCAGACTAAACTAAATCAAAACAAGCCCTAGAAATATGACTGCGGACTGAGGCTGGGGTGGGGGGGTGAACCACGGAGGAGGGGGCCCAATGGTCTATCATAAAGGACTATGTGGGTGTTTTGATGGTGGGGTGATGTGGGGACACACATCTGAGGATGTATGGACTCCCCCTAAATCACAAGCTGTGTTGTAAACCAGTATTACCTCAATAAAAAAATAAATAGTAAAACTTTGCTTTTGGGGAAAAAAGAGAGAGAGAAAAGCTTGCCTTTGCTCACTGTTGGAGGTCAGGACAGTCAACCTGTGCTTGGCCACAGGTGCCAGCAAAGGGGGTGGGATCTGAGAAACTGTCCTGGCAAAGAAGACTCCAATTCCCCCTCCCTGCAGAGAGTACACAGCCCAGTGCAGAAAACCGCTCCGTCCACACAGCCTCGTAATCTAACCCATCTCTTACTCTTCAAAATGAAAATAACTTAATTCAGCAAAAGTTTTCAGTTGCCTTCCTACTAGCTCTAAGTCCGCCTCCAGTAAGAGGAAATGATTTTTTCTAAGGTCATCTCAACACAAACAAGAAAATGGCCCAAATTCCTAAGAGAGCTGGCAAATATCTATCTCTGAGATGTCACAAGAGTCCAAAGCTCTAAGGTTTTTTCTCAATTGAAGTAACTGCATTTTAACACCGTGTTACTTTCAGATGTGCGTGAATGAGAATTAACATGGCCGTCTACATTAACTTCACCACCAAACATCCAATTCTATCCCTTGCCACCTCATTACCCTGGACTTACCCACCCATCCCCATCCCTTCTGGTAACCATGAATTGATCTTACAGTAGAAAATTAATTTTTCTCTATTTAGTTCATCCGTTGGTTTGTTATCTGTATATACCACACCTGAGTGAAATCATACCATATTTGTTTTTGCCTGGCAAAGCTCTGATGTTCTTAAGTAAAAACAGATTCACAGAATCTACAGTTCTGATAATTGAGAAATGGGTTAATCCACAACGGAGACCCCTAAGGATGAGATAAAAATGATTGATAATAGTGAATATTTACTGAATATTAACTCTGTGCTAAGGGCAATTTAAGAACTATACTAATACATTCATTACATCACCTAAGCTCAGCAACAACGCTGTTTTCAAACAAAGAACCTGAGGCTAGAAGGGCCTGAGTAACTTGTCTAAAATTATTGGTAGTCGTGGCACAGTTAAAATTAAACCTAAGCAGTTTAAAACTCAGCTTTTAATCACTCAAACCAATTACTAAAATAAGAATAAAAATCAAGTGTCAATAATAAAACAATTTAAAATAAAAAGACGTTCTTGTTTTGATAAAAACATTGTTATGTGAGCTCACCAAGTCAATATTCAATAAGATACTGCCATAAAATGGAAAAAAAGGAATGGAGACTTCAGAGCTGTGTGATGGAGCATGTCTGGGACAGTATCATTTTTAAAAAGCAAGAGACCAGTGATAATGAAGACAAAGCAGTGGCATTTGAAGGCTGAAAGCAATTTGATTTATTTAACTTTGAAGAACAAAAGCTTATTCTTCTAAGAAGAAATCAAAACACATTTTCTGTGGAAAAAAGAATCCATTTTAACTGCATTGCCAAAATAAATCAGGGAGAGAGCAAGTTAGACCTAGCTACAGAAAAGAACTCAGGCCAAGGAACAGGGTGAAAAGAAAAAGGGGAGGAGATGCCAAACAGCAGATTTTGTTTTTTAAAAAAGGGAAAGAAAGCAAGAGTGAGAAATTCAGAAGCAGTTTTGATAACATTCTCTTTAGAATAGCCCACTTTTAGTATCCACCACCTAATTAGAAATAAAAAAGAAACCTAACCAGAGAGTAGATACACATGTGAATATTTGAATATATTCTACAGTAAAATGAGGCACTCTAATAAAATACTTAACCATCCAAATCTAAACACATTTTTTTAGGAGAAGATGCAAATCTAAAAGATTAGATTGTATGGACAATGCATGATATTCCTACTTTATTAGCTACATTCTAGGGCAAATATTCCAATTCAGTCCAGAGTCAGAGATTTGGACCAGAAGGAGAAATTTCAGGATTTTTCTCTAGGTGGAAATCAAGTCATCTTAAATACATTAAACATTCTCTTTTGGGCGAGGAGTCATATAAGAAGTGTAGCAGGAAAAATTTCAATGAATGCATACATTTTTTAAAAAATGTCAGCGAATATTCTCTCCCCTCCTTTTTCCATCCTAGGTTGGAGTGATCAGACATAACCACACAGTAGGCCTCAGTTGGAACTGGTTCTGATCATGGGGCACAGCTGGGTGGTGTGTGACTCCAGACTGTCTGAGTTGGACTTCAACTCCCTCACATTCTTCTAACTCTAAACAAGATGCTTAAACTCTGAGTTTAGCACCTTCACCTGCAAAATGGGGTCCTTCCTAGCACCTTCTTACTGCAGTTGTGAGGGTTAAACACCTTAATAATATGGTATGTGTCTTTCAAAGCCTACCAGGGACATAGTAAGCTCTCCATTTGCAGTAGCCATAATTAAATGACTTCGTGGCATCGGCAGTCAAGCTATTATTCTCCCTATTTTAAAATTTGTTTAAAATTTTCCATAGTAAAAATTTTAATTTCAAATGTAATTTCAGGTTGAAGGCTTGCAAAACACATCCCCTTTCTAAGGTCACTCCTGCTCAGTGTTGATTTAGACAGCACAACACACTAGAACTAACCACTCTTGAGACCTGCCACATGCTGGGCACTCTCTTGCCACTTTCCTTAGATCAGTGATTTAATATCCCATTTCACACTCAAGGAAACAGGAAGCGATGGTAGCAACGTACAAATTCCCACTGGTATAGCTATGTGTGAGCCCTGTCTTCTGACCAAATCCAGGGTTCTTTTATAAAATCCATGTTGATTATAGTGTGCTTTGCAAGGAACATCAAGTTGTAAACCTGTGAAATGTGGCAGGAACTTCGGCTAACGAGGTCAAATTCTTATAGTCACAAAGCAGTTGAGCAATCCTAATTCTTTGAACCTCCCCAAGCCTTGAGTGCCTCTCTGAGCAACAGTGGCCAAAATCGGCCATGGCACATTAGCAAGGCTCTAATCAAGCTGAGCTGGACAGAAGATCAGCTTGTCCTTCCCACCCAGGGCAAGCGTCTCTCAGCACACTGTCAGGCTGATGGCTCACACCAGGCCATCATTACAGCCCAATCTTGCTTTCTGAGTTTTTAAATAAAGCTTTATTTGGGAAACACTGGCTTACAACATTATATAATTACAGGTGTACATCATTACCATTCAACAGCTGTAAACACTACATCATGATCACCCACAAAAATCTAGTTTCCAGCCACCACTGCATAATTAACCCCACTTACCTTTTTACCCACCTCCCCAACCTCCTTCCCCACTGGCAGCCACCAATCTGCATTCTGCACCCAAAAGTTTGCTTTTGTTTTGTCTTGTTTTCATTCCTTCACTTTGTTTCTATGACCCATGCTCTCTTTGCAGCTGAACTCTTGGCAGCCTTCTGCACCTTAGATTTGAGTAGTCAAAATCTTCTCTTACCAGACAGCCAAGTTCTCATGACTTCAGCAGAATGCTTCTCTAATTTACCAAAATCACTCAGGGTTCCAGTTGTAACATCTAAAGTATCCTCAACATTGTTTGATAACTTTCTGCAAGCAGGGAAATGTTCTGCATCTATGGTATCCATATGGCAGACCTAGCATCTGGGGTTACTGAGCACTTAAAGTGTGACCAGGGCAACTGCAAAACTAAATCATTAATTAATTTAAATTTATTAGGCACAGAATGGTTATAGTTACCGTATAAAAGACTACAAGGTACTATAACATGGCTGGAAAAAACTTAGATTCAAAACTTAACTCCTCTTTCCAGTTATGTGACCATCAATATGTAACTTAACTTTCCATTCATCAGTTCCCTCATCTGTAGAACTGAGATAATAGTTTCAACCTTGTTAGGAGGTATTTATAACAGTGATTTGCGAGATGCAAATCAGAACAATGTCCGAAAGAATAGCAGACTGAATATATATAAGCTGCTTATACTTTATCTTCATCATCCTCTTTCTTTTCCTAAATTCCTCTTAGTTCCCTTGCCCAAGGCAGCAGTGGCAGAGAAGTCAAAGACAGACTTTTCTTCTGTTTCTCTTCTTTAAAGAAAGTGCCTATTCAGCTCCTACACTCAGGGAAAGGGGCCAGATCTCTAGACAAGACCAGAAGAATTAGCTCCAGGAAGCCAGCACAGCCCATATGTGTTATAGAATTCAGGAGCACAACTCTCCCAGAACATTCTCAACCTCTCTGAGACTGAGAGGATTATCAGAGAAGCTAAAGTATTTGCCATGTCCAATGCCAGTGGGTACAAACTGATTTGAAACTATCCACCTGATTCCAGGGCCCACCCTTCCCCTGGACCCCCGAGGACACCAGCAGTGCCTACCCCAGACAACATGACCCTTTCTGAGTGGAACCTCCTCTGATGGTTCCCCTGGAATTAGGAGCATGCCCACTCTTGGGTCCTCACTCACCATTTTATACAAAACAAGGAACTTGAAAGGGATAAATGCTACTCGAGCCCAAGCAAAAAGAAATGAATAAGATGAAAGCAAAGCTAAGATCAAGCTATCGTAGAATTTTTCTTTAAAGCATTATCTTCCAAATTAAAATCACCTAACCAAGGAGCATTCACTTTTGCTTTTTAAATCCCTTCAAAATATTTGACAGGAAGAGTACTATCCCTACAGCAGGTGTGTTAGAACAGTGAGTGGCACATCAAAGAGAACTGGTTTCCAACTCAATTATAGGAAAAAGCACTGGTCTTCTTGCTCTAGCCTTTTCCAAAACAGTTTACATAGAAATGACAACAAAATTATATTTCATTTGGCCTGAATGGCTTTTTAAAGGAAATTTTAAAAACCACCAACATTTTTAAACCTGTAGTGACTTCACATTTAAAAGTATAGATATCTACATTTCTTTGGCATAAGACCTAGCAATACTCAGTACTTCCTGCCCGTAGTAATGTAAGCCCAACAGATGGATAAAATGATTTCTAGTTTGCCGCAATCCCCACCACTCCACAATGCTCAAAAGCAATCCTTTCTCCTCATTTTCATGCAGACCGCTTTTCTAGAGAAACCCAAGTATGTGGCCTCTTGACAAGAAGCTCTGCACAAACAATATATCTTGTTCAATCACCTACATACAGTTCTGTCAGTTGCCAGAAAGCATTCCAAGTCCCTGCCAAAATCACTGCTATCCTACCACAAGAATCAGGGAAGTACCGAGTATCTTCTCCACACCAGGCACCACTTCACCCCCAAGACCACCAAAACTACAACTTACCTGCTACTCTGTGTCACTTCGTTCTCTCTTCACAGGTGTCACAGGCAGCTCCCCATTGACGCCTTCAGTCCCACTCACAGACATCAAACTTCTCCGCTCCTTATGATTTGATTTGTGTTCTACTTTTGTAACCCTAAACCTGAGGGGTGAAGAGGAGATTTAAGAAGTTTTACTTTTCCAGTAAACAAAAATGATGAGTGAATCAAAAATCATCCATCTAGAGGATCCCAAGTGAAATGTGCCAAAAATTACAACAGCCATGAAAATACCATGTTCCCCAGAAGGGACATTCCACCCAGCAAACATCCCCTGCCAAGCTTTCCAGCTGATCTTCACCCCACACATCACAGACTGCAGGATATTTTCCAGGCATGGGAAACACATTAAAAAACATGGGCATTCAAATTATAAATAGCCGTAGAGTTGTGGTTTCTAATGATCACTGGGCTTTATCAGTTTTTTAACCACAGACGGCTGGATAAAAGCATGACAAGTTTGCAAATTAGGCTGACATAAACAGGGAAAGGACTTAATTGAAGTTCACTCTCAGGACTCTTATGTATAGACATACACACACACAGAGGACACATTTATCAGTGTCACTTCGCAGCTGTTTTTTTGTGTCTTGTTTTTGTCTGTTTTGTTCTGTCTTTTTAAAAGCAAAACTGGAAAAGCGGAGGCAGTGGGGGAAGATGGCGGCGGCCGTTCCGCAGCAGGCCTGGACTGTGGAGCAGTGCACAGTGAGCAGCTCCCCAAGAAGGACTTTATCAAGTTTCTGCAGGACCACGGTTCAGATTCATTTCTTGCAGAACATAAGTTATTAGGCATATTAAAAATGTGGCCAAGACAGCTAACAAGGACCTTTTGGTTATAGCCTATAACCATCTTTTTGAAAGTAAGCGCTTCAAGGGTACTGAAAGTATAAGTTTCTGAGCAGGTGAAAAATGTGAAGCTTAATTAAGATAAACCCAAAGAAACCAAATCTGAAGAGACTCTGGATGAGGGTTCACCAAAATATACAAAATCCATTCTTAAAAAAGAAGATAAACCAACTTCCCCAAAAAGGGAGATGTTGTTCATTGCTGTTATACAGGAACTCTACAGGAGGGCACTATTTTTAATACTAATGTTCAAACCAGTTCAAAGAAGAAGAAAAATGCCAAGCCTTTAAGTTTTAAGGTTGGAATAGGCAAAGTTATCAGAGGATGGAATGGAGCACTATTGACTATGAGTAAAGGAGAAAAGGCTCGATTGGAAATTGAACCAGAATGGGCTTATGGAACGAAAGGACAATCCGATGCCAAAATTCCACCAAATGCAAAACTCATCTTTGAAGTGCAATTAGTGGATATTGATTGAAATAGCGTGCTTCATATCTAAAGACATAGCAACAATAAAACATGGCCTTGAAGAAACTTAGGTTACTAATTAGAGGTGGGTTACTACTGGTTACTACTTTAAGGTGTCAACTAGAATTATTCAAGAAGTTAAGTTAGAACTTGTTTACTTGATCCCCAATTTTTAAGAATTGCAATCCCTTATAAACCTTTTTAAGTCTAAAATATTTTACTACAGCTGTGCAAAGCATTGGTTATGGAGAAATGATTTTCCTCTTACCTCATGTTCTACATTAAAAAGGCTCTAATAAGAATGCATCTAATGTGAAAAAATAAATAAAATTAAAACTGGGTTCATTTTCATGAAGGATTAAGGAAAATGTTAAGGAAGAGGTTTTCATTAAGAATTGAAAGGGAAGTTAAAGCCATTTATCTTCATTTGACTAGTACATTATCAAATCCCTGAAGTCTATTGTAACAGCTTTTCCCCAGCTCTGGTCTTAATTTCCCTTAAAACTCTCTAAAATAGATTCTCCTTTGTCCAGCATGAGCTCACCAACCTGAGGGAGTGAGAGGAGGATCAGGCAAATCTATTCTGCCCAATGGATCAGGCAAATCTATTCTGTAAGCAACACACGCTGAACAATTGCCTGTAGTGATTAAATGCTCATCCAAGAAAGAGAGCTGGATTTGTGCACTTAAAAAAGCCACGCTGAATCTGAGTTGAAAATTTCAGCACATTTTTTTTAAAGCAAACAAAATACACTTTGTCCAAACAAGCTATGGGTTCTCATTACATTCAACATTCATAAATTCCCGTGACTCCGCTTCTTAATACAACAGTTGCTCACGGGTTGCGCTGTTTTGCTGTAAGTGGCCAACAGCCCTGTAGTCTTCTCCTCACTGCTTGTGCAACAGATGATGAAATGCAACCAAATTAAAATACCAATAATGACAACAGCCAACATTTCTCAAATGCAGAGGTGCCCAAAACTGGTCTAAGATTTTCATGTAAGTTGCCATATTTAGTCTTCACAGCAACCCAATGAGGCCAATGTTATTATCATCCTCGTTTTATAAAGGGGGAAACAGGCATGGAAAGACATCTGTCAGTAACGGTGCCAGGGCTGGAACAAGGGAGAGGCAATGAGTTCAAGCTACTCTTCTCAGTTTGTCAGCAGAGATAGAAGGCTTGTGAACAGTACTGCCAACTTTTTCTCAGTGCTTCCCCACTCTGGTTTCAGCACACATGCTCTCGACCGTTCCTCTCTACTGCCCTTCCAACGTGGCATTCACAGTGCAGCTCCCGTATGAGGCTCAAAATCACAACAGCAGACACTGCAAAAGCATTCCCCAGCAAAACTGCTCTACAGAGTCAAACTGATTCATCACTTGAACTGCAAGATCTCTATGTAACATGTCACGAGGAAATGGTAGGACGGGGGACCGAAGCTCAGGGGAGGTGGAGTAAAGGCAAGTGGTCACAGGAACCCATGTGGATTTACATGGCACGGAGCGGAGAGCTGTGGGCCAGCTCCATTGCTTCTCTGCTTCCTGGCATGTGGCTGGACATTTCCCAGCTCTCTGGCAGTTAGTTGTGGCAAGTGACTGAGGTCTCACCAGTGGAATGGGAGTGAAAATGAAAGGTGGCACTCCCATGTCTGCCTCATTCAAAATCTCTCATCAGAAATGTCCCCAGGTACTTCTCTAGCAAAGCTGGCAGAGCCACAAGCTAGAAAGAACCTGGGACTATGATGAGAACATAAGTCACCCACTGATCTCTCCATCCCCTGCTTTGGACTTCCACAAGTTAAATTTAAACTTTCACCCTATAGAGTTGAGACCTGGGCGTTACCTGTTAGCACAAACATGATGGTTAATTTTATTTGACTGGGATACGGTATGCCCAGATAGTTGGCGAAACTATTTCTGGGAGTTTTGGTGAGTTTCCAAAAGACCAGCATTTGAGTTGGCAGATTGAATACAGAAGATTGTCTCCCCAGGTGAGTGAACATCATCTAATCTCTTAAGAACAAAAAAGCAGAGGAAGACTAATGTGCTCTTTTTGCTTGAGCTGAAACAACTGTCTTCTCCTGCCCCCAGGTATCACAGTTCTGGCGCTCAGGCCATCAGACTTGGACTGAATTACGCCATCCCTGGCCCGGTTCTCCAGCTTGCAGACAGCAGATCCTGGTCTTCTCGGCCTCCATCGCTTATGAGCCGAGCTCTATAATGACGCTCTTCTTCTCTACAGTTCTCTCTCTGTGATATTGTTTCTGCTGCTTTGGAGAACACGACTACAGTAAGTTAATCATTTTTTACCTTAACTTATACACATGGCATCTGATCTAGTAATAGCCATTCTTAGATTTCTTCTGCTGTTGGGAAAATTCAGGACCAGTCCAGAAAATACCAAAAGGGCCAGATATCAGACCTGAGCCACACTTAGGAGAACATACTCTATCCTGAACAGGTAAGTACAAATGCACACACCACAGCAATCACAGCACACGCAAACCCAAAGCACCCACAGGGGTCTTACCTGCCAACAGAGAGGACGGTGACCTCTCCTTGGCGCCTCAGACGGCCATCTTTGGACTTGACAGTGGGTTTTATGAAGTGCCAACGCTTGTGCCGACATCGATTGCACACATCCCGCTCCACAGCACCGCCCACTGTGTGCAGATGGTGGCCACAAATGTGCTTCCCTGGAGTGCCCCCTGGCGAAAGAGGCCCAGGACTCACAGGTGGGCTCCCAGGTGTGCTGGGGGTCACAGGGCTAAAGTGGGAGCAAGAGGAAAACGTAGAACTTGTTACTTAAAAGAGACACCAGTGAAGGCACTTTACTTTCCCGAAATGCAAGTTTAAATCAGAAGAAAGCAATGCCCCTCCCACATACAGATGGGCCTCGTGGCTACCGCAGCCAGTCCTCAGCTCGAAGGCCATGCCAGGACAGTTTGCTTTGAAAGGCAATGATGTGATTTATCCCCTCTACAGTGGAATTAGCTGGCTGGAAACACTCCATTTGACTTTAAAGGTATTGTTTCCCTCTAAATGACAGATTGCCTTTCTCAGGCAATCATGCTAATTTCTCACACATGGCAAGTATCTGCCTAGATGTCTAAGCAATAGAACCCAAATCTATGTGCATTACTTCTGGAGGAGAAAAATAAACATAAATGTCATCAAATTATCGGGTGACTTAGATAGAATTTGATTCAATGTGACTACTGCATTAAAGGAAGAAAACTCCCAGGACAAGATATCAAAAGTAAAGTTCAGAAGAGATGCCATTAATGTTGATAATAGTAATCATCATATTTTTTAAATCTTACAAGGTAGGTCTTGTTTTAAAAAAACACTAAGGGTCAGAGAAGTTCACTAACTGGCCCAAGGTCACACAGCTAATAAATGATGGCGCTGACATCTAGAGAGTTTAATTCTAGAAATCATGTTCATTCTATAATGCTTCAGAAATAGGAGAGACTACTTAGATAACTACAAAGTAATCCAGCCAGACCGCCCAAAACATAAAATGTATATAGAACAGGAGTCTATATTTCAAAAGCTACATGTTAAACCTCCAATCAGCTAGAAAAGGAGGAACTAAACGTGACAGGGCTAGTCCGCCCAGGAAGCAGCCTGCTGACACGGTGTGGGTGAGGCAGCGTCACATGCGGCCTGACACCTGAGCCTGTGCCAAATGCCCCAAAGGGGACAGTACAAACCAGCCTTTTATCTGCTGAAGCTGGCCCGCTGGCCAGGTAAAAAGAAGTGAAACCCATGCTCAAGGAGAAATACACGCAGAGAGTTAAAAATTTTCTGGTGCTCCTTAGGGATGCTCTTTAGATTATTACTATTAAAACACAGCATCTGTTTGCTGGGGGGTAACAATGTTAAATGAACACAATTAGAAAGTTGAATTCAAAACTCTTAACAATATTCATGCAGCAAATTTATGATGAAGTAGCTGCTGTGCACAGAACCCAGTGGCAGACAACACCCAGAGGGGACCACGGCAAAGAGACGTGATAGGACGGACGTGATGCTAGCGCCAGGTGTCTGTGGTCAGGGAGATCGTGGAACACAAGCCCTGCTGTTCCTGTGAACAGCAGAGCTTCTGAATCTAACCTTCCTGCATCTGGCTTTGGCTCTAAAATGCAAATCTCCCATGTCAGCTTGACAAACCCATCTTTAACATCTATGATGTTTTGGGGACACCACGCACAGTGTAAGCAAAAAAGGGTCTGACTCCTTGCCCTGTCACTCAGCTTCAGCTTGCCTACTTGGCCCTTCCTGCCACTCTCCACACACGTCCTTGGGCCTCCCCTGACTGGAGCTTCCCGCCACACCCACACTTTCATGCTCCTGCGCCTCTTTTCCTGGACGCTCTGCCGACCAGCAGCCCCAGTCTCCTCTCTGCCTGTCACACGCGTGACTCACGTTCAGTGAACCTTCCCTGACCTTCCGCTGAGCGCCCCTCCCTTACATGTCTCCACCCCACAGACTGGGCTCCTTGCTGGCAAGGACCTGTGAGCAACCAGCCCCAATGCCACGTACCAGCACTCATCGGCCCTCAACAACTGCTCCCCATTGAAGAAAGGGACATTTATATAGACTTTGGCTACCTGTAACTAATCCTATAGGCCTATGGTGCTCAACAGTCATCACCTAAAACTGGTGCTACCACATTAGAACACAGCAAGTGTCCCAAGGTAGCCTGGTTTTTCACTTAATCATCACTGTTCAAGGAGAGTTTTTGATGCCCAGGGTATCTTGTACTCCTTATAGTAGCCTGGTGAGGTTGGTACAGGGGTTATCTCCATTTTATAGATGATGGAAGTTGAGCTCAGAATAGTCAGGTAACTTGCCCAAGAACAGAAGTCAGTAAGTGGGGGAGGTCCCAATGTCGATGCTGCTCCTTCCTCCATCACTATTCCCAACACCATGGCTCTCCACCAGGAATGAACTGCCCCCCAGAGGACAGACAGGAGATACTCTGGGCCCTCACACACAGCACTGGGTGTCACAGACTGAGCACAGGTCAGGAATGCTGTCAGACATCCTACAAGGCCCAGGGTAGTTTCTCACAGCAAAGAATTCTCTGACCCAGTGTCAAAAGTGTCAAACTTGGGAAACCTGATCTAGCAGGTAACTGAAAAAAAAAAAAAAAAACCAATTAAGTGGGAGGCACACTCACCTTTCAGGATCGTACAGGCTACTGTCTGCTACCATTGCCTTTAAAACATCGGCATTGGCTAAAGAGAAAAAAAAACCCAAAGAATTAAAATGGAAAGAATAAGATGAGTAATCACAGAAAATCACCACATCAGAAAAGCTGTTGGAAAACCCCTCCCTGAGTTCCTTCAATTCACAGATGAGGTCCTGGGCCCTGGAGAAGGTTACCCAGGGTAACTCCATAACATGGCACCAGCTGCCAATCACTCCCATCACATGGGGATTCATCATGAGTGCAGAGAATCTGTGCTAAAGTAGCAGATCTACTGCAGGGTTTTGTGTCCTATGCATTACCCTAGAACACACTGGACCCCCAACCAAAGGGAAATTTACAAGCTGAGCTCTATAGCATTTAAGTTACTTTTTAACCAATTTAATTTAAATGATGTGATAGAAAATGTATGTCTTCAGAGACTTGTATCCTAATAACATGTATGCCCTCAAATAATCAGCTCTACACTCTGGGTACCCATGTGGCGCTAAGTCTGTCCCTCATATGATCAGGGGTGGGAGAGAGTCATTTTCCAGATGGGCCCTTTAGCTGAGCTCTGCTGCAAGTTCACACAAGGCCTTACTTCAGGCCAGATAGCTTAAAATTTCAAGTGTTGGTCACACATATAAATGATCTTATATTGACTGAGTTAAATTAAGCCTCTAAGGTTACCTCTTTTTTTAATACCAACTGGCAGCGGGGCGGGGGGGGGGGGGGGGGGGTTCAGCCATAACAAAAGCAAGTTGACTCTAAGTTTCTTGAGCCCCTACCCGACCTGGAAAGACATGCATGTTCATTTCACCTCTTGTAGTGCAGTCAAGTTCAGGGACAGAAGATTCAATGTTTGAGAGTCCCTTGGATATTTAATTGGTAAAGCCAAATGTTATTACTGACTCCTAAACTTTCCGTTGATTTCTAAAATTTATGATGAACCACAACGAATTCTCTAGAGATGAAATAAAATCACTATTTACCATGTGAGCCAACACCAATATTTAACATTTATTATCTCAAGTGACAGCCCTAGAGAAGGAAAATTAAGTCTGCTTCCAACATTGATGCTTATAAGAGTTACTTAGTTAAGTCTAACAGTTAAGTTTAAATGTTGCCTATAATTACAATATTTCTCAACCATTTACAATTAAATTTAAATTAATTTAATTATTTCCTAATCGCTCTCCCATGAAATTGTAATAATGCAAATATATGCTATATCTGTTTATGTACTATACGTGTGTGTACGCACGCTTTATATATAAAATAAGGGGTATTTTGCCTCAACAATTCAATTTTCACCCTATCACAACCCTTGAGTATACATGGGGTTTAAAAGAAATATTAGCATATCATGCCATTCTTTTCTAGAAGAAACACCTTCTCATACTATTCTTTTCTAGAAGAAACACTTTCTTTGCCCTTCATGACTGTGAAGATACCTAAATGCCTTTCCAAACACAAGTTTTTATCTTAAGAACAGTCTTGTCATTACAAAAAAAGTACTGAAATGAACTGGCAATATCTTCTCCCACATGACAAAGACACCTTAACCTCTGGGGACAAATTTAAGTATAATCTAGTGCTACCAGTCATTTTCCATTTTGAACAAGGATTCAGAAAAATAATTTTCTTTCAGATAAAGGATTCAGGCATGAATTAAAATAATTTGCCAGTGAACAGTTGCGCTGATGCCATCATCTATCAAACTTCAAAACTACAAACAGAAAAGAGCAAAAACAGCATCTTTTTTAAAGTATGACAACAAAGACACTCATAGGCTAAGCTGTTGAAAATCAAGAGTTTTAAAAGTTGCTGCACAAAATTATCACCTATAAAGTGATGACGTCTTTTAGAAACATCGAATTATAAAATTTCAGGAAGATTATTAAGATATATTAAGATTATCACTTCAACTTGCTTTTGTAGACTTGTGAAATTTGTCGTGTATTTGTGTATTCCTGCACCTCACCCTTATCTTTGAGAAATAATTCTCAAACAGCTACTTTACTATGTAATTTCTTTACATTATTCACACACACACACACACACACACACACACACACACACACACACACACACTTGTCCCTAGTCCCTAGTCTAACTTCCAGTCTACACCAGAGAATAAATCTCAGTAAGCTGTCCCTTTGGAACATTTTGGTTTCTTGTGATAAGAAAACTCTCATATAACACCACCATTAGCACTTATGCACGTTTTAATTCAAGTATAAAATTACTCTAAAAGAGCAATAATCTAAGTTCCATAGACTACATAGCGCTTCCTTGCATGTTACTTATAACTCCAAGAAACTAAAAAAGTTGGTTTTCCCTACACTTGTCAACATCTCTCAACTATATTTCCCTAATGGGATTCCAGAGAGTGGGAGGAGTCAGTTACAGGGACAAGGAAAAGCTGCCAAGAACAGGGAATATTCCTAGTGGGCAGTAGTTTCCAGAAAACACTTCCTCTCTTCTTTCCTGAATTTCTGCCTGGTAATACAAATAAAGCAGTCAAAATCAGGCAAGAAAAATGTGTTTTCTACCACAATGCTTTTCAAAGTTTTCCCTGACATTCAAGGCAAATTTCACAAGTAAGAACTACAAGTGTCATCATCAAAGCAGGATTGCCTGCTGTGTCAGGGACCAAAGGCATCTCAGGCCCGCCACACCTGGGTCTCCCAACAACCCCAGAGCAGGTAGAAATAGCCCCTTTTCACAGACATGCAAACTGAGGTAAAGATGGCAACTGACTGTCAGTGCCGCACAGTCAGAGACAGATCTGGACACAAGACTTGGTCTCTCTGATCCTAAGCTGGGTACTTTCAAGCTCCACGCTCTCCTTCCAACTCCTTCAATGTCTAAGTCTCTCCCCACATAACTTCCATCTTACCGGTTCATAGGATGTTTGGAGAACCAGGAGAGGAAGGTTCAGAGAACTCCTCAGTAAAACAGTAGTTTACAAAGAGGTCCTTTTTGTCATGATATAAATTGAGTCCCCAGGTAAGAATTTCACAAAGCTATTCCTCTGTGTGATGAACCAGGGGGTTCTTGGGAAGCAGTCAAAATAATCTTAATGGCTAGTCTATCAGAGAGTTGAAGGCCCTCACAGAGAAGTTCAGCTCTGGAGTCACAGGTACTTTCCAAACTCCCATACAAGGCAAGAAAACCCAAATGGCCTCCAAAATTCTCTTCAGTTCAGCTCTGCTTAGAAGAAATAAAGGAAGCACTGTGGTTAATGCAAGCGTCGAGATTAGGAGAAAACCAATCAGTGTGCAGCTCTGCTGAAAAATTCATCCTTCAAGAGATAGTTATCTAAACAAAACCTGATATGCAACATTCAAGATGTGAAAAGTTTAAACATAAACAAGAATGTCACCATGAGTCTGGTGAAATGTCACTCCATTAACCAAATCAAAAATGCAAAGCAGAAGACTATTCATATATCAAAGTTGCAAATGATTTAATGTATGTAAACATGGGCAAAGAAAACCTAAGTAAACATGGATCGATTATACTTTATATTATTCTTTATTTTAATTGCTAAAGAAAAGTTATGTTGTGGTGTACTTATATTTTTTTTTAATGGCTAAGTTACAGCAACAGGGAGATTTAGATGGACAGGAAATTAAGACTGTTGATGACAGAAACGAAGAGAAGATACAAATGCATTTGTTCTACAGAGTATTTACATGTGAAAGGCAGACTTAAAAGCGATGTTATAAACTGGTAAGAGACCCAAGAGGTCACCAGCTGTAGCTTAACACAGCCAGGCTGCGGCCGGAGGAGGGGGCCAGAGGAGGTCAGATGTCTCCAAAGCCAAGGAGACCGGAGGCGAACCAAGGTCCAGGGCCACCACCCATCCTCACGGGTGCAGGGTAAGTGAAAACTCATCAGGTTTTTCCACCCTCCCATCAATGACAGAGCCCTGTGGCCTACATGCATGCCTGGTGGCGGGCACCTGAGGCAGGGTGTGGGCATGCTTGAGTGAGCGCACCTGAGCCAAAGGCTGGGCTTAGAAGAAGCAGGGGCAGAAGAAGCAGAAGCAGCAGAGAACAGAGCGGCGGCAGAGGACTGTTTGGGGTGCAGCAGAGGCCATGAGAGAACCCCAGAGAGAGTGAAGATTTGCTGGGGGCTAGGAAGCCTGCCAGCCTCCCGGTTCCCCAGCCCCCCAACCTGCCCTGTAACTGGTTACCTTACTACAAAGGATCATGAAAAGCCTAAAAAGCCACGACAGGTTCCAAGACTCCTCCTTTTGACCCGTCTGTCCAGCTCCATAGAGAACCTGCTCCTGAGCTCTTCCTGCTGCTACACAGGTCACTGGGGAATCACAGGAGACAAATGAAGCCACTGACCAAGGACAGGGGGAGGGTTAAGAATCAGACGGAAGGAGAAGAAATGGGGCGCAAAGGAGAAAGAACAAAGTCAGTGTCTTGAGAATCACTGTAACATACCTGCCAGCCACAAAGGCTGCTTTCCAAAAGGAGGATGTAATTAAAAAAGAAAAGAGCTTTATTTTTATTTGCCCAGGAATGTGAGAGGTGAGGAAATTACATCTTGTGCTTGCTCCAGGGACGGAAGGGCTTGTCCATTGCTGTAATTACAAGAAGGGGCCACCGCAGGCACTGTGTGGCCACACGTTGGTTGTGTGACTTTGGGCAAGAGTCCTTATCTGCAAAAAGGGGTGATAAACTACCTCAATAAGGTCGTTTGGAGAGTGTACGGAGTTAATGTTTAAGGATAAACTTATCCTTGCACTACCCCGGCTGTATGCTTTATCTCTCCGGCGGGAGGAAGTTTACCATCCCTCTTTCCTAATAGCAGAAGGCAGAGCATGGTGAAGCAGAGCTGGCGTCAGACGCATGAGTTCAAATCCCAGCCCTGCCACTTGCCCACAGCAAGATGTCAGCAAGTCAGCTAAGCACTGTGGGCATCAGTTTCTCAACTGTAACGTGGGAATAAGTCTCTGAATCACCTGGTTGTTAGTCCCTGGCAGGCCCTGAGGACAAACCGGGCACGGGGAACGCTCAGTGCTTGCTAAGAAGTTATATGTAAGAACTTCAGCCCCCGGCAAAGTTTCCACAGTTGACTTCTTTCAACCATCAGCTGTCAGGAAACAGCCGCGTTCTGCACTCACTAATTTAGCAGCTGCCTCAGCTCTCAGAAGCCCAGATCCTGAAGGCCTGTGAGTCTTGCGCAGCTTCAAATGCACAAAGGCAAAGGAGCAACAAAGAGACATCTGCATCTTATACCTCTCCGACAGCCGAAGCTTCCGTGCCCAGAACCTGTCTGTATAGTTCTTGTGTAAATTAAAAATCACTTATTTAATATAAAAGAAACATGCCTCTTTGTTGAAGAATAGTATCACCAAATACTGTCCCCTGAAGGAAGGCTTCTGGAAGACAGAGACAGAAAGCCATGTCTTGTAGCCTTTTTGTTTGTACTTCAGACATCATCCTATAGAGTCTGGTTATCTAGTTTTAAGACCTGTAGAAATGGAAAGTTGCAAATGAGGGGTGAAGAAAGGCAACAGCGCATCACTGAGAGACCAGACTGAGCTCTGTTGCTGCTGGCATGTGAGCTGAGCAACCAGAGCCTTTAATACTTCATCTGTGAGATGGTATGAGACCAGCCTCAGAGGATCAACTGAGCTTACACAAAGACCTAGATCTATGCCAAATGCAGAAAGTACACCTAGCAAAGAGCAATGAAAATTGTGCTAACCCAACACAGAATGACTATCTCTGGGTAAAGCCACGACCCCACAGCCTGCACCAGACAGGTGTTCGCACTAGACCGGGGGGGGGGGGGGGGGGGGGGGCAGGGAAGGACTGGCACAAAAGAGCAGGAACTTTGGAGCAGCACAGAGCTACGTCAACTTTGGGACAAATGGCTGGGCTCCATCAGAGCACACTGCACAAGTCAGCATAGACCAGGACCCAGGAAAATGTTTTCTTTTAAATTCTCATGCGAATTCCAAGTAAACATGCAGCTGTTGAGCAAGTATCAAGAAGCTGCAGACGCCAAACCCTCAGGAAGTCATGGTATCCCATCAAGATGATAATCAGCCTTCAGATCATCCTAATTCATCTAATCAAGATTAAGTGAATGCTCCGTTCAAGAAGATGGGGGTCTAAAATACATTTCCAAGGGGGAAACATGTTTAAATCCACAAAAAGCTTTTACATTTAAGACTAGATCGCATAACAGGAAAATTCATAGAGACAGAAAATAGAACAGCAGCTGCCAGCTGATGGGGGTGGGATGGGGATGGAGAGTGTGATTGACTGTTTAACAGTACAGAGCTACAGTTGAGACAATGAAATTTCTGGAACAAGATAGGTTGATGGCAGTACAACATTGTGAGTGCACCTAATGCCATGGACTGTACATTGTTAAATGGCTGTAATGGTCAATTTTGTTGTGTGCATTACACCACAACTTTCTTTTTAAGTACAAAGAACAGAGTTTATCATATTTTATTTGTTAGTATACTGAGCACTAAACATGCAAATATCACAACAATGCTATGAGGCAAATATTACTTTTACCTTCCTTTTAAGGCTCTTTACAGAGGATGAGTCTTCATGAGATAATGTGATTTTTCCCAAATTCAGGTGAGGCCAGGATTTGAATGTGCAAGTCACCCCCAAGGCCAGTTCTTAAAACATTCAGACCAAGTGAGTCATAGAAAATTCACTTATATGAAACTCTCATGGTCACGTAATGCTGGAAGCTGAGTTATTAGTAAGCTTAGGTAAAAGGAGCTACCAGTAATTGCAAAAAAAACCCACAAAAGGATCCATACAAATGCTGACTCCTCAAAACAGGTTTTTAATACAATATATGAATACTGAATTGTTTCAGAACACTAGAAGTTCCATACCTTCATTTTTCATGATGTAGTGGACAATCTGCCCAACGGTGTCACTGTTGTCATTTACACTGTCGTTCAACTCTGGAAGAGAGAGGGAAGAGGGGTGGCATACAGTTAGTCACCTGCATCAAGTCAATGAGATCTTCAGCCTTAGAGCGCAAGACCTCAATGAACAGTCTCAAAAGTAAATGGTATCAGCCTATCAACCATGGTGTTAGGCATCTACACCTTCTTACTTCAACCTCAAATTGCCTGGTGTGTAGTAGCTAAGGCTTCCTGTAGACTACAGGCATACAAGGATCAGAGTTGTTCATCAATCTCTTCTCAAGCCCAAACACCCACGCAACTTTCCAATACAACATTCTTGTGCATTTATAGCAGTTCTTCCTACCGTGACTTCTCTCTCAGCATTTCCTTAAACCTTTAGGGGAAATGAAAAGAAGCCCAATTAAAAGAAAAAAAGTTTGTCTTGGATTTTAATCTAATTGCAAATAAACTGTATACATTTAGAGTATTCATTTCCTTTTTAACTTGAGTCTTCATCTAAGTTTGTAAGACTCTCCCTTCCTCTCAAATGACCCAAATTTTGGCCATAGCTATTTGTCAGACTCAGTTTACTTTGGGAGACTCTGTATAAGTGATAGTCTTTGAAAACACTCAGTCTCTACTCTGAAACCCATCTGTATCATCTGTTTCAACAAAATAAGGAGAAAGAGGCAGAGTCGAGACATTCCACCCTGATTCACAAAAAACAAATTGAGCTTTGCAGGTAGCTCTGGAAAAGTGTCTTCTCCATCCCCAGTGGACTTCCTCCTTCAGAAAAGACATTTGTCTGGATGATGAGATTTTCACTGCCACACCACCCTGGAGAGCATCTAGGAAGGAGAGGAGGAGGAGGCGGCTCTGCTTTCTGTTGACAAACTCTCAGCTTTCACTTGCTCATTAGCTTACACATGACTCATCATACAACCTTGTTCTCTGCTGCCTCAAAGGTCAGTGGGGGTGGGAAAAACCAACAGCCCAGCAAGCTGGCAAGGAATGAGGAAGCTCCCCCACTCCACCCTTGGGGCTGGCTTGAAGAGTGACCTATTCCAAATGTCACTTTGCTGCAAGAGCTGCCCTTTCAGGGATTGCAAGGGTAAAGGACAGGTATCTATTATCCCACAGCCAAGTCAGGAAACATCCCTAAAGGAGGACTGCAAAGAATAGCTGTGGACAAAACAGGATTTCATTGCTCTATCTGACAAATCCCTGTTAAGAGGCCAGGGTGGGACACCACAAGGTTACTGCTTAGGTGCCCATTCTTCCCGTCCTTGTAGCACCCTGTCACCCAGTCATTTACTTAATGAGCATCAATTCCAGTCTCATTGATTTAAGCGAGAACTCCCCCAGCGAAAGTAACAGCACAGGGCCTTCCTGGTGGCACAAGGGTTAAGTCTCAGACTATGAAGCTATCTGCAGCCACTGCAGCACGTGTTTGATCCCCGGCCAGGGAGCTAACCCACATGGCACAGCAGACCTCTCCAGCCTCGCCCACTGCTCCCCTCAGCAGTGTGTTTCAGTCAGTCTGCCTCTTCTGCTCCCCGCTCTGTCTCTGGTGAATCCTCTCACCTCCCACACCTCTGGCCTATACCCCAGCTCTTGTATGCATAAATAAATCTTAAAAAAAAAAAAAAAAAGCAACAGCACAAAAGTGATGAGGCCTATTTAATTTTCCCATTATTTTTATTAAAATCAAATTCAATAATACTAGCAAGGGTTAATATTCACTGAGTGGCCAGATATGCCAAACACCCAATACATCATACTTTTACAATAATCCTACAAAGTGGAGCTTATCATTCTCATTTAAGATAAAGTTATCATCCAATTGAAGTTGAGTAATCAAGAATAAACCTCAGTTCATTTATACATAGGGGAGACCCCATGCATCTATAACCTGCCCAAAGCCACCGGCAAGAACAGTAAAGGCCCTTGCAGGAATCTAATAAGTGAAAGCAAAGTTCCAAACCACACCACTGCTATCAGGATCCTGCTATCAGGATGGGCTGTTTGGTCTCACAGAAATGGAAAACAAACATGGCAGCTTTATTATTGAATCAACGTCCCCGTTCACACCCCCAGAGAAGATTCCCAGTTATTTACCGATCTTTTCCACCTTCTCCTCCTCCACCTCTTGCTCAGCTTCGGTTGTGCATCGATAGCCTTTCTTCTTAAGCAGGTGGCAGATAAGGACGCCGACGAGACCCATGACAAAGAACACGGGGACAAGCGCGTAGGCTATATACTCGGGGTGCCCATTCCCGGTGTTGTTCGTGGGCGCGGTTGTCGTCTCTGCTCTGGAGTGAGCTGTGCGGCCCCCAGCGTGGTCTAAGGAAGGAACCCACGTGGAAACACACATTAATTTTGACCAAGAAAGGACACTGCTGGTATAAGTTTATAAAAAATTACATTCATTTATTTTATCAGGTGCCCTCTAGCATTTAGAATAAGTTATTTTTTTCCCTAATCCTTCTTCCAATTAATAAATGAATTGTATGTATCAATTATATACATCAAACAATAGATATCAATATATGAGTGGATAATGTATATATCAAATAATACATATCAAATATATATTATATATATTTATACTCATTTAGAATTGAAAAGGGAGTTAAAGAAATGTTGCTTCTGGTTTTTACTGAAAGTAAAGCTTGAGGTAACACCATAATTTAGGTGATATATTTGCATATGTTTAAGGAAGAGTGTGTGTCCCTAAACTGAACTATCCAATATGGTAGCCACAAGTTGCTAATTAAATTTAAATTTGAAGTTAATTAAAATCAAATAAAGCTTTAAAATCCACACTTTCACTAACCACATTTCAAGGGTTCAGTATCACATGTGGCTAATTGCTACCATATTGGACAGATCAGTTGGAGAACAATTTCATCAACTCCAATAGAATTAGTGGACAGCCCTGTTAGAACTATAAAGACTTGATAACAAGCAAAATGTTAACTGGGATGTACGATGCTGTACCTTAACAATTCACTGAAGGATAACTTTTAAAACACAAAGAAACTATTCACAAATAAGGCCTAAAACATTTAACGTAAGTAGGTTCAGTTTTCCTTTGACTTACAGTAATAATTTGCTTAGGGACCCTGGGTCCATCTTTTCCCTTCACCCCCATATGAATCACATCTGAAGTAGGGGCAAATTATTTATTTTGAGTCTAAAGTAATAGCCTGCCTATTTGACAATGGGATAAGAAAATATTAGACAATATCAATTGTCTAATATAATCCCGTTCGATTGAATAATATGTACCTATAAAGCTATTTGTGAAGATTTTATGACAATATGGGAAAAGGTGCTCCAGGGGTCAGTTTTTAAAAGTGAGTTAAAAATTGTATACATAATATGATCCAGCTAGTAAAAAAAATTCATAAAGATATAAAATGTACAAAGAAATCATCAAAATATTAAGTGATTCTGAGTAGCAGGATAATTTTATATTTTATTTTTATATTTTTCTATAACTTTCTAAAATTAGTATATATTGTGTTTATACCAAGAAGAGGATACCTAAAAAAAAAAAAAAAAGATATAGAGCACAGGTTGTCTACCACTTGGGATTCACAGACCCTTTTGTAAGCCTACCAGATGCCATGATTCCTATTCCAAAATACTGCCCCCAAGTTCTGCAAGCGCTAAATGTAAAAATAAAATTAAAAGGGAAAAAGTGATCCACAGGAGGTAACTGTGGCCTTGGCAGGAAGGAGAAGCTTCTCAATAGACTGAGACCTGGGTTGAATTAAGATGCTGAACTCTGTTTTCCCTTTCTAGAAGCCACTTGAGCAACTAGGACAGAGCAGTCCACCCTTGGGTGAAAGGATGAAATTTTTATTTAGACTTTTGTTTGTTGTTGTTTTTAAGTAACTGAAACCAAGCAAAAGGGAGTGAGTGGGAGGGAATACAGAGTGATGACCTTGGGGAAGCTGGAGATGATCTCCATTGACCGGGACAGATTAAATCCTTGCAAGGGAAAAAGACACTTCTTCCTCAGGCAGGGGTAGGTGGGTGGGTTAGTCCTTTGCTGTGGACAGAAGGAGCTTGAGTAAACAGGCGCCAGAGAGTCTCCGTTTTCTCTTAACCAAAGCAATCATGTCTCTTCAGTACTAGGAGGCCAGAGGCTTGATGGAGAGATTCAAGGAATGGTAGAGGCCAGTGAAGGGCCAGGGAAAAGGCATTCAGGGCATAGCTGAGATGTGCACCCCCAATAAGCAGAGGGGCCATAAGAGCTGGAAGTCCAACACAATAAGGGACTAGCAGTCAGGGCAGTGGTTACAGAAGTGGTGAAAGTAAGCCTCAACTTGTAATTTCTCTATCACTACTAATAACATCAACAACCACTTTTTTGGTGCATTTTTTGAACCAGAACTAAGCTAAGTATTGAATCTTCAAGATGAAGATAGCAGTGGTAGTGGCCGGACTCAAACTGCACAATCTGGCCCCTGCCTGCTGGTCCATGGCTTCCTCGGACCTTCCAGAAGCCTTGGTTACATCTGTAAAATGGGGCTGGGAACAAAAGCACCATCCAAGTACAAATGCCCGCTTCAAGTATATTTTAGTTGTTTTTCTTTCAACAATATTTCATCCCTTACCTACTTTTCTGTCAAATATTTAATGTCAGTTTGCTCTCATATTTCACAATGTAGATAAGGGCTCCCCAAATGTCAAAACTACTACCATAGCAATTGGGTTCCAATTAGCTCATCAAGGAGTAGGGTACATTTTGAAAATGCCCAAACATACCACTTAAGCAGCATACCTATGAACAAATACAAAATTCTACTATTTGTCCCAATCCATATGGCCCTCCCACATCCCAGACCACAGCGCCCTTTATGCAGGCAGTAACCTAGGTCCCTTCAGACTCTTCAAAAACAGGTCCATCACCTCATCCCAAGTATCCCCTGCACACAGTAGGTTCACCCCTCTTGCTCATCAATATGATTCCTGTCCACACCATTAGTAGGAAAAAAAAGCCCAACAAAAGTCAGCATTCATCAAAATCCTTTGAGATTTTCCTAGGCACAGCTATGTTTGTTCAGTTCATGGTATTTTGACGACCTAGTGTGTATTGTATTTTGCCAAGATCCTGTTGAGACGATCACAAAAGAAAACATGAGATAAACAAGATTGAAGACAGCAAGGAACTGACGAAGAGGCATAAGGAACAGCCAGACGTCAACCCCAGAAATCAGAAGTCATTTTTCTAGTTCATTTCCAAGGAATACTTATATTTCCCACTGATCCCAACGGACAGAGCTGCTGACATGGGATGGCACAGAAATGGCATTCCTCAAACCCACTGGGCATAGCTGGAGCCTTGTTAAAATAATTGGGAAGATGATGGCAACCACCAGAGACTCCAGATAAGGCAGTTTTAGTGATTTTCCCAAGCAGCTTTGTTCCAACCCAGGTCAGGAGCACTCTGAAGGTTCTGATGGCTATTCTTCTTTTTCAGGAAATGGTGCACATTCTCAAAGTTAGGGTTTCTCAGCAGTACCCGCAACTCTGTGATGGGAAGAAAGAGACCTAGCTGGTAAGTGGATAACCCAAGCCAAGCTTGGTTGGGAAATGGTTTTTACACACACATGCGCATGCACGAGCGCACGCGCACACACACACACACACACACACACACACACACACACATACACACACACGGCCTTTTTCTTTTTTCTTTTGCAAACATTCACATCACTGTAGCCAAGAGCAGTCTATTTTTGGTTTCAAATACTAAGTTGGCTACACATACATTTCTCCAAAGCAGTTTTTCTCCATAGGGTTTTGTTACTGGGTCCCTCTGTGGTACTGACCAAGTCATTTCACTTCTCTGGGTCTCAGTTGGCTCAACTGAAATATTAGGAGCTGGAATCAATGTCCTTTGTGGTCCTCCAAATTCCATAACTCTCCAACCTTCTCCAGCCCCATCCACAATTCACTTTGGGTGGATGCTACTGGAGATACAACACAAGCCCACCTGCCCACACCACAAGGTCAAAATCTAAAATGTTCTGGGGAGGGGGGGAAAGAAAAAAAAAATCTAAAATGTTCTGAAATAAAAAATGTTTATGACTTATTTCATTGCAAAACCAAATCTGACAAATTCATCGGTAGCAAAACCGTCCTGATCTGATGAGAAGCTATTTGCAACCTGAGTTTATTTACAACACTGAGTTTGTTGCATAAATATTAATATATTTGACTTGACCCTTGAGGGTTTATGCTGCAGATCTCAAGAGCTTCAGAGACCACAGCACTATGAGATGGGGATCACGATGCTATTATGTTAGAGAATAGGAAACAGAGGTTCAGAGAGTATGTCACTTGCCCACAACCACATGATTAAAAACTGGTAACAGCCTGGCGGAAAACACAAGCAGATTCTGTTTCAGGACCGCGCTCGAAGCTAGTCTACACACGGCTTCCCAAGCCTGCTGGGATAGAGCTGAGGTTTACTGGCTCCTGTAAAACCACTTCTTTTATTCATTGTTTCAACACAGTTTACATCAATTACCTATGCTAATAAAAGGGGAGAAAGCAAAACAAATTTCACAAAACACAATCACCCCCAAATTATTTGTTTCTGGCTACCTGGATAACTATAAAGTTACAGATTTTTTCAACCCATCCCTCACACTGCTGGGAATGGAGACACAGCCTTTTGCACAGACAAATTTAAAAAGCTTAAAATGTAAGGAGAGAGAAAATGAACTAATGTGGAAATTGGAAAAGAATGCAAGTCAGTATATAAATAAGGACTAAACTTTGTTGTGAAACTTCAGGCAGCTGCCAACTTCCCAACAAGCCCCAGATAAACAGCTGCTAAAACCCCACCCTCCCCCACTCTGCATCTGTGACTAGGCAGGGAGGGGACATCCAGACAGGACCAGCCTGCCCAGAGGCCACCCACCCATGGCAACATTGCCCTCCTACTCATATAGTGACTCAGTAACCTTTCCTTCGTCCATGTCCTTGAAATGCTACCAAGATACAGGAGCAGGGACGCAAATTCTGGGCAGCTAGACCACTCTGGGAGCAGATGGAGGCCCAGACATCTCCCCAGCGAAGCGTGTGTAAATCAGCCACGCCCGCTGTCAAGCACTGATTTACAGATGCATTCAGCTAAGCGGTCCTTTAGAAAAATGCAGCTGTCTTTGAAGTTTCTGGGACTCCTATATGGAATCAGCTGTACCTTGAGGGGTATCAAAATAGAGGGCTCAGTTTACAAGAGCACCCCTGAAGGCAGGACTTGAGTGGGGGAGAAGGTAATAGGGGGAATGACTAGACATAGATTTCAAAACATTGCCTGTACCCAAGAAAGTTTCTTCCCTCCTCTGAACTTGATTTAAATGTGGGTTCAGTTAGCTCTTGTTAGAACTAATATGACGAAATGCAATAAGCAAAATTTGCTTAAGCCTGGTTCAAAATTTTAAATAATAAAAATTTTTAAACAGTTATAAAGGATATTTGGAGGACAATGGAGGAAATGGGTCAGATAGCATCAGAGACTTACTGTTTATTTTTTTAGGTATAATAAGGGCACTGTGGTTATGTAGAAGGAAATCCTTAATCCTACGTGATTTCTGTCAAGAGATATTTGGGGGTGAAATATAACAATGTCTGCAAGTTGAATTCAAATAGTTTAGCAAAAAAAAAAAAAGTAGGTAAATAGAAAGGGCAAATATGGAAAATGCTACATCTAAGTGGTTAGTATATGGGGCCATTTTACCATTCTTTTGAGTTTTCTGTAATGAAAGTCTACGACGTCCCATTTTATCATTGTTTAATACCCTTTTGAGGAGCCTAATGATTTTTAATGGGAAAATACATTTCAATTCCCAACCAGTTTTCAAAAAGGACTGTCTGGGGAACAACCCAGTCTTAAGTCATCATTTCCCTGCCTGTCTATGACAGGAGTTTGAGAAGGGGAGTGACACACATGATGCAGGAAGAAAGAAGGACTTTATATTAGGTTTCAAGAAAACACACACACACTGAATCTGGCTAGAAAATAGGGTACAAACATTCTTGACAAGCCAGGTTGGAGGGAAAAAAACTGAACCATTCCTGAACTCCAAGTAGCAAAGGACTGAAACTAGGGTTACCTCAGTTAAAGAAACTTAACAATAATGACATGAACAGTAAATATTTACCATCACTGGTTCCAATTTAAACTAGGCGGCAGTTGGGGGTAGGGAGGAGAGGAGATGAACTGCAGAGTCCAAAAAAGTCCCCAGCATTCTCCACAACTGCTTTGGATTTACCATTTGAAGTTACTTCTTAAGGCCACGGAACTCCCCCAGCCAAACACAATTTCCCAAGAGTCCCAAAAGATTAAACAGGCAACAACTACAGCCACACAGCTGCTCTGGGAGAGACTAAGTATAGGATCCAAGTGTTTTAGGAAGCCAAGGGTCTCAACTGGACTCTTCCAGAATCATCCAGAGTACCTCAAACAATAGTCTGCATTCAGAAGTCTACAGAGGCTCATCTGGCCTGGCCTCACCCCAGGAGGAAGCAAGGTCAGCTTGCCAGTATCTACATTGCAATAGCCTAGAAGCCAACAACCACGCAAAGAAGGTCTAAGAAGCCCCAAGGAACCCAAGTGGGACAGGGCATCCCACGGGGTCCTGAGAGAGGTGTGTAAGCAAGGGCAGTGTCAACCAGTCCCGGGGACAAGGAGAACTCAGCTCTTCTGCCCCAGCTGAATGCCGCCCCCTCCTTCAACCGTCCCCCGCCACCTCTCTTCCTGCTTTTCTCAAATTCTTCTGCTTCTCCTTCCTTGGCTGTTATATTTTCAGTGTAGTCAGCTTGGGGATTTTTATTTTATTTTATTTTTCTTGCCTTTAGTTGCTGATAGCAATGCCTTTCTCTTCCTGGGCAGGGGCTGGGAGGTTGAAGGACAGGAATGGAGAGAGACGGCCGACAGGCCCTTTGGCACCTTTCAAATTATAAATTATGAATTTTCAAGAAAGAAGCAGAATTTTTAAAGTCATTTATCTGAAGTGACCTTAGAGCAAAGGAACTTCAGAGACCCAAGATACACTTTACATTCTCTTCAAAAGGTGGTATGTTAGGAGGAATGAGTTGCTACATTAAAGTCATTGCAATGGTAACATTTACCCAGTGTCTGCAGTGAGGCAGGCAATGTTCTAGATGCTTCTTGCACAATTTCATTTCATTTCCATAACAGCTGTAGTTTCTCTCATTAACCCCACTTGTAGATGAGGAAAATGAGCACAGGGAGTTCAGTAGCAAGCCTCAATGTGTGTTGGGTTAGGATCCAATCCAGACAACATGGCCCAGGGCCCAAACTCTTAGCCATGCTGTTGAACAGTGTCTCTGAGTGGAAACTGGCCTTGGGTGTAATCTAGTGACACACACCTCTCAGTGACGAGGTGGATGGAACCATCACCAGCTGACAACAGAGCGGGGCTGGTGACAGGTGCACCCACACCCACTTCGTCTTAAATGCCAAAAAGCTGCCCCTCTCCAAATGACTCTCTTATGCATGATAAACTCTGGAATCTGCAGGCATCTTATTCAAATATTGAAGTTATCTTTTTTTAAAAGATTTATTTATTTATGCATACAAGCTGGGCATAGGCCAAAGGTGCGGGGAGGGGGGGTGTTCTCACCCCCCAGAGACAGAGTGCGGAGCAGAACAGGAAGATCAACTGAAACACACTGCTGAGGGGTGCAATGGATGAGGCAGGAGAGGTCTGCTGCACCATGTGGGAAGCTCCCTGGCTGGAGATTGAACTCTTGCTGCAGTGGATGCAGATAGTTTCATAGTGCTGAGACTTAACCTGTTGTGCCACCAGGGAGGCCCTATCAAGTTATCTTCACGAAAAATGATTAAAGTCAGCTACAGGAGGATGAAATTCCTATTCCTACTGACTTCATTAAAAAAAAAACAAAAAACAAGCATGGTGCTCTGGTTGTGGGTGTGATGATAACAGACATCTGAGGAGGCATAAACCTGCACTCCTGTATCATATACAGTGTTGTGCACCAACATTATCGCAATAAAAAATAGTCCAAGAAAAATTTTAACTCCCAGCAGCATAAAATATCCCAAGATTAATTTTAATTGCAAAAACCAAAGGTCACTCTAAAAAATAACTTCTATTTTAGCCCTCCATTAACTATTATGAAAGTAAGACATTTCCTATCTATCGAAAAGCATCTAATTCACATATGTGTTTTCACATTATAGCCCACAAGCTACTGTACTTTGAAGCAGTTCAGTAGTAGCCACAAACATAATTTGTATTTACAATGTTGGTTTCATGGCCTCTAAAAATCTTGCACAAAGAAAGAAGGAAGGAGGGAGTGCGGGAGAGAAGGGGAAAAAAATGAGGCAAGAGAAGGAAGAAATTCTTCACATATACATGTTAGTTGGAGACATGACACAAGATATAAAGTTTCCACCCAAATTATACTTGAAGCTTTCACATGTATTATTGTTTTCTGAAACCTCTAGTCATAGGAAGGTAGTGAAGATGGTGGGTGAGGTCCTCACTTTACAAATAAATCAATGCCTAACATGACATCACTGGGTAACACGCCAGAAAGAACCAAAACTCAAAGCTTCTGCATCTTCCCACCCACCTCACCAAAACCTACATCCCTCTAGGCGTGCTGGGTTTGGTCCCAGTTAGGCAACCCAAATGCAACACAGAACTCACAGGAACAGCGCGATTTAAGTCCAACTCACCTATTTCTCCAAGTGGAGAGGAGGTCGCCCTGTCTCTGTACTTTTAGCCCATCACAGTTCCTGGAATGTGGTGGATTTTAAACACTGGCTACCTGGGACCTGTGAAAGCAGATCCCATCCTTCCTAGAAGGCTCCAGAGCACCAGGTCATCAATCCAGTGCCTGCGTTCACCATAACGAGATACACAGTTGTGTCACTATAAGGTAGGACAGAATGTCCAGTGAACTTACGCTCCTTTGCCAAACACCAAGTTTTTTAGAACATAGATTTTTTTTAAGGTTTCGACGACTGATAAACACTTGCTGGATATCCGCAGGGGATGGATATCCCCTAGTGGACTCCTAGACCATGGATAGTTCCAACTATTTACAATGTCATTTCACACATACATATAACTATGATAAAGTTTAATCTCTAAGTTAGGCACAGTGAGAAATTAACAAAAATAAATGTTAGAACAGGTATAAAATTATGCTATAGTAAAAGTTCTGTGCATGTGTTCTCTCACAAAATATCTTATTTTACATAATATTTTCAGACTAGTTGATCATGGTTAAATTGAAACCACTGAAAGCTAAACCACGGCTAAGGGGGAACTACTGTATTCCGGCATGCCCTTCTGTTCTTCATAATCAACACAAGTTTCTGGTTAGCAAAGACTCAAAAGAAGGCCACACAGCAGCAGCACGTTCCTAAACCCATTCTGGGAATCGGCTCTGAACTGGACTTCACGGAGCTCCGCCACATTCCACGCTGCCGATCCATGGTGGGTGCTAACTGGGAGTGGAGCTGACCAGTGTTCGCCAAAGCCACTGCCCAGGAGCATAAGACTGTGATTCCTGATAGATCCATTCGTGCACATTCCTCATAAGAGGCCAAGCCAGGACTAGGTTAGAAATTACTTAAGCCATGGGAGGAAGCTAAATGGAAAACTGCCAGAACAGAACAGAGGAGACGAGGACATGTCCAGATGACCTGATCTGGGCCACATGAACAAGAGCTGCGGTGGAGGGCCTTCCCTTAGGAACCAGTGACTTCCCTGGATCTTCACAGAGAGGGAGCTGGTCAGAGGGCCAGGCCTTGGGATGTGAGGGACCTTGTTCTGGCCTCAACCCACCCACAGCAACAGCCTCTGGTAGCTTCCCTGCTAATAGCACTGAACCTCTGCTGAGTGTGTGCCTGGCTTTTTTATTCACATTATTTTTTCAATGTTCACGACTTTTAGAAAGGTGCTATTATTAAAGCCACCTGAGAAATGGAGACAGTAGAGAACAAAGTACTGAAGTCAGCATCACTCAGCTGGGGAAGGCCAAGATGTGAACTGAGGCCTGCGCCAAGCAGGCCCAAGCTCCTAAGCAAAGCTGCGTCCTGCTAGGCAAGGAGGTGGAAGCAGAAGTCCGCTTTTTCTCAGCTGCACAGAGTTCATTCTACTGGTTTCCTAGCTGTGAGACTCCAGGCCAGACAAGGACTTCCCCGAGCCTCAGTTTCCCCCCCTATAAAGTGAAGTTAATAATAGGTCTCTGAGCATTAAATGAGATAAACGTAGGTTTCCCCGTGTGCTAACCCAGCGTAAGCACTCAGCCATGCTATCATTAGCACTGTGATAATTATTGTCACGGCAGTAAGTTTAAACACCGCTATCCTCACAAAGTTTACAGCTCAATTGGGGATACAAAACTGACACGCAGGAAAGAAGGAGGAAAGACAGAAGCCACTGGAGGAGAAAGAATAATCACATAAGCCCTGAGGTGAGGGAGTCGGGCAGAAGGCCAAGCGGGGGCTCCCACAGAACTGATACCAGTCCAGCAAGTCTCTTCCTTCCAGGAACCGGAAGCGGATAATGATTAAACAGAAAATAACAAATTTCCAAAATGCAGGGTTTCCTAATTAGTCACAGGTTAAGTCCAGTGTTCCTGCAAGGCAGGCACATGGCCTGCATTCTGGGAATACCGGAACTGAGAAAATGAATAAATGGAGCGCCCAGGGACTCTCCAGGTCAAAGCCCTCATAGCTAAAGTCTCTGCCAGTGTTCTTAAAGAAAGAGGGGCGGGGAGATCAGTTCAGAAGAAGCAAACAAAGGAAAGATTAAACAAAAGTAGTTAAGAAAGTTCTAGATATCAGTGTGCTGATTTTAAGAGGAAGAAGTGAGTGTTAAAGTCACTAGCCCGGGGGCTTCCTGGTGGTGCAACAGGTTAAGTGTCAGCACTGTGAAGCTGTCCACAGCCTGCAACACAAGTTCGATCCCTGGCCAGGAGCTTCCCACATGGCACAGCAGACCTCCCCTGTCTCCCCGCTGCTCCCCTCAGCAGTGTACTTCAGTCAATCCACCTGTTCTGCTCCCCGCTCTGTCTCTGGTGAATCTTCTCACCACCCCACCTCTCTCGCCTACACCCCAGCTTATAAGCATAAATAAATAAATCTTTAAAAAAAAAGTCACTAGCATGAAACTTAGATAACCAGTTGCAAGGGTTAGACTCATGGAAACATATTATTAATAACCATCACGTATTGATGTGCACTTTGATAGTTATAATTCTAACACCTGACAGCAATTTGCTCATTTTAACCTTGTTAGTACAGGTAGGTACTACTGCTTCCAATTCCATTTTATAGATATGAAAACTGGCGCACAGAGAGGCCAAGTCACTTATATCAGACACACAGCTAGCAATTAGCAGAGGTGTGAATTTAATCCCAGCAGCCTAGTTCCAGAGCCCCATACTCCTCTGCGCTCTATTGTCTCTGAAATTTGACTTAACAGTATTGACATATAATAAAGTTTCACCAAATGGGATTATTCCTAGTTCATCTCTATCTAAGTTAGATTCTTGAATAGAAAAATCTATGGGTAGTCATTACTCATCTAACTTAATAATAAATCCAAAACAACAGAATCTTTTCCCTAGTGATTTCAATTATTGGGAAAGGAAGATACATTTAAAGTTTATTCTCAGTCATTATATCTATTTTTAGCTTTAAATGAAAATTTTTTTAAATCCTGTAACTATTTGTAAGTAGCAAAATAAAAAATTCATCCCAATATCCAGTAACACTGTTGAAATTGTTGATTCCTTCTCAGAAATCCTAAATTTCCCCTTGACTTTTAAAATAATAGAAACGAAGTGCAGGAAGAGATCAGATTTGCCTAATCCCTTTGTCCAGTTGTCTCAACTGTTATTGAAAAATGTTTAGAATGTTTAGAAACAAACACAAAGCAGTACTCTGAGCTAACATGGTCGTGGTTTTATTTTTAAAAATTAAAAAGATACCGGGCCTCCCTGGTGGCGCAGCGGTTAAGCGCTGCGCTGTGGAGCTGTCGGCAGTGGAGATGCGAGTTCGACGCCCAGCCAGGGAGAATCCCACATGGTGCGGCAGACCTCTCCTGCCTCGCCCTCTGCTCCCCTCAGCAGTGTATTTCTGATCTGCCTGTTCTGCTACCCGCTCTGTCTCTGGTGAACCCTCTCGCCGCCCCACGCCTCTGGCCTGTACCCCAGCTTGTATGTAAAAATAAAAAATTAAAAAAATTAAAAAGATACCAAAACATTTATAGCAGTTATCTGAGTGGTGGGATTACAATTATTTTTTATTTTCATTTTTTAACACTTTGCCTCTTATGTTGGTGAAATCTAGGGGTATGCATTTTCTACTTCTTGTATTTTCTAAAATGTCCTGATGGTAATCACTATCATTTTTTTTTTAATACAGATAAAATGTCACTAAAAAAACTTCATTAGTATTAGGTTGAACCATATAAAACTGTTTTCACTATCAGGATAGGTAAAAAATAGTTGAGTATTGGTAATTTCAATGGCTCAATATAACAATAGTATTAATGCTGTCGAGGTAAACTAGAATACTGGATATTCCCGAGTAAGGGGACCACCTATATCTACCATCCATACTATTTACACACTAGCTATTCCCATTGAGTAGAGCAGAGATAGTGCTATGAAATCTTGGTCTACACCACAGGAGAGAACACCATGTAGTGTTGTAACATCTACTTTATTACACTATAAAACACAATGTAAACACATAAACAGTAAGACACCTGACCATTTCTTTCCCACTGTACTTTTTAAATGTCTTCCGAGTCTTTATCTAATTATAAACCACCATAATTTCAAAGACACTATGCCAGGTACAATGTTTTAATATTATGACTTGGTTTGTACCGGTTAAGAATTCTCCATCACCAACTGAGTGTCCTGCAATTCAGTTCTGACGCTTACTACTTGGAGTTACACCAAATGCCCAAGTTTCAGGGCTTAATTCCACAAAAACCACCCCAACTTCAGATGCCAGCTGCAAGTGGTTTAAACTAACCTATGACAAACTCAAGTCTTGCCCACCAACCCCCTCAGCTTTGACAATTTCCTAGAATGACTCACAAAACTCAAGACAGTGCTATACTTACCATCACAGTTTTATTCTTCAGGATACCACTCGGGAGCGGCCAGAGAGAAGAGATGCACAGGGCAAAGTATGGATGGAGGAGAGACCGCAGAGCTTCTGTGCTCTTTCCAGCCTCCCAGCAGTTTCGTGGATTCAACAATCCACAAGCTGCCTCAGCCTCCTGTGTCAGAGTTTTTAAACCGCATTTCATTACATAGGCAAGATTGATGATGTCATTGGCCATCATCGAGTCATTCCATCTCTAGCCCCCTCTTTTCCCTGAGCTTAGGGGGTAGGACAGAGAGTTGTATCCTCTGGACTGCAGTTGGTTCCTCTGGCAACCAGCCCCATCCTGAAGGTGTCTAAGTACCAACCAAAAGTCCCCCTTAGCATGAACTCACATATGGTCTAACAGGGTCATTATGAATAACTAAAAACCTTCCAATCACTTAGGAGATCCCAAGTGTTTTAGGACAAAGACCAAATACAGATATTACATATAATATCTGTATTTTATAAGTGTAATTATTATTATAACACACTGACTCAAAGTCAAGAGTCCTTACTCATTTATCAAGATGCATCACTGAATAGCATGGAAAGGATTCAATTATTTTAGCCTGTGATTCAGGCAGAAGAATTTTCCTTCTCTCCTTTAATGGTTCCCTTTCCTATCCCACCCCGCCCCCACCCAGGATCTCTAAGACACACCCCGCCTTCTGTCCATATAATTATATCGGTACTACCTAGGCACCCAATGAGTAGTAAATTACCTTCAGGTGGGTTCCCTACCCCCCCCCAATCTATTTGTTCACATTATAAGAAATCAAGGGACTAAGAAAATGGACTTGCCTTAAATGACAGAGAGATGGAGACCAACACCACATACGGCTTTGTAAATCACCCCAGAGCTGAACTGCATGTTTTATTTAAAGACACTGCCCTGAGTACTG
Organism: Scalopus aquaticus; assembly: GCA_004024925.1. Classification (NCBI taxonomy): domain Eukaryota; kingdom Metazoa; phylum Chordata; class Mammalia; order Eulipotyphla; family Talpidae; genus Scalopus; species Scalopus aquaticus. The sequence goes on from PVIJ01001373.1 coordinate 157,549, forward strand.
ATGGCCAGCACTGTCTGCCTGACCCGGAGAGAGGAAAACAACAAGAACTTGACCAGCAATTGTGTAAAAAGGTGAAAATACAGAAGTCTCCTGAAAATAAATGTTTGACAACTATGAATTCAGGAGCCAAGCTGATTTGTGAAATTTTAGAAGATTTCCTCTAACTCAAGACAAACATATAAAAATTAGGTTCTCTCTCTCTCCCCCTCTCCCTCTCCCTCTGAAATAAAACCGGAACCTCAGCAGCTTTGCTGAAAATATTGGGGGCATGTCTTCTTTAGTTCAGCATCTAGGGTTCTAACTCATAATGCCTCAGGGCCCTTTCTGGCCCCCAAGTTCCATCCCAGCCCATCCTCAGCCCACCACTGCCTACACATAAAGTACAACTTCAGGAGCTTCTAGCCTCAGCCTCCCCTCTGCAGTCTCACCTCATGAAATATTCACTAAGGAAGCCTGTGTCCACCCCAGGTCTGCAGGGACTTTGCTCTGCCACGCTGCGTCTTCTACTCAGCGTGCCAAGTTTCAGACCATCAAGTCTTTCACCCCCTTACCAGAAGGGGGGGAAGTCTCTTTAGGATCCCACACAGCACTTGATCTGCAATTCTCTGATGACACCAAACGCGTTCTCCTTTATTCTATAATGATTTGTATTCACAACTTATTTCCCTCTTCTCAATCAAAAGTTAGTGGACAACAGAAAACACATCTGTGGTTCATTTTACACACCTTTACAATACCAACATTGTCTGAGATATGGAAAGTCCTCATTTTTTAATGGATTGCTCAATGTGTAAAGAATCTTTCCAACTGTTACTTGGCAATCATAGCCATGAGGTGAGTTTTACCTTCAAAACCCAGTTTCTAGGCTCTCTCACCTAACTTTAAGAAAAGTCCATGCCTCTTTTTTTTTCTCTCTTGGTGGTTGTTTTGTGTACTGTCTTTAGTAGAGGAGGAGGCTGGAAATAATTGAGGAAGCAGCAAAAGCATTCAGGCTATACAAATCTATATAACACAAACATGCAAAGAAAAATGAAGAAATCCTGTTCATGAGACATCTGCCACCTCACCAATGCCAGGAAATTCCGGGCTGCTGTTTTTTATAATGTGGATAATTCACATGATTGTGTTGGAGCCTTTCAGCTATGAAGAGCTGCTAGAACATTTGGAAATTACTGTTCCTGAGTTCTATTGTGGGACAGAAAGCCCAGTGGATTCTCAAAACTTGTACTCCTTACAGGAATCTCAGAAAACCACATTATGTTTTTTTCCTATGTATGGGGGAGGAAGACTTGGCATATGAGTGATATTGAAAGGAAATTTTTGTTTGTGACATTTTATGTATAGGTTCCAACCATCCAGCTAGACTTACCTGGCCAGTTAAGAAAGTAATGGTATAATTATCTAAATTATGCCTTTTCAGATAACTGAAATTTTTCTTTAATAGTTCCCTTATGCCAAAATTTAATAAAAATCATTTATAAACTTAATGACATATCAACTTAATGACTCCTTTCAAATATTTACTCTAAAAACAAATGGATGATTGCTGAAGAATTCCTTCATTACCCATTTTCCATTAGAAACAAAAATCTACACTCAACTTATAAGATGTCTTGGTTTTCTCTTTAAGTAGACAGACCTATAATGACAATGTAGAAAGTTACACACATGTGTGTGTGTATACACACGTATATATATACACATACATACATACACACACACACACACACACACACACACACACACACACACACACACATTAAAACCATCCTTTCCCAGGGGTGCCAAGCATGGAGTAATGTAAAAGACATGAGAACAATGAACATACATTTATTCACTTTGGATTCCCCTTGCCTTGAGCAAAAAACATTTCACTTCATCTTGGTTATTCCTCTGTCTCAATTTCTCCAAGTGACTGCAGGAATTAAATCTGATGAGGCAATCAAATATTTGCCAGTGGCTTAAGTGCTTGCTGCCTCAAGGAGCGCGCGCTAGTTCTACAAAACAAACACAGGGGAAGCAACCACACCGCATATAGCCTACATTCCAGAAGATGGTGTGGACAAGTATATTCACAGGAGAAAAAAATCAGTGAAAACACATAGGAAAGTTTTCCTGCAAGTGTCATCCTTGATCTCAACTTGAAGGATGGGTGAAGAGGACATGGATGGTTCAAGAGGAGGGGATGGCCTTGCCAGTTAAAAGACACACCCCTTCTACCTCTTCTCTCCCCACTCACACTTGATGCTTAGGTAGCATCATCTGGGAATGAGTCTGGGAAGTAATTCCTCCGGGCCCTCCCCAGAAGTACTGACTCAGTCTCTCTGGAGTGCAGCCCAGCAATCCGTGTTTGAACCAGCCCTCTCGTAAATTCTGATGCCTGCTCACGCTTGGGAGCCACTGCCGCAGCTTGGCCGGCTCTCACCTCCTGTCTCCTGTGACCTCTCGTCCTCTGCACTTGGCTAACATGGATATTTTTACAAGTCTAAGTTTAAACTTCATTTCCTCCAAAAAGCTGCACTCAACTGGTACTTGCAGGGGCCCCACCCTCAGCCCCAGATTACATATTGGGGTCCCATGCCATACTTCCTTTACTGAGGTAGAAAATTCCCTACTGACCAGTTAGGGCTACATTTCTGGGGAAAGTTGAAACTGCAGGGGGGCAGGGTGAAAAGGTAGCTAGGTTTGATATTAAGTCTTGGTGAACTTAGCATAAGCACGTCCATATTAGGCCTATCATTTTCTTTTTTAATATTTCCGAGGATAGCATATCAGTATTGCTGTTTAGTGGTCTCCCAGGATAATCTTCTAGCTCCAGGAAGACACCATGAGTTTATTTTGTTCATGTCACTTTATCCCCAGTGCCTTGCACACAATAAGGCATTCTGCTAAGTAGTTGCTGAATGGATAAATATTTCAAAGAATTAACCCATGAAACAATAGCATAGCCACCTGGCAGAGATGCAGAGACTGAGGTATGTGATAAAGGGTGCAGAGTTCTAAGCTCTCGGGGTGCTCCATGCATCCCCACAGGCTGACAAACTTGGATGCTCATCAAGTCTTGCTCAAAAAACTTCTAGCTACACGTGCAGCCCTCCCCAACCTCATCCCCATCCCAGTTGCTGGTGGGCAGGGTTAAAAGCCTCAACACTCTAATCATTGTCCTTTCCAGAGATCAGCCCCAGCCAGAGGCTCTCTAAACACGCCGCCCTATGTCACCCAACTAGCATATGCTCAGAAATCGCTTCCTAGGAATGACAAGACCCTCCTATTCTTTGGGAATTTCCTATTCTTTAGGAAATTAAAAGGGTTTGAGGAACTATGTGCGAGGAACCAAGGACAAAGACAAAATACATTTCTTACTATACCACACTCATCACAATGTTCAACAAACATTCCCATTCACCAATGAGCAGGTAGGTAAGAAGAGGAACAATGACCAGCCCAACAGTGGATAATCAAAAAGCTTGTCAATGTGGTAATTATATCAAATCCTGGGAGGAAACAATCAGACTGTACCTATAGACAAATAACTGGAGGGAAACCAATTGGCAAATCTTGCCAAATTTGTCCAAAAGGAAATGTCTCATTCTACCCTAGCAAAGGATACTGGCAGAGATTACTTTCTTTTTTTCCTTGCAAAGGTGAGATGGTTTCTTACATTTTTCTTCCTCTCTTTCCTTGTCTCATTTTGGTAGTTAATGGCTCAGCAACATCTATCTCCTGCCCCCTGAGAGAGCACTGCCAAGCCCATGACCCCCATTCCTCCTTCCTGGGGGCCGAGGGTGCTGCCCAGCACGGCCTCCTCAATTCCCCCTGCCCATTATACCACCAGTTTCAGCACCCAGCGCTCAGAAGCAAGACATGCTAGGATCACCTCAGGCAATGGCAGAGGAGCTGAAAGGAAAATTTTGACACAGTTGGGAACTTTGTCCCATCTGATGACAGCAATGAGTTATATTCGGTTAAGGACAAAGAATAATAATAACATACTTTTTTCAGCTCTTACTATGTGCCAGACACATTTTATCTCATGTAATTGTCACAACTAACCTATGAGACAACTCTGTCATATCTTTTCCATAAAACAGATGAGGAAAATTGTTTAAAGACTTTTTTCCCTCTGAACAATAGGCACTTTATTAGTGGTTGGAATGGAGCTATAAACAGGGGTATGCAAACAAAATGGGGGAGGGAGGAGGAATTGGGTAGGGCTGGAAGCTATTTGGGATCCTGGGATGAGCAAAGATAAAAAGGTGGGGGGTGGGGGGTGGGGGCTGGAGGATTGCAAAGGAAAACAGAAAACCAGTTCCCCTGAGTTCCACAATTTGGCAAAAGAAACCTCGAGGTGAAGGGACACAGGAACTCAGTTTTCCCTCTACCCACTCCCCCCAAAAGTCCCCTGGGTAGATTCCATTTCTCTTCTCCCTCACAAAGAGAGCTGTGTCAATAACTGGCAGAGGAAAGCTGAGGAGAAATTCCACCCAACTCCTTCATTAGGTTTCCATTATTACAAGAACCAATCCCCAAAGCCACCGAGGATAAACAAAATCCCAGCTTTTCCCAGGTAGCTTTATTTTATTAGCTTCCACACAAGAATGCCACTACAGTACTTCTTTTTATAAAGTGCCATTCACTGAGGAGATATTTCCTCCATAGGACATTTTAATATGTCAAGTTTTACATTTGGCTTCCAATAGATGAGTCACAGAAGAACAAGTGTAGGGTCATAATCCCTTATCTGAAAACCTGGAAGTCAAACATGCTTCTGATGTCTGACTTTGGATTCTAGAAAGGTAATTCAATGCATTTAAAACACATTATGTAACACTGAGAAATCCAGCTCATTAATATTACTGCAGCAAAACTTAGCATTATTCCAAACAAGTGAGATAAATATAGCTACAAAATCTCACATTGGTTCAGATTAGATTTTACCATCAATGGAGTATGTCAGAAGTGTGCAAAAAACTTTTGGTATTTAGAGTTTTGAGAATTTCAGAATTGAACATAAAGGATTAGAGAAAAATACCAGAAACTATAGTAACCTCGTAATAATCAACCTGGTAGTAATGAAAGACATACAAAGTCAAACAACCAAGTTTTTGCCTTACAAATAAAAAAAAATGTTTTCCAGAGAAAAGTGTGAAAAGTGAGTCCTTCAATCATTGCTGTGACACTTTAACAAGAAGATTATCAACACTGGTGTCACCAGTGGCCTCAAAAATGTGAATACTTTTGACACCAAAACTGCCTTTTCATGAATCATTTTCTGTGGAAGTCATCAATATGTAGACAGAGCAGAACACCAAGGTAAGTGCTAAAGCAGTTTTAAAACCCATTTAAACAGGGCCTCCCTGGTGGCGCAGCGGTTAAGCGCTGTGCTGTGGAGCTGTTGGCAGCGGCGACGCGAGTTCGACACCCAGCCAGAGAGAATCCCACATGGCGCGGCAGACCTCTCCTGCCTTGCCCGCTGCTCCCCTCAGCAGTGTATTTCTGATCTGCCTGTTCTGCTCCCCACTCTGTCTCTGGTGAACCCTCTCGGCACCCCACGCCTCTGGCCTGTACCCCAGCTTGTATGTATAAATAAAAACTAAAAAATAAAAAAAAATTAAAAAAAAACCCATTTAAACATAATTAGCAAAAACTGAAATCACTCAGATTGGAGGGACAGTGAGGTAAAGAACAGTTAATCCATATCATGGCATATTATGCAGCCATACTTTTTTGAGTGTGTAGGGAAATGGGGAAAGCTTTATGTACATTAGGTGAAAAGGCAGGATTCAAAGTTATACTTGTATTATGAGCCTATCCAAGTTAAAAAAAAAAAACATGCATATAGAAAAAACCAGAATGAAATATGCTAATAGGAGCAAGTGTTTGGGGATAATGCGATCAAAGGTGATTCTCATTCCTTCAAACTTTAAATTTGGGGGGAAATTGTCTATAAATATTAAGTGCACTGCATTTTAACTGAGGGGAAATGGAAAAGAAGGCTTGGCTCCTCAACTCCCAGCCAGCAGCAAGGAACTTGTAAATCTGAGGTATCACTCTGGGCTTTCATACATAAATTCACTATGACCCTTTTTTTATTTGTTTTTTAAATTTTATTTATTTTTGTATAGAAGAACTGGGGTGTAGGCCAGAGATATGGAGGTAAGAAGATTGATCAGACACAGAGTGGGGAGCAGAACAGGCAGACTTACCGAAATACACTGCTAAGGGGGAGCAGTGGGCAAGACAGGAGAGGTCTGATGCGCCATATGTGGGTTAGCTCTCTGGCTGGGGATTGAACTTAAGTCATAAAGTTGATAGGGCTGAGACTTAACCCTTAGGCCACCAGGGAGGCCCTACAGTGACCCTTTCATGACAAAACCAGCACCATCTCCAGAATGAAAACCTTATAGTATATGTGTTCTACATGTATTAGGTAGTTTGGTTGACACTATAATCAAGTCTAAAGGACACTTTGGAGAAGAAACACAGAAAAAAGATACACAGGACAAAAGATATACACCACTCTGCTATTTGCCAAGACCTTTCAGAGATGAGTTTATTTGATAACTAACAACCAGTCAGGCAGATAAGGACAGGAGATGGCACAGGCCCATTTTACAGGTAAGGGCAGGGAGTCAGAGAGAGCACACTCCAGAAGTGGTGGGGGCTGCTCGTGACCTTTGAGGTCAAGTCCTGAGCTCTGATATAAAGCTTGATGCCCTTTCCACTGTATTATACCATTACCTCATTACTTAGTGACTCTTTATATATATACCATAGAATAAAAAGAAATTTCTCACTTGAAAGAAAAACAAAATGATTTTATAATAATGACAGGCTTGAGAATTGAACAGACTGAACACAGAGTCAAAATCCAACTTACACATTTGAGTGGTTTTTCCAAGTTAACTTCTGAGAGACACAGTTTTCTCATCTATAAATACAGGAATAAATTATATAACTGACCAAGTGTTACAAGATTGAAATGATCTGAGAACTTAAGCCAGAACCTGTCAAAAAATAGGTCTAATGAACACTGCATTCATTCCTCCAAAAAAAGACTAAGATGCTGATAATGTTCTAATTCCAAATTTTTATTTCAGTCCTTATTAGCCAAGACTTACTCTATCCTACCTGCTTTCAGCAACCCATCAAATCTTCACCAACTCCTCAAGTAACTCTCCTAAAATTATAGAAACCACTCAAAATAATAGTTTTTAACCAGTTACAATTTAAATCACTTTGAGTCATTTAAATATTTTCTCTTTTGCCCCAAGATGTAACTAATCTTCAGCATCAGAGCCCATCAAGTCTATAAAAACTGACAGAGAAATTTGTTTTATCTGCACCTGGGACTTTGGCCTCATTCAAATCCAGCAGCTGAAACTCAAATAGTTTGTTTGATTCATTTCTTTTGGGTGGAAGGAAGGGAGGAAAATAGGTAATCACAGGGCACTTTGCAAATGTTTTGTGTCCTCTTTAAATTTAGGTATAGAAACCCAAACTCCTGAAGTGCTCTCTCAAAACATCCTCTCCACCCTACATTATGTGCTCACCTAGGCAGCCTCCTGCCACCAGGAGGACCCAGGATTTAATAAAGCTTATCTCTAGCATTAAGTGAGGAGTCAGAAGCCTGGCCAGAAGCCCACAGAGCCCAAGGAGAGTAAGCGCACTCTTATTCTTTCCCTCCCACTCCTACTAGAAGGCCACACCCACTGCTTAGGAAATAAATAAAACTAATAAGCTAAAGGTTGAGTAACCAGAGAACTTAAGGACATCAATAAACCAAGATGTAGAAAATCATCCCTTCTGGTACTTGGATCCAGTTTCGACTGCTGCTGCTAAGAGATAATAAGTTTAATGAGATTCTTCTAAGCAGGAAGTGAAAAGACATCACCATTACCCACTGTGAAGTCATCTGTTCTTTCCTCTCTACTTCCCAACTTTTGATAACCACATGCTTACTATTTTATGATGTCCTAAACAACTCCCTGTCTGAGAATCTCATCAAGACTGCTAAGCCAGATTTCTGTTCTGTTTTCTCTGTGGGAAGCAGTGCGGTACAGAGGCAAGAAAGTGAACTTTGGAATCAAGCGGACTGGTTATCAAAGATAAAGATACATAAAAAATACACACACCTCTTAAAGGTTCTGCTGCTCAGACTGAATGCTATCATACTACATGATGTTGAGTCGGTCCTTTACCCTCTCTGCACCTCATCTGCCTCTGGAAATAACTTCTTAGGGCTATGAGAAATAAGTGTAAAAAATGCATGTGACATACCCAGCTCAAAGCTTGGCACATAGTAGGCATTCAACATTACTTCCCAACTCTTTCTCGCCAATTCTCTAAAAGACTCCCTGCAAATATAACACTGTCTTATTTGAGGTCTAAGGGGATCAAATGTTGGCTGATCAGGGCACCTTTCTCCATACAGTCCCGAAGTCACACTGGCACATGTATACTCTGTAATCTTTGCTTTTTAGATAGTTCCTTCTTAAATGTTACCTTTCATCAAAAGGTTACTGTGTATTAGATGAAGGCTTTCACATCACATTCCAGTTCTGAGAGCTATGAGTGGTTCAGAGATCTACTAGGACACAAACTTAATCTCAGGATGGATTTCTCCCGCAAATGACATGCATCATATGCTGAATGTTCTAACTATTTTATTCCCAGGTTAAACTCTTCAAATTCTGGAGCAGCTGACTCTACCCCTATAAGTACTGCCAAAATCTCAGGTCCAATTTGAAACTGATTATGCATCTAACTGTCTCAGCCATGAAAGAGGATGAATATCAAAATCTCCCTTCCACAAAACATGTCACCAGTTGCCATTTCCCCAGGCAGCTGAAAGAAATACGGTTCTGTTAATAAAGACTCAGGAGATATTACCCACCCCATTCCTTTCCTAACACGTTCTGGTTTCTATGAAAAAGTGAAGGACATTGTGAAAAGCCTGATTAAAAGCTGTAAAGGATTGGAATCTTCTCCGGAGTGAGGAGCAGCATACACTTCTATAGAGAAGACAGTCCCTGTTGGAAGGCTTCCAGAAGCTTATTATTTGAACCTAAAGCGGAGCTGCTCAAGAAGCGCTTGCTGACGTAAGACTCCAGGCTGTGGTAACCCCAATTGGCCAAGAGGGTATAAGTTTATTATTTTTTTAAACTGCTACAGTAGGGTGGCAATTAAAAGGGGAAACGGTGGTAAGGAATCCCTGGTGTCTATTGTTATAAAAACAAGCGTGAGACAGGAACTTCTTCAAAGTTACACCTCTTCTTAGATTTCAATGAAAACTCCTGCTCCAACTTCAGCGCTGGGGACAACATTTTATCATCTCTCCTGGTGGCTTCCTGCTTTGACCACAGAAGGTTCCTTTTGTGGTGACAGAAATCGACTCAAGGAAGAAAAAAAAAAAACACCTAAGTTTACAAACGCATCTTCCCTTCTTTCTTGCCTGATTTAGCCACACTATGTGGGAAGAAATCTGAAGTCCCCAACCTGATACAAGAATCCATCAACCATTAAAATAAATGGAAACTTGGAAAGGAAAGAAATTGGAACTCCCCAAGGTTTTAAGAAACGTATTTATAAAAGGGCGGGAGTTGGTGCCAGCGCACCCGGTCCCCTGTGTCACAGTCTTCCGCTTGCTGGGCCTTTGAGCACAAGGGCGGCAGGAAAGGGGTCTGCGGGGCTCCACTGGGCTTCGCCCCCGAGCGGAAGCGCACCCGACGGAGACAAGACCAGGCCGGATCCCTACAACCCTGACAGCTCAGAGGCGAGGGAAGAGGGGGAAACCGGTCCTCCGAGGAGCCGGCGAGAAGTGGGAAGGGAGGGAGCTGAGCAAGAGCCACGCGCCGCGCCCTGACACCCCCGGACAACCAGATGTTTCAGCGCCGGATCCCCTGGCAGTGCCAGGACAAGGGCCGCTCGGTGCGCAGCGGGACCGTCGCCTGGATCCTCGCCTACTCCTGCGCGCCCCAGCCCGAAGGGCCACTCACCCGGGGCCACCAGCGGCGAGCTCACGGCGCCTCCCACGAAGACAGCAGCGGCGAGGACGGCTGACCCCGGGAGTCCCCGCGGAGCCATCGCCGCGTCCCTTCGCCTCCTCCCCCGTGGCGCGGCGTCCGGGACTCCGACAGGCAGTGCAGCTCGCACTGGCGGGCTGACCAAGTGGCCGGGTTTGGCCTGTGCGCGCCGCGAATCCCGCCCCGCCCCGGACCCGACCCTTTCGCCCCACCCACCGGGGCTCAGCCGGGCTACCCCCGCCGAACTCCGGGCTCCGCCCGCACCGGCGCGAGACACATCCGTGGCCCCGCCCCCTCATCTGGCCCCGCCTCTGCCGCCCACGCCCACTTCCTTTCCTAGTCCGGCGGCGGGATTGGCCCGTGGCCCCGCCCCCAGGGCCCGCCCACCTGGGCCGTGCCCCGCCTCTTCTCTCTCGGCCCGCTTCTTTCTGGTGTTCTGGTCCTCCTCCGCGGGCGGATTGCGCGGGAGCCCGGGGCCAGGGCTGGGTGGCAGCGACTCGTCCTCCCCCACCTTGGGACCCGGCGAGCGTGGGAAGAGAGCGAGGGCGAGCCTGGCAGGAAGCTCTGGACGGGCCCACTTGGCCAGCATTAGAGTGAGCATGATCTTTTTTTTTCTGTTGGGATATTCAGCTGGCATTTTCGGTGACTAGTTCAGGGAGGAGCGCAGCGTTAGACCTCAAGTTCCACCGTTTGAAAACTGAGGAGAAAATCATTTAGACTTCTTTGTGTCTCCTCTTCCTCTTTAAGTTGCTCCTTTTAGGGAAAACACGTCAACATACCTGCAGGAGCAACTTGTTCCTTTTTTCTTTTATCGTGTGCCCACATACTCTGACGAAGTCTCTCTTCCAGTGCCCAGTTATGTATTATCTCCTTATATCCTCACATAACTCTGTGAAGAGTATCTCCATGTCACAGGCCAGGGAGTAAACCCACGACGGTCGGGCCACCGTGATAAATTGAAAATAGCCCATCTTCATTGTGTTTGCTCACTGCTGTGCCCTCTGCGGCTGGCACACACTAAGAGGTTAGGGTGGGTTTTGAAATTGAATCGTCATCACAAGAATTGTTGGTTTCAGAGTCTCTCTATAGACACTCCTAAGCCAGGGAAGACGAGCCCTGGGCAAGGGTGAGGAGGTGGAGGCTGAGGGTTTTCACAGAATGGGACTCTGGAGTTGAGAGGTTCCAACTCAAAGGACTATTTATTTTCTAGTTGAATCCTTCCCCTAGTCTACTAGGTTCTTAGCACTTGCAGCGATGTGGGAATTCCCACTGACAAGTTGGGCCACTGTGGCGGGGTTTGAAGGATGAAGAATGCCCTTTGAAACCAAAGGCCAGCCCCAAGCATCCAGTAGGTGGTTGTGGGCACATCCTGCAGTCTGGCAGGCAACGCACTTCTAGCCCAACATAAAGCCTGAGGTTGGCTGCAAAGACAAGAAGTTTGTGTGGGGTTCTAGCTACAGAAAGGAAACTCCTAGGTCTTTAAACTATAAATCATTAGTTGTTTTTCCTGAACCAGCTACATAATTTGCAGAGCCCAATGTGTAATGAAAATGTAGGGCTTCTGTTCAAAAATTAATAAGCACATCAAGAAGCAATAGAGAACATTAAATCAATCCTGGATCTCTCCTAAATGTCCAGCTATATAAATCACATCTCCAAAATGTCAGTTCTGGTTTGGAAACTTATAATGTAGTGTAATGCTTGAATAAATTACCTATCTACGTGTAAAATATCCTTTTAAAATAATGTTCCACTCTATTTTCACAAGTTGATCATCTTTAACAACATTTGAATTGAGTTCCAATATGGCGCTCCAGAAATAAAAATGCAATCCAGTAATTAAAAATGAAAGAAACCTTAGTAATCATCTGCTAAGCCCCTTATTTGACAGATGATAGTTAAATGACTTGCTTGATATCTTATATGTTAGTAATGAACCAGGACTGGAGCCCCACATTATGAAATTTCTCTTCTCAGACTTTTCTATAACACTAGCTGCTTGGCACACTCAAAAAAAAAAAAAAAACCCAAAAAACTCAACATACACCAAAAAGGATAGTTTACATGTGTTTGCCCACCTTGTTAAAAGGAGGGCAGAGGGGAGAAAAGAGGGAGAGGAAGAGAATGGGAAAAGGGAGGGAGGAAGGGAAGGAGGCAGGAAGAGAAAGAAGGAGGGAGAGAGGGAGGGAGGGAAGGGGGAGACTTGATCTAAGCCAACTTTAACCGGAGGGCATATCTTAAAGTCATTGCTTATTTTGAATGTGAAGAAGTTCTCTTCCATATTATGAAGTAGATATCATATTTCTGAGGAAATGAAATTTCTTTCATTTCCTGACCTTTATTTTGAGAAATAAAATTAAAGGATAGTAAATGGAAATAGTTGTAACAATAGCCGCCTTTATTCAGCCCTTAGATTTCGCCCAGTCCTACGGTGAGTACTTTGCCTATATTCCTTCATCACGTCTCCATAATTTTCTATTTTGGAAAGTATTGTTTCTGATCCTCACTTCAAAGCTGAAGAGACATGGATTTGAGGGACTGATGAATTTGTCCAAATCGCACAGCTGCTTCACAGTCCTGCCAGAACTCAAATCCAGGATCAGCTCGATCCAGGCCTGCACTTGAACTTCTGCTTATACAGTTCTGTCTCTGAAAGGCAGAACATGAGCAAATCAGTATTCCTTTTCCAATATAAAGTCTTACTCTGTAATTGTGTGCTTAACCTAGCTTTTCTGAACTCTGTATCAACAATGACATACTTGTATATTTTTCAAGGAAAATAATTTACTTATGAGAATAGGTTATATATTCATATGTCCTTTCTGGTATTTGTTGAGTTTTTTTGGTTTGTTTGTTTTTCAGTTTCTCTGTAAGATTCAGTTAATCATTCCCCTTAGTAGAAACCTTTCCTGTTTTCTTCTGTGCTTTGAAGGTGGTAATTTTCACCACCATCATTTAAATGTGTAAGACTCAGTTGGCTGGTATTTAATTAATGTTGAAAATACTTCCGCAGAAGGTCTCTGTAGAATTTCTTCTTTCTGTGATTAAGATGTAGTCATCTACATCATGGAAGATTATATGCAGGAGAGAAGCTTACAGTTGTTTTTAAAATAAAGTAATATTTCACAAAATCTTTAATCTGACAAGAAGTACCTACTGTGTACCTAGTTCCTGGCTAAAGGTGGGAGGCTGGAGAGGAGAATTTGTACACATTTAATAAAAAAAAAAAAATCCTAGCCTCAATTATATAATTTCTTTTAAACCTACTTGGGAAAATGGAAACAGCAGCCTAATGAAGTAGCAATGCTCAAAGACCCAGAGGTGAGAGGATAAAGCCTTGCCAATGACTCGCTCGCACCAAGACTTTCAGCAATTTCCCTTACCCATAAGTTTTAGGGGTTGACCGGATGTTTTCTAAAGGTTCCCTCCAGTCTGAAGACTATAGCAAGTCGCCAAATGATAAGGTGCTAGACAAAGGGTTTCTCCACATTAATGACATTGTGGGCTGGATAATTCCTTCTTGGGTGACTGTCTTGTGCATTGTGGGATGTTTACCAGCATCCTTGAGTTCTACCAATTAAGTGCCAGTAGCCCTCTTCCCCAAGTCGTGACAACAAAATGTATCTCCAGATACTACCATTGTCCCCTGGGGGACTAAATCACCCCCAATTGAGAACCTCTGGGCTTAGAAGAAGGCAGGAAGGATTGCAACAGGAGACACCAAATAAGGCTTTAAGGAGAAGATCAATCTGAGCTGAGTCTTGTAGGATATAAAGAGATTAATGGAGGGGGAGGAAAGTGCACGAGTATATGGGCAATGGAAAAATTTGCCTGGTGTAGGATGCATGTGACGAGAATGCATTTGAGAGAGCAGGAAAGGAGGACAGTTGGCAGGTCACAGGTGAACGTAACTCAATCCAAGAATGGGGAACTTCAGATGTCCAGCAATTGTCATAAATTACAATAAATGATTCTATCACCAAAACAGATTTTTTTTTTCAGGGATGATGAGACTTTCCATGGTTCAGTTAGAGAATTTTCAACATAAAACAGGAAGCTGTGAAGAAAGTTCTTATTTTGCTGGGTGTTAAGTAGAAGTCAGACGAATCTGACTAGGTAGGCAGAGCTGTGTGTAATCCCAGGACCACCATGCTGGGTTTTGTTTCATGGGCACGTGGACCCTAAAACTGTATGTAAGTGACCCAGGCCATTTGCTGCGAGATCCACAAACCCAGTGGCTATGCATGGTGTGCTTGTGCTCAGCAAGAGAGAAGTAAGGTGAGGAGCCGTGTGGTTCAGTCCCCATAAAACCCACAAACGCACATTTCAGAGGACACATTTTATACTGTGTGAGGTGTCTGTTTTAGACAAGCTTCCTTTTGATTACAGCCAACAGAAACTTAAGCACTAGCCCAACAAACCATAAATTTATTATTATAAAGCGCTGTCACAGATATAAAAAGGGCTAGGTCTCAAGCCTTCAAGCAATTAAGCAAATGAGAACTGGAGCAGTAAATAGTAAATGTAGGAAGTAAGACTTCTGCTTCACTCGCTCTCTCCAACCCCCACCCCCTCGACCTCTCCTGCCCTCCCTCACCGCCCCCCCACCCCGCCGTCATCTGTTCTTTGGTTTATCTGTTGCTATGTATCTTGGGCAAGTCCTCCCATGACTGCTGGGCACCCCTGCACAGGCTGGCTGTGACTTGGTTTTCTGTCCCAGCACAGCATGGCCTTGCTCAGCCAGAAGCCCTGATTGTAACTGCTGGTCTTAGACGAGACACTGACTGACACGTTCTGTGTAGGCCAGTGTCATGGAAGCTCCATGGACACCAATAGAGTCAAGAGTTTCCCAAACAAAGAAGTGATTATCAGCGCCAGATGCACAGAGCAGTCCAGTAAAATATGGGCTGAAACATTAGCCAGCAAATCAGGCAGCCTGTGGGTTACTGGGGGCTCTTAGGAAAGGACTGAAAGGGGGTGATAAAAGTGAAGGCCGGAGAGTAGTGGCTGAAGAAGTGAGAATAATCACAGAGAGTTCTTCCAGAAGCAAGGCTAAGAGGAAAGAAAGGAGCAAGAAGAGGGCCTTGGCAGTCAAGAGAAAATGAATGGAATTGATTTTATGAGACACCTGGAAAATATACAAAAAGGAAGATGTGAAGGGGGGGTGGGTAGCCAATGCAGCAAGGTCCAAGGGGACCCTGATGAGAGCAGGGCACCAGAGTTGCTGGCCTTGAACAAAGGGTAGACATCTGCTTCAGATGCCCTTTTGAAAGGAAAGGGCAATATATTTGAAAGTGGGAAATAGAAAGTTGAAGGAATTCCCATATTTCCAGAAAAAGGATTCTCTGATGATGGAAGGGGTGGAAATAATGTAAAGGTTTGAGGAAACCATGGTCAGAGCCTTTAGTACAGGTATCTGTGTTGTGCCCTGCACAAGGGCAGCGCTAATTAACTTACCTAAGAATGTGAAGGCAAGAGATTCTGGCCTCCTGATCAAGGCTTGGAAAGCCTTGTGTGCACACAAATGCACCGTCCTGGTGCTCAGATTTACACCTGCTTACACTTGCACACTTGTGCTTGACCATGTCCTATGTCAGCCATACTCTGAGGACTCCTTGAGCTTTCTTCTCCTGTCTACAGAAGGCTGATTTGTGTCAACTAGACTCCTACTGTGCTTCTCTTTCCCTGGGGATGGATGGTAGAGATAGCACAGGATGTGCAGGCTTTTCACTGTGGGGCCCAAAATCTGTCACAGGCTGGAAGGATTTGAGCACACATATATGTACATCCAAAAATGCTTGCACATGGGGATTCTGGAAATCTCATTTCCCCACCCACAGAGCAGAGTCAGTGAGATTGTACAATACTATCAAGATGAAATAACAGAAGGAAGGAGCACTTTGGCCAACTCCCAGAGATTCTCAGAGTGGTAAAGATTTGTGTGGTCACCAGAGAGAGCAGGAGAGCTGCTCAGTGTTTGCATGGTTGAGCATCCCTGAGGGATGGAGCCATGAATTTTTCATGGACCAGCCTGCGGGATTGAATGATGTTCTTTAGCTTCACCCAGCAGCAGAGGTAGAAATGAAGGCAGCCTAGGAGATGGAATCAGGGTTAATTAAGGTTTTTTCTGGAAGGATCTGTCATCTTAGAGGTTTTTAAGGCATTTGGCACTTTGGAAGGGATAGGGGTTCAAGTGGTAAACTTCAGTGTCGGCCGGTTAGACCATGAAGGAGCAGATCTATGGAGAGAGTTTGAGGGCGGTACCTGAGTTGTCTGACCAGGCAAGGGATGGAGGGTAAGAGAGCGCTGCAGATGGGAGCTGCTCTGCTGGCAAGACCCAGCTCAATAACAGATTCTCCTTTGCTTCCTTTCAACACTGTAAAAAGTCCTTTGGCTTCCTCTTAGAACCTGCTGCCGGGAACTCTGCCTTCTTTGGGGGATGATCCTTCCCTCCCCGCCTGGATTCAGCAAGGACCACCAGGCCCCAAACAACTCTCGTTCCATAATTCCCAGGAAGGTAACAGCTTTTTTATGATAGTCATTTTCCTGAAGCAGAACACAGAATCAGAAAAAAGGGAAGAAAAAGGGAAACGGTGGGACAGCACAGATTATAGACCTTTACACACTATGTGCAGAACCCAGGCCAGACTCTGACTATTCAAGTTGTGTGAGTCATTCCAAGATTGTGTCTAACCAGGGGACCGCAGTGATGGGTCAAAGGTGAATTGGTGGTAGGTTACCCAAGGGGAATACAAAATGTAAAAGATATAATTAACAATAATAAAAAAAAATAGATTGTATCTAACTAGGTGAAAAGACTACATGCTATTGATTGGTGATCCTAATAGAAATAGAACGCAAGTCCCTTATGTAGTTTTATATTTTCTAGTAGCCACATTAAAAAAAGGTGAAGATAATTCCAATAATGTGTTTTATTTAACCTACTGTATCCAAAATACAGTAGTCCCCCCTTATCCACAGTTTTGATTTCAGCAGTTTCAGTCATCCAAGGTCAACCACGGTCCAAAAACATTTTTATAAAATGACGTATTTTGAGAGTGATCACTTTCATGTAGCTTTTATTACAGTGTATTGGTTTTGTTCTGCTTTGTTATTATTGTTGTTCATTTTTACTCTACCTAAATTATAGATTAAACCTTATCATGGATCTCTAGGTATAGGGAAAAACAGTATGCATATAGGACTTGGTATTGCCTGTAGTTTCAGCCAGTTTTACAAATCCAGGTCTTGAAATATACTCCTTACAGCTAAGTGTGTGGGTGGAGGGTGGGGTGTGGAGGGGGGATTACTGTATTATCATTTCAGCATGTAACCAAATTCTAAAAATTACTAATGAAATATTTTACTTAATTTTTTTAACCATACTATGTCTTCCAAATCTGGTGAGTATTTTCCATTTATTATACATCTTACTTTGGAATAACCACATTGCAAGTGCTCCTTAGCAAAGAGAACACTGGCTACCAATTCTAGGCCTGGGCTTTAGTCCCTAAATCCTTTCTGGGATAGTGAGTAGACTTCTACCCGCTGCTTTTACCACAAAGGGTCATATTTATTGGGATCCTTCCACTCTTCTGACCCCATGGGAGGCCCTGGGAATCTTCCCATCATGCTTTCATGTCCCTCTATGTCTGCAGAGGCAATGAAGAAGCAACAGTAATGGTATTGGTATTTCAAGTAGGGGATGGACTAAGTAGAGCTTTAGGGTTCTGGTCCAGGGACCCACAATCAAGTGGCAGTTTTTTACCAGAAAACTGGTAGGTCAAGAGTCAGCAGTTAACATCCCTTCCCTCCCAACACCTCACCCGTCCCAGGTTCCCATGGTGAAACTTAATGAGGAGCTTTTGTCACTGAGATTCTAATTGATCTTTTCTATGGTAACCACACACTGAGATGAAGGACCTTAGCCAGTTGCACCTGGTTCAAAGCAATCACACCGGTTCCTGTTTTTCTTGCTGAAAGAACAGTATGATTTTGGGTTTGACTCTGGAAAGGCACACACAGGTCCACACTTGCTTCTCGCAAAAAGGTCCGATTCTAAGGGTATTTTATTCCTTTGTGTTTCTGGTAGCTCCAAGTCATGCTATTACCTCTGACACAGAGCTTGTCTCCAGGCCGTTCTGTCTCCCCTACCCCACAACTGCTGCCAGGGTGCTCCTTCTAAAACCCCATTCAGGGCCTGCCTGTTGGCACAGGGGTTAAAGTCTCAGTGCTCTCAAGCTATTGCCAGCTCTGAGGCCGGAGTTCGATCCCCAGCCAAGGAGCTGACCCACATGGCGCAGCAGACCCCTCCTGTCTCACTCACTGATTCCCTCAGCAGTGTACTTCCACAGATCTGCCTGTTCTGCTCCCCACTCTGTCTCTAGTGAATCCTCTCACCCCCACACCTTTTGGCCTACGCCTCAATTCTTGTATGCATAAATAAATAAAAATAAATCTTAAAAAAAAAACAGTCACTGTAGAGGCCCTCTGCTCAGTGTTCTCTGGGACCCAGCCCTTTGCTGCCAACAGGGTCTGGCTCAGCTCTCTAGCCTGAGGTAACCTACATGTCTACCATCTGGGTAGTTCCTACCCAGGCAGGACCCAGCTTCTGCCTCTCAGTCAAAGCTCACTTTCTCTGACATATTTCAGTTGAAGAAGATTGGTCTCTTGGTCACGCTGACCCAGTCCGCACTGCCAATTGCTTATTCATGGTCTACTGGCTCCTAACTGCTCCCTGGGCACAATACTGGGGTGACCTCTCTGATCTCATTTGGTGACCACAAATCCTTTTGTTGTGCCTCCCCACATGTATATGCTGCCTATTCCTCCCCACCCATGCAGCAGTATACTAACACAACGGTGGTGCATATGACAGGCTTTTCCGGAAGGTTTAGCCAGTATCATCTGTGGACCCAGTACAGACAGAACAGGAAACGAGGCAGTTCTCATAATCTCCTCAGTCATCACAGCCATGGAAAATTCCTCACTGCAGGTTCACCACAGCAGGGTCTCTACTCACCACTTTGCTCTTAAAATTAGAACACAGAGGCTGAACCTCCCCTCTCCTAGAATTCCAAGAACTTTAAAGTGCTCTACAACTAGCCCACCTCCCGTCCGACCAAAAAAAGACCCTAAAAGTTCTCATTACTTTATTATGATGCAGAGGACCAGCAGATCCTACTCCAGTTTACAAAGGTTCTCACCTGGGATCTATGAGCCCCCAGAGGTGGATAAATAGAATAATTCAGAGGAGGTTGTAGGCTTGGGCTTGAGGAAAATTACATCTTTATTTTCAATAATCTTAAATTAAAATCTGGTATTTTCTTAATTATGAATATAGGCAACAAAACATAGAGCCCATAACAAGGGCATCAATAAAAATCACAGATATTTTCATACTTGCATTTTACATATACATATGTAACAGATATCTCAAAACATTACTATGTCCATTACTACTTTTGCAATTACTTTTACAATCAAAATCTTGTTATTTAATGTGTAGAGTCACATATATCACTGTAATTTTTTATCATGATTTTAAAAATATTTTAATAATAATATTTCAATGTAATTGATTTTCTTTATAATATCATGGGGGGTTTTTGTTTGTTTAAAAATATGATTCTAAAGAAGGGTTTATAGGCTGCTCGAGGCTGCCAAAGTGTCTGAGACATGTGTGCGCGCACGCGCGCACACACACACACACACACACACACACACAAGTTAGAACCCCTGCTTTAGGGATGCATTTGTAAAATCACCCCCATTGAGGAAGTTTCATATGCTGCTTTTCTAGAAACACATGCACTTATAACCACAGTTTGGGAGATATAGTCAGTTTATCTAGCTAGCTACACATGTCTGTAAATTTATTTATTCTGTAAGGATATTTTTTTCTTGTCCATGGATGAAATTTAGAGCAAGCTCCCTGATTTTCATGGTTCCATTAGGCAATAAAAGCTGCCCTGGACACTACCAGCCCCGCCCTCTGGGGGGATGCAGGAGTTGCTCCTGCTGACCCAGAGAGGTCTGAGGGATGGACCCGCCTGGCCTCGCCTCGTCTGCAGAGAGGCTTCAGGACACAGCACCAGGGACTCAGCTGCGAGGGTGTGGAGTTTCTGTTCTTTTTTCTATGTTTCTTTTTCTTTTCTCCCCGCCTTGTGCCGTGCAGACGAGGCCCGCCCTCGGACAGTGGCGTGGGCAGTGCAGAGACTACCGCATTGCCAAGCTGCCGCACGGCTGGCCTTCCACATTCTAGCCGAGTGACTTTCTGGACACTGCTCTCAGCAAAACCCAGCTGCCTCCTCCCCAGGGGTAGCCCCTAACCAGTGACAGGTTGCTTGCAGCAGGGCAGTGGATAACACTCTTCTGACATCACAGGGAACACCCAGCTCTAGAATCCCCCCACTGGAAAGGCTTCTGGAGGCTTCTGGAGCAATTGCTGCCCAGATCAATGTCTTCCTCTGCCCAATCCCACCCCAACCCCCCAATGCCGGTGTGGGGGTTCACCCTCCTGAGACCTCCACCTCAATGTCTGTAATCTGGGGAACCCTATGGAGAACCCTATCTTTTTCTCCTCCTCTGCTAAGTTCTTCTGCTCATCACTCATCTTGCTGACATTTCTTTCATGGGCTTGGACTTTGAGGAAGAGGAGGAAGAAGAAAGGGCAAGAAAGTTCTGCTTTGGTGCTTTCCTCAGAGCTAAATGGTAATGGCCGGTGTTTATAGTGGACTTTTCTCTCGTGTGAATTTCCATGGGTTCTTTGGAGATGCCTCCAGCCACCCCACCTCGTCCCTGACTGCCTCCCACCCCTGGGAATCCCTCTCTCTTAGTTCTTACCAAAGAGGGAGAACATCTGACTGTCTCCTCTTGTCTTCCTCAGCTCCAGGTTATCTGGGGGCACCTCTAGCTTCGTCCTCCCGCCCCACTCCCAGGGCTGCTTGCTTCTCCAGACCACAGCACCTAAGGCCTTCTCATGGGCTTGCACACCAGGACCAGTCTTTGCTCTAGAAGACTCCATCCCCCAGTGAAGCCACTTCTCTGCTCCACTAACAAAGCAGGAGTATTCCTCATCATTTAGACTCTTCTGGTGGCAGATATGTACAAGGAAGGAGCATACATTAAGCTGAGTGGTGTAGCCAAAGGCCTTCTCCCAACCAGACTCTCTGACCTTGGAGTAAAGGAGGAATCATACCTTCCCTCTCCAGCTTGGTGGTGGTGAGGCCAATGCCCAAAGCATGGCCACCACTCTTTCTAGAATTCCTCCCTTCTCCTCTTTAATCATTTCCAACCTTTTTATTCCTCCAGTGTGGGTGAGGAATTCAGAGTCATGTTTTGATTTAGTCATGGTTTTTGACTGTCTCAGCAACCCACACCTCACTTTAGAATATGGTATCTTTATATCCTAATGCCGTCATCAAAACAGCAGTGTGTACCTGCTGTAATCTTCCTTCCCTCCCTTCTGTGAATATGTTAGGTAGTATGGCAAAGAGGGATTTGTAGAATTCAGATTGCTAATCAACTGACTTAAAAATAGGGAGATGATTCTGGATTATCTGGTTGGGCCCAGAAGCAGAAGAAGGAAGGAAGCTGAGCAATAAAGTCAACCACAGGCATATGTGACCGTGGAAGAAAGACAAAGACAGGTGCACTATTGTTGGCTTTGAGGATAGAAGGGGGAGACGATGAGCCAAAGGACGTGGGCATTTTCTATAAGCAGAAAGGACGAGAAGTTGAATTTCCTCCTGGAGTATCCAGAAAGGAAGAGTCTTGTGACACTTTGAGTTTAACTCTGTGGACCCACTTGCAGCTTCTACCCTATAGAACTGTTTTGCTGTGATAATACGTCTGTGTTATAAAGGCTGATGAATTTATGATGATTTGTTAAAGCAGCAACCAGAAACTAACTAACTTGGTAATTCAGCCTCCATGGAGGGGCTCTTGGAGGATTAAGGGAGAGAGACAAGACTAAGGCCCCTTAATTCCTAGGGTTTCTACTTTGGGTGTGCAGCATGAAGAGCTATGACCTTTGAAAAAGGCCAATATAGTGATGGGGGTCTAGACCAGCCTAGGCTCACAAGAGTCTTAGAAAAGCATTCACAATTTTCAAAAAGTTCGGCCATCAGTATTGACACAGGGACTGAAATAAAGATACAAATGCACTCAAAAGACCCTCTCTCTTCCTTCTTCCCTCTCCCAGGGAATAAGAACAGTCTCCGTAGTGTGTCATTCTATATAATTATTGGAAAACTAACAGAAGGTTACAAATGCTGAAGCTGATTCTAGCTCCTATCATACCCCCAGTAATGAACGCAGCGCCATGTTCCCATATCATACTTGATAAATGTGTCAACATAGTATCTTGGGCTTTCTTTCCAATGTGAATAAATTCAACAGTTCTGTGATAGGCTATGTGAATTTTAGATGATAATCTCAGCCAAGATCATTATGCCCAGTTCCAGGGAATTAAAGAACAGATGCATGATGCTTTTTCTCTAATGAGGTTTATCATAATTTCAGAGTTGGAAGCATAATGAGAAGATTATTCCAACATTCTAACACCTGCATTTTGCTGAATTAAGGCTTTCTATGCAAAACTGGTATTTGCAAACAGTACAGTTTGTTTTTTATTCCCTTTCCTATAGGGGAGGACTCTCAGAAGCAATATGCAGTCTGGCTGTGGCCAGGAAGGAGCAAAATGGTAGACGGAAATGCCGCTTGGAGAAATCTGTTCCTGGACCCTCTGGAAGCAGTTGGCAGCTAAGTGCCGGGAGAGGTGGGGGGGAATATTGAAAGGCTGTTTCAGATGCACAATGCTATGAAATATAACAAACGTCTCTACAGGGGCATTAAAATGAAAATTTAAATGACGTGATCTTCATATTACCTGAAGGGGACTCAGTGAGCTCTCAACTGATGGTAAGGCCCTTGACTGGCCTAGGGCACCCTCCCGGCAGTCTGGCACAGATGCTCCAAGGCAAGCTCACGGCAGGGAGTTGCATCACTCACGGCTCTGGGCAACATGGCAAAACAGATGACACCCACTTTTTAGTGTGTTCCCCACATTGTTTAATTCATTCACTTCCAGTCCTTCCCCTGCTCACCGTCATGAAGTGTCCACCAGCCTAAAATTATCCCTTTTGGTCTCAGCAAAAGAAAAGGTAATTCATTGATTATCAGTGTCCCAATAAAAATTCTTATTTTCACTAGAGATTTAACCTTTACATAAGTCTCTTCATAATGTTCCCAATTGACTACTTTTTCCCACTCACTAGATAGCTATAAAATGTGCAAAAATGTGCATGTTTGTGATACAGTCATTGAAAAGACTGGGCAATATTATGTAAGGCTTGATATAGTAGCTGACATTGGAGTGTATAGTTCATTTGTCTTAATATAAATGCAGTATATTACAAATATGTTTAAAACATGGAATGTTTGAGGTTAGTTTTATTAATGAAATTACTAAGATTTCAGTTAGGTTGATTCACATGCAGAATGATAGGTGTGGACTGCTGGAGCAGTCCGAAAAGGCTTGGGAAATCTGTGTCAAAAGTATCTGTTAAAAAAGTGAAAATAGCACATTTTAAAATCATCAAAATCACATAAAGAAAATTGTTTTTTAATGGCTATATTTTTTAACTGGAGAAAAGTGAGGTTTTGAATTAACATGCTTTCTGGGTTGTGACATTTTGGTATCTCTGAGTTTGAAATGTTTCCTTACTGCTGTCTGCAGATGGGCTGGTGTGTTGCCATTGGCTTTCATATCATCTTCTTCACAAGGTCAGCCACGAACTTCTCTTATGAGTTACAATTATTAGATCCCTAATGGGTAACAAGAATGAATGAAGGCTGAAAATAGATATTAACCTGAAGATTGCTATCTAAATGCTTTTAATGCCACCAGCCTTTAGTTACCCTTTGAGACAGAAAAGAAATCCACCAATGATTTGCTTAATGCTTTGGATTTTACTCTCCCATCTGCCCCAAATCTCAAACGTGTGTACTTTTTAAAAAATATTTTTTTCTATTAACTGAATAGTTCATGCTCATAGAAAAATATAAAAACCATCATAAAGTAATCGCTGAGTAATTACCAAGTTGAGTACATTTTGGTATCATATTTTATTGGTAGATTTATCTTTTACAACTGGAATCATGATCATTTTCTCATGTCATTAAAAAGTCTCTAAAAACATGATTTCAGGGACTACAAACCATTTTAACTATTCTCTTACTGTGAACCTCTGTATTAATTCCTATCCTAATGCCACACAAAAAAATCTTATTCATTAACCATTAGCTGTGTACATCCACATTTTTAGGGATGTTTTGTAGCAGTAACTTTAAAGATTCTTAATGACCCTCTAGCCACAGGAATAAAAGAAAACCCGTTTCATCCAGACTAATGTGAGGACGCCTTCTAGGTCTTTTTATTGAGTAGATTTCCTAAAACCACCTTGTCCAAAGAATTTTTGGTAATGTGGATCCACTACCACATGGGGCTATTGAATACTTGAAATGTGTCTAGTGCCAATGAAGCCCTAAATGTTAAATTGTAACTTGTTTTAATTAAATTTAATACCTTATGTAGCTAGCATGCACCATGTTGGACACTGTGATGGCAAAAGCAGAACTGGTTGTACCTGGAGTTTACTAAGAAATATTTTTAAAATGTTGCTTCAACTGAAAAATCTAAGTTCTCTCTAATTACTGGATTTGGAAACTCTAGTTGGTTTTTTTCTTATATATGCAACAGCTCTCTTTTGCCCTGTATTTAGTTTATTAACAGACTTTGATAAATGGTAATAAGCAAATGATATGCAAAAACCTAGACAACTTTATACCTTGTGGCAATTTTAACTACTACAAAGGGTTTAAAAATGCTTAAGAAATTCCATTTGACAAAGATTGATCATGCTATTCAGATTTTTCAGAAGTAGCTTGGGATTAGGAAGTAATAAAAAAAACGACATGATTCAGAGCACTAGAGAAATTTGAAAGACAAATTACTTGAGTGTTGCTAAGAGCTCCACATTATGGAAAGGGAAACACAAAACTCAACCCAATTTGTGCTTCTTAGTTCATATTTAGAAAGAAATTAGTGAGATTTTTGCTCATGTTGCAGAGGAAGCTTACCAGTTACACATTTTCAAGAAAAAAACATTTCCGAGTTAAGATCTTCCTTAATTTACACCCACTTGGGTTCCATTGCCCACCAAATTCATCACTGTTGATTCAACCAACACTAGCAAAGACCTTCAGAATCATCTTATATTGTCCCATTTTGAACATTCTTCCTGCCTCCAAGCACTTGTATTTTTCAACAAAATGATTCCTACCCATCTTCCAACACCCACAGGGTTGGAAGGTAGTCTCACTCAAGGCACTTACTTGCCTGTCTTCTGTGCAGTAGAAACTCCTTGAAGTTGGGGACCACAGACCATGGGGTCCACAGCACATTCTTCACTGCTATTTCTGTGGTGACTGATCTGTGGAGCAGGGGCTCCATAATTTGGGGGGCATGCATAAATGAATTCAGTCTTCACAACCACCATGTGGGAAACAAGTCTTCCTCTCCATTGTGAATGCGGAAAGTGAGGTTCAGAAATAGCACAACCCCTGCTCCAGGTCTCAGAGCTAAGAGACAGGAGCAGTGAGGTTAGAGCTCAGGCCTCTGACTCCAACCCCATTTTTTTTTTTCACAAGTGCTGCCCCCTCATTTTCCTTCTCTGCCTGGCATTGAACCTTCACCTCTATTTCCCTGGCTGAAGAGACACTTGAGCAATGAAGCAATTACAGTAACAGGACAGCAATGAAAATAGTTGCCGCCTCAGGAGAGATCAACACAAGAATGGAGCCATCTCTAGAAGCGAAAGCCCTTCTCATTCAGAGTTAGTTTTCATGTTCTCTCCAATCTGAAAAGTTCCCCTTCCCAATTTCCATTTTTTTAGCTTTTATGAGTAATACCGCTATGAACATTCTTATATGTTTTTGTATGGATATAAATTTTGAGTTCTCTTGAGTATTACTTGTTTTTTGCCCTAGTCATCCAGCACTAGTTAAGGCCATGATTTTCTATCATTGATTATATTAAACAAGCAACCCTCGCCTCTCTTACATCAGGGGAAAATGTGGACCCTTTAGAGAATTACAGGCCTCCTGTGTTTGATGCTCATTGTCTCTTTACATTCCTCCTCCCAGGTAGTTAATTATCATCTGCTTTTCCACATCAGTGTGAGTGCAGGAAGCAGCTCGCTGCTCATGTGCTTGGAAAACGTCATAGGGAGTCACAATGAAAGGTCAGGTGCTTAAAATAGCAAAATGAAATATTCTGGAAACTGTTGTTTTTGGGAAAAAAAAAAAAAACCCAGCAGGAAACAAAGCCTAGACCTATCTCTCCATGGTGGGGGATCAGGAAGTTCAGTGTCAGCGAGAATCACCTGGGATCTTCTCTGTACACCCAGCAAAAATGATGTGCAGCTAGTGCAGAGGCCTGCTTGCTGCCCTGTCTCTGCCTTTTGTAATGTTTAAAAGAGTGGATTCTTTTTTTTTTTTTTATAACTTTTTTTTTAAACATTTATTTTTTATTTATACATACAAGCTGGGGTATAGGCCAGAGGCTTGGGGCGGCGAGAGGGTTCACCAGAGACAGAGCGGGTAGCAGAACAGGCAGATCAGAAATACACTGCTGAGGGGAGCAGCGGGCGAGGCAGGAGAGGTCTGCCGCACCATGTGGGATTCTCCCCGGCCGTCGAACTCGCGTCGCTGCTGCCAACAGCTCCACAGCGCAGCGCTCAACCGCTGCGCCACCGGGGAGGCCCAAAAAGAGTGGATTCTTGATAGTCAGGCAGATAGATAGACAGACAGACAGACAGTATATCTCTACATTTATCTCTTATAGTTTTCAATATATTTTTATAATTTTCCTTCTAAACCTTTTTTCCAACTTTGTTAGGTTTACTCATAGTTACCCTCATTTTCTTTCTGCAGTTACTGTCTGTATTTTTTATGTATGCTTTTTTAGTTGTTGCTGGTATACGGAAATAGAGTTGATTTTTGTATTGTTCCTCATAAGGTATTATGTTTTTTTGTTTGTGTGCAGATAATCATGTCATCTTCAAGTGATGACAGCTTTATTTTTTCCCTTTAATGTTCTTGTATTTTTTTTATACATCACTGCTCCAATGAGTTGGCTCCGAACCTTGAAAAATTCACAGCAAACTCAACTGTAAAATGTGTCCGTGACAAAGTTTGCTGATTTATTTCAGTGTTTTTATAATTGCAAAGCACAGTTATTTTCTAATCATTATCAATTTTTTTTCTAAACTGATTAGACATGATTGTCACCCCACCAAAAACTTTAGTCCCCTTGGTTTTGTCTTGTCACTTTACACATCAAGGTTCAATTGTTTGCACAGCTCTTATCTCTCCAACAATAAGTTTTTCTTAATATTCTTACACTTCCTCTTGTCTACCTGAGTATAATATAATGGCATGGAATATAATAGCGTGAAATTAGTGTTTTCCAAACATCAAATTTTTAATTAAGGAGGTTAATGAATGAGAGGAGGAAATGAATTGATATTTATTAATTGCCTTCTGTACAAGCCTTACATATTGTATGTTATATGTATTTGCTATAGTGTTTTAGATATTATTATGCTATGATTTATAAGCACATACTCATTCATTTTTAATTTCAACTATATGATTGCCAACTGCCTAGCTAATAAATTGCATAGATAGCGATTATCTAGTCTAATGATATATATGTATGTATGATAAACATACATCTTTAATAAGAAGCTCAACTTAGCCATTTATATCAAATGAAGTACTAGTGCAACCTTTAAAAATTGCTTAATTTGTTCTTTTTTAAAAAATTATGCGGTAGTATCTGTTAAATATTTCCTGTGTTCTTGACATTTTTCTGGGACATGTGAGCCATTATAACTATGGGCAAAATGGACAAGATTCTTGCTGCTGAAAGCTGACAGTCAAACTGATTAAATAATTCAGGTATTAAACAGCAGGAACAATACCTGGGCTATTCAATTAGAAGTAATTGCATACTATGGAATAAGAATTACATACAATTACTAAGCTCTAATTTAATTATGTGTCAACATAATGTGGTTTGGGTTTCCCGAGACACAGACTCTGAGACAACTGGTTTAATTGGGAGCTCATCCCACGAAACAGCCAGTAAATGACCTGAACTCACATCCACCTTCCACCAAATCCCATGCTGTCTTTCAAAGAGTGCTCAAAATAGAAGCAGAGAAATGAGAAAGGAAGTTAACAGGTGGTGTTTCCAAGCAAGTGTCCATTGTGTGTAGCTGGAGCTTCCTGCCAGGGACTGTGGGAGACAGTGAGAAGTATATCTGGGTCTCCTGCTGGGAGAACACGGAGCTGGGCTAGGAGCCACCATTTCTCATCGGCGCTTGGGTGGGGTCTGCTGAGCAATGGCGGGTGAAGGGGATGGGGTGGGAGGAGAGGTTGATGATGGAGTGTGGTTGGTGATGATGGTTAGTTCTTCAGAATCTCTGGATGCTCAAGAAAGTCCTTAGGACTTGAACAAAGATTTGCAAGATGTGGTAGCTGAAAGTCTGGTGAGAATTAAGTGGTCCAAGGGAATGTGTGGGGCTACATATACATCTAGCCGTCTACTGTTCACTTCTGATCTTCATTCTGTGCTTCACTGTTAAGGAATGGAAGGAACCTTACCCCAGATGCGGTTGAAGGGCTCATCTTCATTCCCTTTAGAAACCTGGTGCTGCATCATTGACTGGCACCATTTGGGTACCGGTTTGTTGGCCTAGGGGCAGTACCACGTTGTGTCAGTCAGATAACGATGCTATGTGAAATTTCCCTCCATCTGCAATTTGTCAGCATCTTCACTGACTGAATGCATAAGGAGGGTTATTTTCCTCCATGCACATTCTCTCTGAAATGCCTGAACAGTTGCCATTTTGCCCACAGTCATTTTACTACAGTTGTTCTTGTGTGGACAACAGCGAAGTTCTTAGGGGACTTTGGGGAGAGAGCAGATTCTGGATTGTGTAAGACGAAGCTGACTCCTTGCTCTTTGCAGAGTGATTGGCTCTTGGACCCTTCTACTCTGATGCTGATAACCATCCATCCCCCAGCCACTATAGGACCTGGGTTTTTTGGCTGGTTGGTTTTTTTTTCTCCTTTTACTTAACTGTTTTGTGCTCTTAACTGTGAGTTAACTCTCCATGTTGATTTTTTAATATAGGTTTTAACAATTAATCCCATATTTTATAGCGAGATGGTATAACATAAGGTTCTGGGTGCACACTCTGGCATCCAACTCCATTGGTGGAAATTCTGGTTCCTCACCCCTCCTGGTGTCTCACTTTCTGGGGTGCAGAGTAGAGGACACCATCGCCTCTCACAGAGCTGTCAGGGGAGCCGAGTGGGTTAACACAGTGTGGCATTTAGAAGACTGCCTGTCACATGCTTAGCACTCAGTAAATATTACACGCTTTCCAATTTAGTTCTGATTAGAGCTTATACTTTCTTTGATGTCAGATTTTTTTAAACTTGCTGTTTAACAACTAGAGAGTAAATACAATTATCCTATTATGTTATCACTTTGAGTAAAGTGAGAAGTTAAAGGAAATCGCTGACTTGCTTTGTCACATGCCATAACCAATTCAGAACTAAAATTGAGAGCGATTAGCTTGTGAAGCACCATGCTACCTCTCACTTCTGGCCCATGTGAACAGGGAACCTGAAAAATGAAATAGCACAGGCCTGAGTGCCTCGTCCCTCCACGAGTAAGTCACTGAACTGAAATCACCTAGTGGTTCATGTGAGGAAGGAACAACTGAAAAAAGCCGGCAGATTTCCAGATGCCTGGTAACATAGTAGAGATAAAAATATCAGTGCTTATGTGTCATGGTAGGTTTGGAATCACAGTCTTCCTTAGAGACCCCCTGCCAGAAAATGGCTCTTTCTCTCCTCCGCCGTAGGCTGGCCTCTTGCCAGGGCTTTGCTCCTGGCAAGTGATAGGAGAGTGATAGGTACTGCCCTTAGAATTGACTTCTGTCTGTGAGCTCATTTTGTCCTCACCACCATCTGGTGAAACACAAGGAACAGGTAGCTTTCTACTCTTATCTCACAGACCTGTTCATTGTTAGGGTTAAGACTGGATAGTTAGTTACAACCTAAAAATAGACCCACTTTTAGGGCCATTTGTGGTGGAACCATGCAGTTCTCTTTTCCTTACCCTGTTTTTTTCCGCCAGGAGACCAAGCCAAACCAAACAGCAATAATAACAGCAAAAAAATATTAACCGAAACAAAACCCTTTGAGTCTGTGCCTAGTTTCAGTCAGATGTATCTAAAAGATATATCTAATTAGGGCCTTTTCCTTTGACTTCTTACAAGATTATCTAGGAACTTGAGAGAGATGACTTCCCAAGGATTATTTGTTCTGGAGGAATGCAGGGAACATGTAGACAGAGAAACAGGCTTCCTGAGACGGATCAGCTCTGAGATGGTCGTTGGGATGCTGGGCTGATTAGAGCAGGTGTGGAAGGAACAGAGTTCACGTCAAGTGTTAGGGTGACAGGAGAGACAAGAGAACATTGGCGCTGGCCCTGGAGCAGGTGTTTGACTCCTCTGTGCTTCACTTCCCTCCTATAGGAACTGCAGCCTGTCATGCGTGAGAACCCACCTCACAGGATTGTGGTGAAGACTAAGCACAAAGCGGGCCAAGCTTTCTTAAATAGCACACCCAAGGAGTTGCTATAAAAAGATAAATTCATGCCACTTGCAGCAACATGGAAGGAACTGGAGGGAATTATGTTAAGTGAAATAAGCCAGAAGGAGAAAGACAAGTAACACATTATCACTTACATGGAATAGGAAGAAACCAAAGGGTCAGATGAAGTCAAACATAAAAACTAACCCTTTAATGTTCACCACAGAAGCCAGAGGGAGGGGTGGGGGTGAAAACAGGGTGGGAAAGAGCACAATGGACTCTGGGACGACAGATGCTTTAGAAGTAGCCCCTCTATGGTGACTACACCTGAAGGGTGGTCCTATACAATATACTAACAACGTGGAAACCAAGGATACTTCAGTTTTTTTAAATAAGTACATAAATACAATTTTTAATAGAGAATAAAATCTAAAAATTGGGTTACATTAAAATCTAGAACTTTCATTAACTGTAAGATATAATACACAGGGGCGAAAGGAATCTGTGGCAGATAATATTTTCCAGAAATGCCTGTGATAACTTCCCGTCGGATATACTCATTCAAAATTTCACCACCATTCAACAAAGGGCCCAACTTCTCTCTCTTCTCTGGACCTGAGTGACGTCTGTCAGGACTTTGACTAACACAACATGGCGGAAACAATGCTGTGGGATTTCTGGGGTAAGATCATAAAAAGCCATGCACTTCCCATCTCTCTTGGGGCATTCACCTTGGAAAGCAACCCCCATTCTTTGAGGAAATGGAGAAATCAACAGAGCTAGGCACCAAGGTCTCCACCCCTGCCCACCTGGCCTTCTGCATCCACTTGCCAGTGAGGGGAGCAAATGTTCCTGCCCACAGGTGAGTCGCCCCAGCTGAAGCCATGTGGAGCAGGGCCCTCCCCACTGAGTCTTACCCCAATGGCAGATGCATCAACAAAATAAACAAGTGTCTGGATCTATAAAGGCTTGGGTTTTCTGCGATACAGCCGCTTAAAGGAAAATCTAGCACGTAGAAATGAGATGCTGATGTGACAAAACCTAAAGTACGTGACCGTGCCTTTGGGGCAAGCAGTGGGGCAGAAGCTGGTTGGACCTTGAAACTGTTAGGAAACTCCAAAGGGCCTTGAGTATGTGCTTGTGAGAGCTTGAACAAGTGAGGGAAAAGTGTTGGAAAACTGGGGGGTTAGGAGTGGGGAGGAGCCCTGTTATGTAGCGGTGGAAAGTGCAATAACACAGTACCCTGTAGTTGCACAGAAAATAAAAATGCTCCTAATGAAGTAGGTGATGGAAACCATTCAGAGTGTTCTAGATGGCTCTAGGCTGCTTCTCCCTGCCGACAGTGAAACAGATGAGGATGGTCAGATTGTTTGCTCTAAAGGACATGAGACTTACTGGGCTCAAAAATGGCGTTGTTGAGCTAGGAGTATGGCAGGGAGAGCCCAGTGGAACATGGTGGAGGATTACTGGGGCTTTGGAGGTGGACATGGTGTGAAAACATACATTTATAGAGATTTGAGCCCTATAATCCCTAAAAGAAATACAATAAACATAATTGGGAAGAAATAAAATTGTGTTCCATTCCCAGTCTCTCTACGTGGCAAACACGCCACAATTAAGAAATGACTGCAGGCAAGGATCAAATCTAGGGCATGAGCATGAAAACATCATTTTAAGATGAAATAAAGGGTGTGCCAGTAAAATCCTTTATTAAGACCTTATGGTAGTGTTTTAGAGATCCTTTCAAACCGATAGACCTTAGTGGCAGGAAATGGAGAGGATCCTCTCTATCTTAAAATCCTTTCCACTAAAGCAATGAGGCTGCTCAAAATGTCAGCTTGATTAGAAGGGAGTCTGTGTCCCAGGGAACCTGGGTTTTACTGCAGCCTCACAAGGAGGCCATGCTAGCTCAGGGCTTGCTTTGAGGTGGTTTGGACAGATGGTTACAGAATGCTTGCATTCTAAATCCGTATATAAGAAACCAATAGTTATTTAAAGTAATTGTAACAGCTTGGAATAAAGTGCACTAAATCAGTACACAATGATAAGAGGTTTGGGGAAATTTCAAATATCTATCAACAGGAAGAAGGCCAAGAATGCTCAGATGCAAAGACAGGCTACACTTTTTAGAAGGAGAATCCGCAGGGTAGAAACTAGAGCCAAAGAACAGAATAAAGCTGCACAATTTCATCCGTGGGAGGACTGAGCCCTCAGGTGCCCAGTGGACTCTGACCAGTGACTGATCTGTGCCTCCCGTGGAGCCCCATTTTGAACAGGGGTGTCCGTTGTAACTAGACTTTGTTCCGTTATTGATGCTGTGAATCCGCGGGGATGACAGCTATGGTTTACTGGTCTTCAGATGAAGCTGCTGTCCTGAGGAGCCTTGTCTCCCCACCTGGACCTATAGATGATGAGTTCAAGGATCTCAAGCTTCAGATCTTAGTCTAATGGGACAGGACACTAGGGTGCTTTAGGGAGCAGTAAGTATGTTTTGCACAGGAGAGGAATGTGAATTGTGGCCAGAGAGTACTCTGTGGTAGATTACATGGCCACAATGATATTTTTTGTCATGTGTTCTTCCAAATAATTGTCACTCCTCCATCCAGTGGTGGAGTCTTGGAAGAAAATTTAGGCTTTTGGTGGTGATCATGATGCAGTGTAGACAGATGTCAAATTCCATAGCTGTCCAACTGCAACTTCGATGCTGTTAACCAATGTTACCTTAATAAAAAATTATTGGAAAAAAGAGGTGGAGTCTATGTTTTCTCTCGTAAAACTGGGTGGGACTTTGCAACTGTCTTGAGTAATAATGCTTGGCATCAGTGATGCTACATAACTACCAAGATTAGACTGTAAAAGGTGATTCTACTTGTGACTGGTTTAGTCTTCTGAAACAAGTGCTTTTTGGAATCCTCTGCCACCATGTAAGAAATGGAGATACCCTGAAGCCCTATACTAGAGAGAAGTCTGAGGCAAGGCCACCCCAAGTCATAGAGACTCCTAAGGAGCCCCAGCTCTTCCAGGCTCCAGCCCTTTGAACATTAGACAACTGAATGAATGAAACTGCAGGTAATTCCAGCACTGGCCACCACCTGAATGCAACCTCACAAAAGCCCCAAAGTGAGAACTGCCTAACTGAACCCAAAAAACTTCAGAATCATGAGAAGGAATATTAAAATGATCGCTGTTGTTTGAGACATTCAGTTTGGGATGACTTGTTACATATTAAAGATTACTGATGCAGCAAGCCAGAATTTCTACAAATTAGTAAGACAAAGACATTAAAAAATGGACAAAAAGACACTTCACAAAAAAGAATTTGTAAATGGTCAATGAATATATTAAAAATTGCTTACAATAATTAGTTGTTTGGGAAATACAAAGTAAACCTATAAGGTAATACCACACATGCACCAGAATGGCTAGAATTAATTATTGACAACATCTAGTACTGGTGGTGATGTAGAGTGATTGGCTTTATCTATGTGCTAGTGAGTATGTAAACTGGTATAAACATTTTGGAAAAAATTTTTGGCAATATCTGCTAACATATACCAAAAGTATGTCTAGTCTACTCCCAGTTATATATATATACATATCTCCAAAAGATGTCCATCAAAAAGACATATGATAATAGTCATATCTTATTGAGAATAGCCTGAAACTCAAAATAACTCAAATGTCTATCTGTAGGACTGTGGCTAAATTAATTGTGATATAGTTATGCAATACAAAAACTACATGGCAATGAAAAAGGAATCAGCTACTGCTATCTGCAGCAACGTGGATGACTCTTGAACATACTGTATAATTCCACTTACATGAAGTTCAAGAACAGGAAGATCTGAATTATGGGTACAGAATCAAAATAATGCTTACAATGGTGGAGGGTCTAGGAAGTGGGAATGAGGGAGCAGTACTGGGTGTTGGAAACAAACTATATCATCTGGGTGGTGGTTACACAGAACATACATATATAAAGACTCCTTGAGATTGACACTGTTCACTAAAGATTTATGCATCTTTATGCACCTTATATTATGCCTCAATAAAATTACTTCATGCATATAAGTCACATAGTACATATCTGACATAAGGTAAATGTTCAGATGTTTACTATCATGAATCCAGCTACTCCTGATGGCGATCAGTGATACCGAAGGGAGGCAAAAGCCGTGTAGCCCTAGAGCTTTCCATTGAGGCACAAGGCATTTCCTGAGAGTTGGAGTTCTCTGAGTGACTGAATGTGATATAGAAGAAACAATCTGACCATTTTTCATCTTAGGTCCAAGTTTGCTAAAGCTCCCAAGTTAATCTGTCTTATTCCTAAACTCAGAGGAGAAGTCCCAGGAAGAATATACATAAAATGGATTTCTGTTCTCACAACCCAGGGCTGGGTCTGAGGTTATTAAAAGGCCACAATAAATGTAACACCTTTTAATCTGGAGGCTGCACCAGCGTCACCCTTCCTCAGAAAACTGCCAAAACTACATGAGCAGGTACATTTTACAGGGGATGTGACCAGCTACTTACCTAGATAGATAACCTGCAAATGAAATTGACTGGACAAAGTCTAAAGCACAGACTAGTTTTAAGACTTTCTTTATATAGTTGAGAAGGAAGCCATGATTACCAAGAAGTCATCAATAACAGTAAGAAATTTGTGGCCACAAGGACCAGAAGAAATTACCAGTCCCAGAATAAGGATGGGAAGAGGGTAGTTGTCCTGTTGCCACTTGCCAATTTCTGTAGGAAATTTTCAGCATTTTATGTATAAGTTTGCCCTCTGCAGTGAGCTCCGGCATCCACCCCTTTCTCTCAATATTCATCCCCCACACACTGAGCTCAACCCCACCAACACTCAGCCACCAGCGATACTCAGGCCATACCTTGCTTCCTCACACTACAGAGTCTCTGAACATGCAGTTGTCAGTGGCTTTTAACCACTCCCCCCACCTAGTCAAATTCTATTCTTCAAGTTTCATCTCCGTCAAAGAATGCTCCCCTAATCTCTTAGCACCTACCACGGTTAAAAATTTTCCATTTGAATGTAGATTCGTCCAACCTCTATAGAAAACAATATAGAAGTTTCTCAAAATATAAAAAAAAAAAGCCTACAATGGGTCCAGCAATTGCTCTCCTAGGTGTCTAACTGAAGAACGCAAAAACACTAATTTGAAGGGATGCACTCCTATGTTCACCGCTATTTACATTAGCCAAGTTATGGAAGCAGTGTAAGTGCCCACCAGCATATGAGTGGATTAAGAAGATGTGGTGTCTACCTAATGAAATATTACTCAGCTATGAAAAGATGAAAGTGCAATTTCAACAACGTGGTTGGAACTGGAGGGGATTATACTAAGTGAAATAAGTAAGAAGGAAAAGACAAATCCTGGATGATTTCACTCATATGTAGAATATGAAAAGACAAAACAAAGAGAATAGGCAAAACTAAACCAAAAGAAACCCTAGAAATCTGGCTGTGGAATGAAGGTTACCAGAGAGGGGAAGGCTGGGGATGAGGGACAAAGAGGGAAGGGAACTCAGTGGACTATGGTGGAAGACTTCCAGGTGTTTTGGTGTTATCTATGTTGTGGTAATGTACATTTGAAGAGGTATAAACCTAAACCCCTAAATCATACACAATGTTGTAAACCAACCTTTTCTCAACAACAACAAAATATAATTATTTTTAAAAAAAGAAAATTTGCACTTATTTGATTATTTGATTAATGACCAACTGAATACAGTCGATGGCAAGCGCTTGAAGACAGATGATGTGGTTTTCTGGCTTAGTGGCTGGCACATGAAGGGACCCAATAAATATTTGTTGAATGAATAAATGCAAGAGTTCCTGAATGACATTTCAAAGTAACATAGTTAGTAGTGATCTTGAGCTAGAGTTTGGGCTTCTCTGATGCTGTGTTGGCAGTAAAGGAATTGAGGAAGATACATGACTCACAACCCATCTGCCAAAGCGCACTGACTGTGTCCCTAATCTGAAAAGCCCTGACCGAAACCCAGGATGGAGCAGCATAGCTGTGCCTCGTGAGACAGAGACTATAATAGACTGTGAAGGGTGTCACTTAGTAAAAATACCCTGTAATGACACCTTGTTCTGTTCCTCATCCTGGTGAGAGAGAGGTCATCCTGAATGAGATGTGACCAGCTGCCATTTTCCTAACCTGGCATCTGAATGTTTATTGTAATGGTCACAGACTCAGGATGCTCAGTATACAAACCCCATGAGCAAATCCTGGTGTGGAAAACAGAAGAGCATAGACTAAGGAAATGAAAGCCCACAATCCATTTCAGAGGTGAGATCACCTAGAGAGAATAGAGAAAGGCTTAGCTGTAAAGTTGGGGGAAGCCTGAGGTAACTACATAAAGGAAGAGTATTTTTCCTTTTAAAATATCCCTCAATTTTTAAAGATTAAAAAGCATTTCATATATTTTAAAATAGTCTTAACATTTAATATTTTAAAAATAAGATACCCAACTCTAGTACAGTGAGGACCAAGGGAAATTGAGAGGCGTGGCTATAATAGCTACTTGACTAAATTAAGATTAGATTCCACTAATACTCTTGCATCAATTGGTTAAACTTGCTTGTAAATTCCTGAAATAGAAGATGCTTTGTGGCTGAGGTATTGCTGATAAGATTACCTGAATGACCTCTTAGAGTTACTCTAGCTTCTGAGAAAATTGTTTTTTCCTGTATCTCCTTATCAACACTAAAAAGTTGGAAGCCACTTTATTTTATGAAGAAATAAACTTTGTGTCTTAGAAAAGCTTCATATTAAAGGTTCTAGTCCACGTCAGAGATATTTAGTATTGATCACAACCATAGATGAGACTCAAAACTGTTTAATCACCAGCTTTCGGTTATAATCCAAGAAAAGAGACCCTTAGGATGTGGAATGCGGACAACTCTTTCTACTCGCACTTGAGTTTCAACCATTTCCTGTGAAAGGTCACATATATTGGAAATGTGTTCTTATTTGTTGATTAACTATCTCTTAGTAATACTTCACACGGATAAAGCCATTGTGGATACTATGTCTAAGCAAGCTGCTTATTCAGCTAGAACTTGGGGCTTCTTGGGATTCATTCCAGTTCTTGTACTCTCTGCTTAGCCCTGGAAGAATCACTGCCAATCCCCAGAGCCACTCTTCCTATCAAAGGGGATGAAAATCGGCCAGACTTTCATCTTCTGTCCTACACAGCTTTCAGTGCTAGGCAAAAATATCATCTCCATGGATTCTTATAAGATCTAAATAGATGGTGTTGAAGCTACTCAAACAAAAGATGCTGTGTCAAAAGATATAATGCACTTATTATGATATAACTGAAAATCTTAGGAAAATATTACAAAAGAGCACTGTAATTGCCTAAATAAAGGTTGAATGTTCAGAACAGCATCTCTTTCCTGATTGTAAAAGTAATGCACATTGGGTTTGGAAAAGACAAGGAAATATGAAGAAGATAATAAAAATGCATACGATAATAAATCTGCACAAAGATAGCTGAAAATTTAATGAAAGTTTAAGATTGATTGTCTTTTTTTTCCCCTATGAGAATAATACTCATAATAATGCATGGCTGTTGAACAAACATAACCATTGATTAAGTGCCCTAATATAAATATTAATGGTGTTTTTTTTTCCTATATCCATAAGAAATGTACCAAGTGCCTTGGAGAATATTGCTGTAGAAAGGTTGATAGATAAGCAAATATTGCACATTAACATAAATTATATATAGTTCATGTACAGGTTAAATTACATATAATGTAATTTATAATCCACCCATATGTAACATATATAATGTATTCACAAACACATGTTATATTACACACACAAGTGGTATGTGTACATATATGTGAATACATACATATTCATATATATACCAAAGTCTATGACTCTTCTTCATAAATCCATCTCCATTCCTTGACTTGACATTTGAGCCCCTATTCTTCTGTTATTTTCTCCCATTACTCCTTCAATCAAACTAAAACTCCGTAATTCATCCTACACTGGGTCATTCCATCCATCCACAAGGCACTCTGCATCTCTACGTATTTGAATCTTTTGAAGCCAAACCATAAGGTTATGGCAGTAAAGAGCACAATTCTGTGATCAATTTCTGAATTGCTTCTGGCAATGTTCAGAATGCTTTTGGGATCTAAGTGAGACATTTAACTGCTATTTGCCTCTGTTTTCTCTCCTCCTAGAAAATAAGAATAGCAATAATTCTTACCCCTAGATTTGTTATGATGACTAGACACATTAAGATATGTGAAGAGCTTCCATGCTTGACCATAGAATCAGGAAAAGTTATCTAAGGCTACCTAGTTTACTTATCGGATCAATTCTAAATACACATTTGTTTTTCACATTAGAAGTGCTCCAATTCAGAATGCATCATAAAATCAGTAGTGTCTTAAATTGTTCTTCGGTTAGATGAAAGGTGTCTGAGAAACTTCCATTGATATTTTCAGATAGAAATGCCAGAAAGAATTTCAGTTTCCATCAATATCTATTTTCTAGAATAATTGAGAGCAAGGAATCTAGACTCACCCACTGGCACTGCCACCTTCTGTGTCCTTGGGCAAGTCACTTAACCTCTCTGAGTCTCTGCTCATGTGTGAATTAAAAGCCACCATTGAATTATATAATGAACATAAAACACTGAACTTGGTACATAATAAAATCATCATAATAATAACCACAGAATTTTTGTGCATGCTTACTATGTGTCTTACTATGTGTTCTGAAGGCTTTTTAGCCACATTTACTTAATTGTCCCCCAAATCATATGATTGTGACTATGATCCCCACATTTCAGATAGGGAAACTAAGGCACAAGAGGGCTGTAACTAGCCCGGAGTCCCATTGTTGCTAACTACAGAGCCAGGCTGCCGAATCCATGTTCCTCATCTCTGCTCTTGCCCTGCCCGAGGGAGGAGCTTGAAATAAAACCATTCACATAACTGATTCTAAGAGCCCTTAAGGGAG
Source organism: Scalopus aquaticus (assembly GCA_004024925.1). Classification (NCBI taxonomy): domain Eukaryota; kingdom Metazoa; phylum Chordata; class Mammalia; order Eulipotyphla; family Talpidae; genus Scalopus; species Scalopus aquaticus. Next base: position 197,330 of record PVIJ01001373.1, read on the forward strand.
ATTGTGCTGGGGGTGGGGGAGGGAGGGAAGGAGGTGGCTGTGTGTCTGATTCATGGTGATAGCACCCACCAAACTTAGGACTTACATTAAATAAATGTTCAACAAATGAATGAAGAAACGAAATACTCATCATCTGGTCTCACCTGGGCTGATCTTTGGGGAGTTCAGACAAAGCCCTGCAAGGACCAGCAATTTGAGAATTTATTCAAATAGGAGCATGTGATTTTATTAAAATTGGGGGGTACCCTGGCATCTTTAGCCTTAGCAAGAATGCTAAAAAAGAGCCCAAGTTTCAGGCAATGGAAATACCCATAGTTAAGAAATGTTGACCAGTTCCCCTTAGTGAAACCCCTGCCAGTGCCACAGCCACGGTCACGGCCTGTCCCCTGAGCCATCAGGCATTCGAGAGGCAGGACTGGCTGTGGGTTCAGCAGAGACTGACTGGAAAACCAAATGGCTGTCAGCTGGTTCCTAGCAAAGGTTTTTGTTGTTTCCTTTGAAGCAAACTTTTCATTTTTCTACTTCCTGGGTATCCCTTCAAAGCTGCAAAGGAACAAAGTGGGGGGAGGTCCCCAGGGTGTAAGGGCCCCTGAGAGGTAGACAGGAGTATGTTCCCTCTCCTGGGAGGGAGCCATGACTAGCAAAAAGCCCTGGATTCTACTCAGGAATGGACTGACTTCAGGGCAGGTGAGTTTGGGCTGGAGAGGGCGCTGGGAAGGGGACACGGGGCACCTGGGCAGCCAGGCAGGGCCGGCCAGTCAGGGCAGTGCTGCTCTCGCATGACAAACAGGGCCTGCTCAGGGCTTTTTAATGCCGAGTCTCCAATTTTGAGTCCCCGTTCATATATAATGACCTCTATCAAACTCTGCTGAACTTCTTTCATCATCCTAAGCAGAAAATGCATCTTGAAATTTTAGTGGGAGATGGTGGAACATGTTTAATGATGTAAAAAAGACGAAATATTTATCTTCCTACCCACTTAGTAATTAAAGTGTAGATTCTACAAGGACAGGATGTCTGTCTTATTCTCCTTTGTCTTTTTAGCACCTGCCATACAGTAAATATTCAATAAAAAATTCTAATTAAAGTGCAGTAAAATGACTATCCAAGAGTAAGTGGCTTCTGTTATGGTTCTCACCATAAGCTTGACTGCCACAGCCACGTAACTGGGGTCCCGATGGAGCCCATTATTTCTCTTCAAGTGCGTCTTGAGGTCAGAGTCAGCATTTTGATCCATTTCCCCTTGTAACTTCCAGCCACACATCTAACCACAAAGACAAAGCTCTAGCGACAATCAAACAAGTGGTGGTTTTCATAAGTCTGGGATAAATGAAGCACAGCTTTGTCTTATTTTTAGGGCAGTGAAAATATTCCGTATGCTCCTGTCATGTGGATATGTGACAATATACATTTTTAAAAATCCACAGAACCTTACCATATGAAAAGTGAAGCTTAATGTACAAATAACGTATGGACTTCAGTTAACAGGGATGTGTCAATATTGGTTCGTTGATTGGGACAAATATATAATACTAATGTAAGAAATTAATAATAGGACGATGGTGATGGGTCACAGGTGAATAGGTGGTGGGTTACCCGAGGGGAATACACAATGTAAAAAATATAGATAACAATAAAACATAAAATGATAAAAAAAAAGAAATTAATAATAAGGCAAACCAGGTATGGGGCAGGGTAAATGTGAGTTCTGTACTACTTTTATAAATCTAAAGGTGATCTGTTCTGTACTATTTTTATAGCTGTTTTATAAATCTAAAACTTATCTAAATAGCTTATTTTGTTAAAAAAGACTAACTATAAAATCAATTTTAGAGATTTTATGGGGTGTCCTTAAGCATGCTTTTCCATTAACTCTCTTCTCTCTGTTCTCTATCCAGACTCATCCGTCTCTCCAGCCGGGTCTCTGATCTCTATTTTCACTTTGCATCAATCCTCTATTCCTAGTCCAATGTATGCAACTTCTAAAAATAGCACTTCAGTTTTTGTCCTCAGCCTGCAGAGTCCACTCAGCAGAAAAAATTCGCATATTTAGCTGAACATTTTAGAAAGTCTCCTTAAATATGGTATGATGGCTAATCCAGTCAAGGATTCTCCTGTCATAGTCAATGTTTGGGTGTCGTTCAGAGTCAGTTATGGTTTCCAGAGAAATTCCAATACAAACTCCTAAGCTAAAAACATTTATGCAGAAGCTCGTAAACCCAGCCTCAAAGAGACAACATCCTAAAGTCTACTGGATTTGGAGATTTTATGATGTTCAATTACAATTGCTATTAAAAATTGCAAGGTAAAAACAGAAGACTCAGAGCACAGGAGTTAATAAGCTGAGAGGTGAAACTGATGCATGCCAGGAGAACACAGAAAAAAAAAACAGCTAAGATAAAAGGTTCCCATAGAACTGTAGGCTTCCCACTACCCAATTAGTCTCCCGATGATTGATGCTGGTTGCAAAGGGGCGAGTTCATCCTCGGCTATAGTGATGGTTTGCACAGACTCACCCACTCAGCCTGATAAATGTTCTGGGTAAACAATAGATCATCATCTCACAAAGAGCCAGGCAGAGCCAGGAGTGTCCAGGGTGACCAGGAGGCAGCAGGGTCAAAAGCCCATGATGTCGGCCACTGTCATTATCCTCTTTCCTCACGGAGTTCAGCAGGCAGAGAGAGAAATACCGTAACTCTTTGAAGCTATTGGATCTCTAAATGAAACTCCACAGGACAGTCTTTTAATGGATAACTAACTAGTGGTATAAGCAGGGATGCCTGGCATAAAAAGAAAAAATCATAGATCAATGACATTCTTCTTAAAAGAATCATGATACATAAGTGTATGTGAGTGTGCATATGCAAAATGGTAACACTATTTTTAAAATGTTCATGTCTTCAAGATATCTTTATTTTAGGAAACAAATGCACAACTTTACTTCATGCTAACCTTAACCTGGTCAATCTCTACCCTCACTGCTATTCATTGCATTTGAACATAAATCTCCCCAGCATTTTTGTATTTCCTGTCTCCCATTATTGTAGTTTCAGAAGGAAACACAAAGCCTGACTAAAGGCAGAGAAGGAATCAGAGCGTTAGCCAAGAAAGCTCATGGATAAGGAAGTGAGAGAGCCATCTGGGGCTGGAGTGGCAATGATCTCATGGTCAGAGCAAGGGCAGAAAGTGCCCAGGAGACCGAAGCTATGATGCAGGAAGAGGCAGCGAGAGGATTGGAACAGACCTATCCAAGATCACTATGAGCCAAGGATGATTCAGGACCCAGACCTAAAACTTTTAAATCCCAAAGGCACACACTGCCCGATCCACAAGGAACGCTGTGTAAACAAGCACCAGTCATGACGCAGTACTGTTCGGGGAGAAAGGAAGGCCTGGACAAAATGCACAGATAGTTTTTTACAGACCCCACCCCCACAAGAGACCGGAGCGATGCAAAGACTACAATCCCATGATGCCAGCATCATGGAAGGGAGGACACTGGGAACTGAGGGTGGAGTTGAGCAGCCATGTTTGGATATATAACCAGTCATGTGGGCTGGGAGCACTGGGCTGTTTGCTGAGTTTCAGTGAGCCATCGGGATTCCAGCTCAGCAGAACTGGTAGGACACATTCACCAATTTATTCTCTTTCTTTTTCCCTTCCCTTTTGCAAATAAACCCTTTATTAATTTTATTATGTGTGCCTGCAGTTGAAGCTTATTATAAGTCCATTTTAAGCACACGGGCGAGAACCCACAGACAGGCACCCCATTTTTTTTTAAAGATTCATTTATTTATACATACAAGCTGGGGTACAGGCCAAGGGCGTGGGGTGGCGAGAGGGTTAACCAGAGACATAGTGGGGAGCAGAACAGGCAGATCAGAAATACACTGCTGAGGGGAGCAGCAGGCGAGGCAGGAGAGGTCTGCTGCACCATGTGGGATTCTCCCTGGCTGGGCGTCGAACTCGCATCACGCGCTGCCAACAGCTCCACCAGGGAGGCCCGACAGGCACCCCATTTTATATCGGGGTGCCCTGTAACAGTTTCACCTGCGCCCCTGTTCAGCCAACCCCTGCCAAGCATCAGAGACGGTAGCCATCTTGGAAGTGAATTCTCCAGCTGCAGCTATTTTCACTCCCAGTCCTTTGATTATCCCAGACATTTCAGTCACCCCAACAGAGACCCAGACATTGAACAATAGAGAAGAACTGCCCCTGCTGGGCCATTCTGAACTTCTGGTCCACTGTGTCCTGCGCATAATAAAAAGGCGGCTGCTTCATTCCCCACCCACCCCAGCGTAGGTGTGGCTCATTAATAAGTCCCTGCAGCAACTGCTCTGCCCTCAGCACTTACTCTGTACCAACCTCGGAGTGTCCTCCAACCCTTGCATTACTCTCACATGTCCATGATTGGTGGGCAAAGTCTCCAGACAGAATGCTATAGTGCAGGGATCTGCCGTCACAGATTTTTTTACAGTCGCTAATGACTGATTCATGTTACTTAATTTTCACCCCAAAAATCTCAGCATGGCAGCTTGATGACATGGGGCCAGATTCCACTGTTGCAGGATGTGCTTGCCGCTTCCTCTTCAGCTGCACCTAAAAGAAAGGGTGTCCTAGAAAAAAGAGAAAATACCCAAATCTGATAATAAGAAGAAATGGCAAGATTCTCAAGAAAAATGATTGGTTTTAAGAGCTATGACTTCTCATGCTAATGGACTATGTTAATCAGAGAAAAAACTGGAGGTAGGAGCCGAGATATTTATAATTCAGATGTTTTATTAAAAAATCAGTAGGAGGAATTTCCTTCAGATTAAATGAGAAATTTTAATTATTCATATCACCTACTAATAGGAAATTTTAAATGAAAGTGGTAGGTGTAAGAACCCAATTTAAATAATTCAAACTACTTTCATTAATCCTTAGTGTACATTTGACAGGGGTGGGGGGGTGGGGGGTGTTGTTGTTTTTTTGTTTATTTGTTTTTTCAAAATAATCCACATGTGAAACTGCTTCTGCAGCATCATTTGATGAGCAAAGTAACCCAACAGGGGAGGTAAAACTAGATCAGGAATTGTCTCCATTTTAGAGAAATAAAAACAAAACTCTTTCACAGCCCAATTACCAACTGAGAGTCACAGAGCTATTTAGTCTCACATCTGGATGTGAATCCTGTTGACAGAGTTGTCTGTCTCTTATAGATGCAGGTACTGCGAGGGAAATGCACGTTAGTAGACAGAAGTCAGAGGGCAATTACATGCCACAAACTGAGAAAACCCCTGAATACAGCCTCCTACCCACAGTCCATCAGCACTGCTGGGTTTTCTTCTCTGGGCCAGTCTGTAGCTGCTGTAGTCCTTCAGGCCATACGCCCAGGGCTAGCAAAAAAATTCAACCCCTAGAATAACATCTGGGCCTGAATTTGCTGGTTTCCTACTTCATTATCCACTCTCCTGTTATTTCTTATGAATAGAAATCTTCATTTTTATTATGGCATATGGCTAGCTGGGAAATAACTAATTTATTTCTGTTATTGCAGCTAGGTGAGCCAATATTACTTCAGCCTTTGAGATGCAAGCAGAAAGGCATGACAACTTTTAGCAAACCTCTTTAAAAGACAGCTGGTTCTCCCTTTGCCCTTTCTTATCTCTCTCTTACTGCCTGGGAAGGTGCTGTGACTAGTGGTGCAATAGCTGCAATCTTGGACCATGAGGTTGAGGGGCCCACACTCTAGGGATGATAGAGAACTGAAAGCCACCTGGCAGAGCCTTAGAAACTTTCTGGGCCCACCATTCTAGCCTGGACAATGTAATTCTGGACTTTATTTTAGAATTAAAAAAAATAGCTTCTACCTTATCTAAGTCATTGTTGTTGTTGTTGCTTTTTTCTTTGACACATAGAACCCAACAGAATCCTGACAACTCTTGAAGATTGCAGCCTATGAACACTTTAACAAGCTATTGCACACCTATTTGAAGGCTCTGAAATTAATGAGTTTTCTTCTCTCCCTTCCCTGCTAACCCATAACCTGGTGTTCTCCCTAGTCTGGGCCATAGACCAGAATATCCTGGGAAGATTGAACCCAGATCTGTCATACCACAATCTCTCCAGGGAGCAGGGGGCAAAAAAGTGGCATATTTGACATGCCCTCCACCCTATCCAAAATGTATTTTTTTAATATATATTTATATATTTTTATTGTTATTTATGTCTTTTACATTTTGTATTCCCCTTGGGTAGCCCACCACCAATTCACCCGTGATCCATCTCCATGGTCCCTTGTGTTCTTTTCTATTCCATTTTGTGCGCTTTTCCTTCCCTCCCTCTGCTTCC
>PVIJ01001374.1:0-42232 GCA_004024925.1 Scalopus aquaticus
TCCTTTCCCCCACCTCCGAGCCCCCCACTGCGCCCTGACCCAGAGCTGCGTCGCGACCTGCCCGGTCCGAGGGCGCGCGCACGGCCACGCGCTCTCGCTGACCCACGCGCACACGGACGCGCGTGCCGCCACCCCCGCGCGCCCCGGCCCGCGCGCACACGAACCCCCACGGGCCCTCGGCCCCGCCCCCGCCCCCGCGCGCACTCCCGGCTCCGGAGTCGCGCGTCGGGGCGGCCGCCCTGCTCGGCGATTGGAGGGAGCCGGAGCCTCCCCGAGCGAGGCCGGTGCCCACGCCATGGGCTGAACCCGTCGGCTCCCGGGGAGGCAGGGCGGCCCGGCTCGGCGCGCACGGCCCCGCGGGCGCGGACACGCGCGGACACACGTGCGGGACACGCCCTCCCCGACGGCGGCGCTGGCCTCGGTAAGTCCGGCTCCGCTCGCGCCCGCCGGGCTCCGCGCTGGCGCTGGGGGCCGCGGCGCTGGGGACGGGCTGCGGGGTGGCCCGGCTCTTCCGACGGCGCCCGCAGTGGCGTAGTGTGCGGCACCCGGGGGTCGGCTCCCTGGGCCCGCGTTCCCGATGGCGCGCGGTCAGGGACGAGGGGAAAGGCGTGGACACCCCGTATTTAGCCGGGGCCGGGACAGCAAATCGGGGCGCCTCTGGCGTATCCAGCAGGAGGCTGTTGGCGCATCTGTAGTGGAGTTAAAGCCGCGCTGGGCTGAGCGGCCACCAAGTGAGGGAGGGCGGTCCCGTCTGTGGGCCTCGAGGTGCCGGCGCGCCTCCTGCTCCCTAGGCGCGGGCTGCCGAACCCGGCTCTGGCTCCCTTCCCTGCCCTCTCTCGCTCTCAGTCTTTTCACCCTCTGACACCTCAGCCTGCAGCTGTTAGGTTTGTAGGCGGCACCTAACTGGAAAGCTGGCGTGTTTAGGATGTATCCTGTATTTTTTTAATAAGCTACCCGTCTGGGGTTCTGTGTGAACTCCATCATTTATCCCCGTCATATGTTGTATCACCGTTTCATAAATGATACGGCATAGATTTAAAAAAAATATTTTGAAGTATCAGTCACTGCTATTGTTAATACCTCACTAAACTCTGCAATAAAAGGAATAAACCATTTTAGTGCAGATGTGGAGTTAATGTTCACATGCCTTGCTATAAAGAAAATTTCGTTTATCCTTCAACAGGACGGAACAGATTTTGCTCCCTCCCTGTTTCTGAAGCTTCTGTAGTTCAGAAAACTTTTCGGAGGAGTGAAAAAGGATTTTATTCTTCCCTGGGTGGCAAGCTCAGGGCAGATGGTTTCCTTACCGTGGGGACTGGTTTTGAGTATTTTTCAGTTCTCTCCCAGTAATTTAGAGTCCCGGGCTGGCCTCAGCTCACCATCACCTTATCACTAGGAGAACTGTCACATTCCTGGGCTTAACCCTTTCTCTGCCAGAGTCCGCTGTGTCAGCTCCTCAGCAGTGAGAAGATCAGACATTCCCAGTGTGTCAAATTATGAATGAGCTAATCACACTGTTGAAATTGCCATTGTGAAAACAGGATGAGCTAGGCAAACTTGTGGCTAATATGGAAAGGTTTATAATTTGCGGGAGCAGTTTCATGAGTGCCTTGCCCATCCCAAAAGCTATCTCTGGTGTGGTAATTCTTGCAAGGATTTAAGTCAGTGACTTGGAAATTACTCTGAACTGGTGAATGAGTGTTGTATATTTTGGAAAGTTTAAGAATATATGTATGAGCCACTATTAAGTGAGTAAAAATTAAGTGTTAAGAATATGTAACTTAAGAGCACTTAGAATTTCAGTTTCTTCTTCCAAACGCTTTCTAAGTACTTCATTTTATTAAAAGAATTCAGAATAGAACTGATACATTATTTTACATTTTCCTATTATTTCATGGTGGGTTCTTGGCGATTTAATAGGATGTGCCTGCTGTAGCTATAATTTTAATAATGAGTGTTTGCCATTGAATGGCTCGTGAATGGGGAAGCAGGTATACAGGTATGTGAACACCTCTTCCTCCTCCTCATGTCTTGTTTTGATATTAAAGGAACGTTTTGTTGAAAATCTAATGTCATGAAATCAGATATTTTATTTGTGATAAGGACCAAGATCCCAATGGAATGCCAGATAGATAAGTAAACATCTCCCAAAATTTCAAAATTGATTTTTGATTTATCCACTCTTCAAAAATACTAATTTATATACCCTCTTTCATGTTATCAGTAGGTACAAGAACACTTGCAACTTTTTTCTGTGACGTTAGTACTCACTCTGATTGTTTTTCTTGTTAGCCTTAAATGGCAACAAAAATTAATAAAAGGTGGCATTTATTTCTTTGCAAGACAGAGGAACTGATGTTTCTAGGATCTTTCCCGCTCTACAGTGAGTAACGGAAGCCCCCAAAACTCGAGGCCTGGGGTGGCGGCGTGGGGCGCGCCTGTGGCATGGTGCCCCGCTGTGTGCAGGGCTCCTTGGGGGAGGTGTTGACACCGAGACACCTTCCCATTTCTGATGACTTGGGGAGCCTGGGAAGCAAGCTGTGGTCAGGGTCACTCGACTCAGGTAAATCGTTGTCAGCAAATCCCAGCTTTTGGAAGCTTCGCATCCTTTCTCAATTTCAGTAGGAGCTGGTCTTCTAAATACGACAGTGTCGTGACCTTGCTTTGGCACCCTCCCCCCACCCTCCACCCCCCCACCAAGCAATTTCTTCGACCTGGTAATTTCTTTCCTCAACGTGTAAGACGATTTGAGCATTCCCAGGAGTCTAGTCTGCAAAATACTGCTTTCATTTATGACCTTGATTCTGAAGATCTGGAAATTGCCATTGATTCCGAGACTGTTCGAAACTTTGGAGTCCCGTTTGTAAAACGACCAAGCTGACAAAGCAGAGATATTCAAGTGTTTGGACAATTTCAGATCATTTTGATACCTGGGGCCGCACTGTGAGCTGGGGAGGGGTAGATCTGAAAACCCCTGCAGGGGTGCGCGGGGCACCAGCCGCCCCCGTCATACTTCTCTGCGCCTTCAGCCGCTGGCTAGTGAATCGGGCGCACATCCTGCCTCAGTGGGGCTTCTTAGATGTTCTATTCAAAGCCGTTCTCTAGAGAAACAACAGCAGTTGCCAGTTGCAGGGGGTCATCTGACTCACTCCCTCGAGGTAGCGGGAAATGTCCCCCTTACAGTGTTACCTTTTCTTTTAATCACTTCAGTATGGAAAGGAGAGAGAACCCAGCGCTTCGCTTTTACACCACTGCAGATGAAGTGACGGCAGAGAAGGCGGGTGATCTAAAATTACTTTGCTAAATTTAAGTGTAAGTAAAATGTAGACGACACTAAGAAATTAAAGGTTGCATCCAAAAATGGAGTGTTAGGTCTAAGTTTTAGATTTAACCTAACGTTTAAGCTCTTCTATATTTACAGTGACATGTCATCATCGCACGGCTCTGATTGCCTATGAGAAACAGTCATTTAGCCAGGGAACTAAGGACCAGGGTCCCCTTGGCTGACGTGTGTTCAGCAGCGCATGCGAAGTTCAGTTCTGTGGCTTCTTCCCTTGTGAAATGACGGACATAGCCATCAAGCGTGTCAAGCAGGCCTTTTGGATGAGCCGATCTCTTTTTCGGTGTTCGCTATTTTGTTGACCCAGGTGACATTCATGCCGCCATTCTGGAAGATTCAGGCGTGCATTGTTCTGACCCAGTGTGTGCACGCACTGGGCTGCCGCGAGTCCAGTCCTACTTTTCACCGCTGCTCGGTGGCAGTCCTGGAACCTTGCACGTGCGGTCTGATCTAGGACAAGCCCTGAGCACGTCTAAACGTCTTACAGTCCTAGACCACTGAGGGCTTCCCTTTAAATTAGATGTGATCATTTTGAATTGTTTTAGTGGGAATGAGATTTTCACACCTGTGGTGTCTCAGTTGAGAGTCCTCTTGGGAATAGGGTTGCTGCCGAATTATTGTCGGGAAAATACGCTGCAGGGAAGCACCCCTCTACCCAGGAGGAGGAAAACAGGCGCACAAGGGTGATTTCTTGAAACACAGGAAGCCCTTCTTTTCACGTGACTAAGTGCCGAGGAGCCCAGATCGTCCCAGGAAGGTGAGGAGCCTGTCCGGCACGAGTGCCAGAGCTCGGGAGTGCAGCCTCCTCTGCCAGCGTGCGCTTACTTCCCGCTTCTGTTAAGTGACTCTGTTCCTGTTGGACGGGCCTGTTTCTCTGCCGTGGGACAGAAGCAGTGGCACTGTGGCTTCCTGGGGCTTCCTAGCGTAAAGTGGCGAAGTAGAGGAAAGGCTCCACTGGAGGGTGAGTGTCTGCCCGAGTCCAGGCGGGCTTTTGCATGAGCACTGGGGGCCACTTATGCCTGCACCTTGCTGGTGGAGTGGCAGGCTCTGCATCTCTCCGGCAGAACTAAGGCGGTGGAGAACGGGCTCTGATCTTGCAGCTGTCGGAGAAACCTACGGTCTGGTGTGCTGCTCACCCCCGTGGCCTTGCTGTCATCTAGGTTGGCCTTGGCGATGGGAAAGGGCTGTTCTTTCCTCTTGTGCTTCTGAGGCTTGCTTGAAGCTGGAGTCCACGAGGACCTCAGACTTCTGAGACGAAATTGAAAAAAGCTGGTATGAGAAGGCTGGTGGGAGAGGGAGGAAGGAAAAACTTCAGACCCTAGCGGCAAACACGGAAGATTTCAAGTTCTTGCAAGGAACACACGTAGATCAGAACCCAAATATGTGGTCATAAAGTGAAGTGTTTGGAAACCTAAACTGCTCACACTAACAGTCTCAACATAAAGCTTTTAAATTAAATATGTTAGAAAACTGAGGTTCGTTTTATTGGGAAATGAGGGGAAGCACCGTCGAAAAGAAGCTGGTTTTGAAAGAGTCTAGGATTTCAGGCTCTTCCTCCTGGTGGAATCACGTCAGGGTGATAAAACTCACAAAGCTGAAGTGAGCCTGAGGCCGCATTGACCAACGTGGGCCTGTGACTGCACACAACTTCAGCTTGTCTTGTACAAGCCTTGCTCTTTTTGCAGTGCCAGATGCAGCAGCAAGATGACAAGAAGCAGAAGTGGAGGAAAAATGTGCTGCTTCAGTATCAAAAAGTCCTTTCTAGTCTGTTTGACCCTGGCAGTAAAATTTACTTCATGGCGTAGTTTTAAAATAGAAATAATGACCATAAAGGCCCAATTCAGGGAAGATTTCGAGTCTTTCCCGGAGGTTAGCACGCCACCAGTTTTTCCTTGGCTTCGGGACCCACACAGAGCCCGGTCACGGGGCAGAGGGGAGCTGGGGATGGCCGCTTCGCTCTCCAGTGGCTTGCGGGCCTGTCTCCTATGGAACACTGGAGTTGGATTTATTGTGCAGTTTTCTCGGACTCATGAATATAGATGATCCAGCAGATCATCCCACAAACACGATTTCGGACTCTCTTGCAAATCCAGGAGCTCTTACAGACCAGCATGCAGAGGGCTCCTGTCTGTGCGTCTGAAGCCCACATTGGTATTTATGTCTGGCGTCTGTATCCCTTTCCTATAGCAAGTAAGCATTAAATCATGTTAGTTTTCTTCATTTTTTAACATTTTTTAATTTATGCATACAAGAGCTGGGCCAGTGGTATGGGACTCCCCAGAGACAGAGTGGGGAGCAGAACAGGTGGATCCACTGAAACACACTGCTGAGGGGAGCAGCGGGCGAGGCAGGAGAGGTCTGCTGCGCCCTGTGGGAAGCTCCCCGGCCGGGGATTGAACTCAGGCCGCGTGGCTGTGGATAGCCTCATAGTGCTGAGACTTAACCCCTGCGCCACCAGCGAGGCCCGTTTTCTTCATTGTTAACCACCAGGAAACGCGCTTCTCCATCAAGACCCATGGCTCACCTGCTCGAGCCGAGCCCTGCCCTAGAGACGGGAGTGGGTCACGTCGGGGCTTGAGGCCTCGGGGCACACCTGGAGGAAACGTCACAGGAAACGGCACGACACCCGTGTGGGCTGCTGTTGCCTCCCTGTCCGTGTGACCTCAGTGATTAGTGGCCGGAGTCACGCTCTTTCCACCTCTTGTCCTGACAACATGGAGAGCGGCAGCCTTTCGCTGTGAGGAGCTGGCGGCTGCGTGCTGGCCGCGGTGGCCTGGGGCTCAGGATCTGTAGGTGGAAGGCGGTGCAGGGGCGGGAGGAACGCCCGAGAACGCAGGCCAGGTCTCAGGCTGTGGAGCTGCTGGTCTGCAGGTGGCAGGAGGGACATTTCGCGGCACAGACGGGCATGTGCCGGGGCGAGACCAGAAAGCGCAGGCTGGGGCTGGCCGGCTGGCCTTCCTGTCTGCGGTGTCGCCTTCGAGTCTGCGAGGCTGGCTCAGGCCTGGGAGGCCTCGGGGCAGCCGTGGGCCGTCAGAGCCTGCTGGACACGGGAGCGGAATGGGAGTCTCGGGGACGCTTCAGTTTTCTAGTAGGCACTTAAAAAAGGGAAAAGAAATAGGTGAGATTAATTTTCACACTCTGTGTCATGCAAGTCACCACGTCTAAAATGCTGTCATTTCAAATGCAGTCAGCATAAAAAAATAAGTGAAACAGTTCACATTGTTATTGTCACATTAAGTCTTCGGTGCCCAGCGTGTGGCTTGACTGGGCAGCACGTGAGGACTGGCTATGCCAGAGAGCCGGTGCCCACCCCTGACCGCGGCTACAGGCGTGGGGCCGGGAGTGCTGTCTCCGGGCCAGTGTAGGGCTCAGAGGTGGCAGACTTAGCAAGCACAGCCCATTCCATGACTGGGTCACAGGTGGAGAATTTTGGTGACGTGCTGGCTCTGTGTCTCTTTTGGCAAAATCACCCAAATTCTCACGATGGAGCCGGGTACAACAGGGACAACAGATTGAATGCCAACTTGTATTCGGGACTACATCTGCAGTTTGGACGCTGGTGGGAAAAGGTGCATATCATCTCCTGTTGACTCACTTCCTGCTTCCAAAGGGCAAAATAAACTCTTCCCTTTCAGACGAAGCCATGTCTTGCCTGGTCACACTGCTGTGGCTGGGCTTGCGCTCCGGCTGCTTTGTCCTTGAAAGTGGCATTTGTGCACTTCCCGCTTAGAGGCGATCACGGCTGGTGGACAGTATTGCTTTTGCCCGTGGACAACTTCAGGGTCTGCTTTTGCCTGTGGACAGCTTCTTGAGAATATCAGAGCTGCAAGTGGGTGCTCGCGCGTGTACCCCGGAGAAGAAAGACCGTCGGCCAGCTGGACTGCTGCAGAATTACCTCGGGAGCCCGTGCCCACGCGCTTGGGCAGACCCGCCCCTAGGTCTTGGCCTCTCTGTGTGACATGGACGTCCTAGATGGACTCGGGAGCATCAGTGTCCAGCCATGATGTGTCCTTGACTGAGCTCTTGGACCACATGCGTCTGTTCGAGTCAAGGAGGAATTTAATTTTTATGCAAAAGTAACAAGAGCCTCGTGGGAGAGGCCTCCTCGTCCACACCCCCCCCATGCCACGTTCCAGTGGCAGCATCTGGCGTGGCCCGGCCCCTTGTTTGCTTTCGTCTCACAAGTGCTGATAAAGGAATTCCCGCTCCTTGTCGGGTTTGCTTTCCGGTGGGCAGCGCTTACGTAAGGCAGCAAGGCCGTGTTGAAGCAAGCAGGTGGCTCTCTCAGTTCTGATCGCCGCGTCGCGTTGGACACCCGAGGCGTGTGCGTGTGGGCGGCCAGGTAGCGGGGGAAGGGCTTGGGATTTACTTACAAAGCGCAGGCAAATCTGGGCCACGGCCGGGAGCTCTGGGCCCACCTGACGCCCCTGATTGTCCGGAGGCCCCGGGAGCTCCCGCTGCAGACGCGGGGACACGTGGCGCTCGAGCTCGCGCCTGCGTGGGCGCCTGGAGCCCGGTGTGGGGCGGCTCTCCTCCCAGTCACCACGTGTCTGCGCCTCACGGCCGCAGCCTTCAACCTGCCGGTTCCCCGTGGGAGTACAAATTTAATTTCAAGTCTAAATTATATTTGAGAAGTCTGAAGCACATTAAGACTCCTTAAATAATTCACTTGGGGTTCCGTCAGTGAACATGTGTAAATATGAGAACGTGCGAGGCGGGCGCGGGGTCTGAACGCGGAACGAACGCGAGAGCAGGTTGATGGAAGCCACATGTGCCGAGAGGTGGAGGAGCCCCCTCCCCGCCACCGCAACCTGGGGCGGTGGCGGGGGAGGGGCACGGCCACATCTGTGCCATCACTGCTTCGGTCCTTGCCCTTGGCCACCTGCTCAGGGGGACCTCGAGGCGCCCAGCTGAAGGCCACCTGGTGGGCGCCGGTCTCAGCCATGGCAGAGGGTGCCAGGCCCCGCAGAGGTGCCGGACGCTGTCCCCGGGGTCCTGCCAGCGTCTCAGGCAGGTGTGGGTGGGTGTGAAATGGTCCGAATGTGCTCTTGGACATGGTTGTGTTTTGTTCATCTCGGGGCGAGGAAGGACCGCGGCGGCCCCTCGGGCTGAGTGACTTTCCTGCTTGCAGCCTGCCGGGTGCTGCAGTGACTTGACAAGTGACACCCGCAAGTGTCACCTCCTCGGTGTTGTGAGCCGCCCCTGTGGGATGGACCCCTCCTCCCCGGGAGTGTCACCTGCCTCCTGCACGGGTCGCTGTCCTCAGCCCTGCGGGCCATAAGGTGCGGGCAGGCCAGGGGCCAGGCCATTCCCTGAGTGGACGTCCACGGGGGCGAAAAGAAGCAAGCCAGCGAGTCTAATGAAATCAGATCTCCAGCGATTTTGGAATCTCCTGCCCCTGCTTTCTGTCCTCTGTCTGGTTTTCATGGAAATTTGTGTCTGGGAATGAGTGGGTCGGAGCAAATTTGCTGGAGGCAGATGCTGGCATCCTTTGGGCCTCGTGCTGGGAGTCGGGTCCGGGACCCCTGGGCGGGGGGGAGGACACAAGCTGCAGGGGGTGCGGTGGGCACCCTGCTGCCTTTGTAAGCCAGCGGGGAGCTTCACGCACGCCCTGGTTTTGAAAAATTGCTCATAAATCTGCCCCTGTCTGGGATTTGGAGGACGGAAAACGTGCTCCGCGTGTGTCCGTGCTCCGTAAGTGACCCCTGAGGGCGCCACCAGGTCCCCTCTCTGTTGTGATGCCCGGGGCCTTTGGGACCCGCTGCAGCGACTCCACTTCTCTGTCAGGGCGAGGCCAGTGCGGCCGGGAAAGTGGGTGGGCGCCCCCTCCCGAAGGCTGGAGCACATCCTGCCCCAGATTACGGCAGATTAAAGACCAGGTGGGAATGAAGACCGGAATTGGTTACGTCTGAACGGGCCTGGCAAAGGAAGCCATATTACACACTCTATTTTTATTCTTTGCTCTAAGCAAGTCAAAATGAGAATTGCATATCATATATTTGAGTAAGCTAAATGTGCGCTTCCTTTTTGGAATGAGCAAGAATCACAGCAGACCTAGGCAAGGCAGAGGCTGGGCAGGAGTCGTGGAGCAGAGCTGTCCGGAGACAGCTTGGGTTACAGACCTTCAGAAAGCAGCCGCCGTTCAGATCCGCACGGTCTGCTCCGTGTCGGGGAGTTGCTTTCTGTTTCTTTCCTTTTTGTTTTGGTTTTTCTGATCAGGTGGTGACATGTAGGCGCTGTCGGTTAGAGGTCACCAGGAGAGCATCTCCCCCGCTGGGCCTCCAAGCGTGGGCTCGGCGTAAGCCCCGAGGCCCGCGTGCTAAGCACACCGAGGGGCGCTGCGTGTGATGGGCGTTTTCAGGGGGCGCTTTCAGCCTTTTTGCTGGACCGGCTGCCACTCTCTCCTACACAGGAATTGAGCTCCAGGGGTAGCCGGTGTCTGTTCAGGTGCTGACACGGTCCAGACGCTCGCAGGCCCGCGTTCAGGCGTGTTTGCCGTGTAGGGTGAAGAGTAAGGGCTTTTTTCGTCCTCCGAGAACCCGTCTGGGCCTCCTGGGCTCTGTATGACTTCAGCGATCAAGGCTGATGCCTGACTTCAAAGAAGACTCTGACCTTTTAGAGAAGAGTTGGCGATGCCAGAACTGATCTGAGGAAAGATGGGACGAGGAGAGGACCTGGGTGACGCCAGGGAAGGACGCGCCGCCTGCCGCGCAGGGTGGTGGTGCGGGGCCGGGGTCTGCGGCTCAAGTCGACGGCGCCCTTTCTGCTTCCCTCAGGGCTCAGGACGCGGGCAGCGCCCCCGGCCGCACGCCCTTCTGCAGGAGCAGAAGGTGTAGGGCATCAGAGGTCTGCAAATACCAGCCCCCGAGAGGGTGGACACCCCAGCGAGGCACCCTCCCGGCTCCCGCCGGCCCAGTGGCTGACGTGGGGCGGCGGCCACGTCCACTCAGACGCTCCCCTCTGGTCAGAATGGAAACATATTAACAAATAAACAACCGAAAAGACACCCCGCTTTTCAACTCCAAATCAGTCAGGCACTTGGGCCCTGTCAAGACAAACAGCACCCGCCAGAGTCCCAAGGAAATGGCCCCTGAGTGGTGTTTCCATGAAAAGGGCCTGACTCAGCCCCAGGGTGTGGGGCGGGCGCGCCCTGCCCACGCTGTCCTGGCAGGGTGGTTACTAGAAGTGACCCAAGTGGCTGAGACGGGAAACAGCGTGGGGATAAAAAGGGAGCAGGAGGGAGAGAGCGCATGGCTCAGCCACGGGCGGCGTGAGCCCCGGGGTGTGGGAGCCGCTCCCCCGCCCTGACCCACACATCTGTCCTCAGAGGCCCAGGTGGGCCCAGCCCCTGTCTCCCAGGACGGCTTTTGCCTCTGCGCAGAAGGCACAGACACGAAGGCTTTTTGTTTTCACGAAATTGTTTACCTCCCACGGGGGGACGAGCCTCCTGTTGCTCCCTGAAGCATCACAGGGAAAAGGGGGGCTGTTTAGGGAGGGGACCCCCAGCTGGGTGCGGGCTCTTTCCTGCCCACGTCTCCTCTGTGTGCCTGCTTGTGTGTTTGGAAGGTGAAAGGTGCGTTTCAGCAGTTTTATTTGTCTTCGTGTTGCATTTTCAGGGGCGCTGAAGTCCCAGCATGTGGCAGCGGAGCGGGGGAGCTCTCGCTTCTCAGCCTCCCCCTGCTTCCTTTTTAACTCCTGACGGAGCCCCGTCGGCTAGCCTTGCGCTGCGACAAAATGCTGAGAACCAAGCCGGGGATAGATTGAGTTAGGGGCGTGATCACAGGGGTGGATTTGTGCAAAGATTTGTGCTTAAAAATCATGAAAACGCCCCTAACTCCTGTCTCGATGGGGCTTCTGCTGTGCCTGTCCCCTAGCCCCCCACCCCGGCCTCCATGTTTAGGGTAGTGAGATATCTTTAGTTCAGCCCCCACGGGGTGTACCTGACACTTAGATTAAATTTATTTCTGTTACAAGCTGAGTGTTCCATCTGCCACAGCTGCGGTTGACATTTTGCTCTTTTCTGGGGATTCCCTGTGAACTTACTAATAGGACCGCTGTCTGCAGAACTGTGGGAATTTAGGGCGCCTGGTGACCCCAGCCACTTGGGGGCAGATATGGAGTCCCTGTCTGTGTCCAGGAAAAGGAAATAAAAAAGCCATTCACTTCCCAGGGCTGTTTCAAACTTTTTTCATGGCTTCATGCAATATTATTTAATAAGGATTTTCTGTGGTGTTTTTTGCCCCCAGAGCTTTTAATAGAGGTAAGCTGTTGCAGATATAAAATCTAAATTCTATACATATATACTATTACACATGTCATTTACAATCTGTGGTACCTACATTGTATATATAATAGTAACTTCGTATTATCCATTATCCATGTAGTGTGTAACATATGTATTACGTAATACATAATATGCAATATTACCTGTTACTCTAATGTGTAATACATGTAATCGTCATATATAACTGTCAACTATTGTGTATTTAATACATTGCATTATGGTAGCTATTACATAGCTATAACAGACTGTCATGTAGATGACGTAGATGCATATAATCTATTATGTAGATTATACTGTTCACGATAATCGGTAAGTGTTTCGGTTGCGTTATCCTCAGAGCCTGGACTTCAGGATAAGTTAGATCACACTCAGAGAAGCCCAACGGGGACCCCCGGGCCCCAGATTCCGCTCAAGCACTCATTTGTCAGCTGGGAGAGGCCGTGTGAGCCGCTGACTCGCTCGGGTTCCCGGAGACCCGGCGAGTCCCCGGCGGCAGACGCCCTCGGGGGGCCCGGCCGTGTGTTCTGACTGTCTGGGACGTCCGGTTTCCCTGTAAGAAAAGTGAAGGCCGCGCCACCTCGTTAGAATGTGCCGTGATAAATGCGCGTCTCTTCTGTCCCGAGGCGCCTTGGGCCTCAGCAAGGGTTGTGGGGCGGGTGGCCGGGACCCGCCTGTGCCGATGTGGAGGCCCCGCTCCGGCCCCCGCTCCTCCCTCTGACTTGGCCGCCGCAGGCCCAGGAATCGGCATTCTCACCTGCTTTCAGGGCTGGAAGTCTGTTCCGAACCCTGACACGGTGCCTGCTGAGACGAGGCCGGGCCTTGGGGCGTGGACTCGCGGGTTAGGCCGAGTGTCTTGGATCTCCGTGTTTCCCGCCAGATCATCGCTCAGGTTTTTGTTTTTTTAAATGAATTTGCACTTTACGCTTTTGTAAGGTGAAGGATGCAAACGTTTGCCCGAGGTCCGGGCAGAGGCGTGCATGGCCCCGGCGGACCACGCGTCTGCTTCGTGTCTCGCGTGGTGAGCAGAGGCTCAGGAACCTCACCGAAGGGTGGAGAGGGTGCTGCTGCCTCCCCTTCCTGGTGGAGTGCCCTTCCCACGCCCCCGGGGTCTGGGGCTTGTCCTGAACCCCGGGAGGCAGGCGGCTGCTCTGGGGGCAGGACCATGGTCCGTCTCTCGGGGTCCAATGGAGAATGACCTTGAGAGTCTTAGGGGCCGGGAGCTGTGGCTTCCCAGGCCAGCAGGGACAGTGGCGGCCGCCGTTCTGGGCTCTCGGTCTCAGGCAGCCGCCAGCCTCGTGGTGCCTCGGGCCCTCCCGAGGGCTGGACGTCCCAGGCTCTGGAAGAGTCGTCTCCCTCCCCACCTGGGGAGTGGCATGCGCCGAAGGAGGGACACCCGGAGCACAGGTTCTCCATGGAGCTGCGCAGACGGGTCAAAGGGCAGGAGCCCTTGGTGGCTTTTTAGGCTTTTAATCGTCTCTTGTAGAGGCAGCCGAGCCGGGACAGGGCAGGCCACGGGGCCGGGGGGCGGGCAGGCCCCCAGCCCCTGGCGAACCTTTACTCTCTCTGGGCGCTCTCACTGCCTCTCTGCTGCACCCCGCAGCCCAGCGGTCGTCTGCTCCATGTCTGTTCATTGCTGCTGCTGCTGCTGCTGCTAATTCTTTTGTGGCTGCTGCTGCTTCCACTTATGAGCCCAGTCTCTGGCCCGGGTGCGCCCACTCGCGCAGGCCCACACCCGACTCCAGGTGCGCAGGCCTGCAGGGGTCTATCCTTGAGGGGAGGGCAGAAAAACCTCATTTTCCTGTCGTTGACCCTACATGGCACCTCCTGGCTGTGCCTCTTCGATGTCTTTAGGTTTTTCTCTTTCCTCCTGGTGTCCTGAGACCTCCCAGCGACGGTGCCCGGCCCCCAGTCTAAAATGCGTGCCTTCAGGCCGGGCTGTTTGACGTGTTGTCTCTTGGATAATTTTCCCTTCCCCCTTTGTTTTTATTTTATTATTCATAAATAAGAAATCATTATTTCTATATTCTCTATTTATAGAACATAGATCTATATTTATATATTTACATATGATCTCTAAACATCTATCTATACTCTTTTATCATTATTCTTGGAGCTCCTAGCAATTAGCTGTTGAGTCTTTTCTCCAATTTTGTATTTTTGGGTTTGAGCGTTATTTTTTAAGGGATGCAGAATCTGTTCTTACCTTGAAGTAAGCTCTTTTTTTTGTTTATCTTTTTTTCCTTCTATTATTAATTGTATCTCCTACAGTATCGTATCCTCCCCGTGGGTAACCCACCACCGAGTCACCAGTGACCCGTCACCATGTCCCCTGTGCTCTCTTCTCCCGTTTTGAGCCCTTATCCTCCCCCTCTCGCTGAGTGTCTCTTTCTTACTTGTTCCCCCATATTCCTGCTGTAAGGGAAACTGTTCGATGTTTTTCTCTTTCCTCTGGCTTATTTCGCTGAGCTTGTGCCCTTCTAGCTCCACCCAGTAAGCTCTTCATGCCAGCTTTCTGGGCGCTAAGCTCCGTTCCCTGCTCCCTGGCATCCGCTTCTGCCGCCAGCGCCGTCCTTGTGCCCCTGGTGGCTTTGTCTCCGCCTCTGCGCTGGCGCCTTCTCCACGACGCGGGTCCTGGTTCTGCCCTGGCCCCTGCTGGGGTTGTCAGCTGGGGTTCCCTCGTGACCGGGCTGGGGTCTGGCCCGTGTGGCTTGGGGGGGCGGGACACCCTCCTTGCAGCTTTCTCCTGAGCTGTGGAGCCCAGAGAAACCCTCTGTGGGAGAGCACTGGACGGGGCGGCTTCTTGAGAGCCACCTTAGCCCTGAGGGTCAAGGGCAGAGATCCAAGGCTCAAGGGTGCTGATGACTCATCGGCCCCTCCTCGTCCCCACATTTAAGGCCTGGAGACCCCAGTATCCCTGGAGAGCAGATTCTCAGCAGCCAGCTGGGCAGAGACCACGTCAGCAGCGCCGGGCTGCAGGGCAGAGGGGCAGGGGGGCGCTGGCTGCTCCCCGCACCAGCCTGACCCTGCGTCGAGCTTCCTCCCCGGCCTGGGGTTTGCTGGCGGAGGGGTCTCTCCCTGCTGCCGCGGGGGCTTGGGCGCCCGCCCTCACCGCCTCTGCCCCACTGGCTCCTCGCCTTCCAGACGGGGGTCTTCCTCACGGGCTATTGTCTCCCCTTTCTTCTCTCCGCCCCTCCAAATTTCTGCTTTGTGTGACAGTATATTTTCTGTCTCTGCATGCTGGACTCCTTTAGCTCTCCCACCTCAGAGGCGTGTGGGTCACGTCCTGTTTGTCCTCTGTCACTGGCTTGAGGACTTAGCGGATGTCCTCGAGACTCACCCGCGTGGCCGCATGTGACAGGATCTCCTTCCGTTTTAAGTTGAACGATCCTCCCGCATATGTGTAGACCCCATTCACCTTATTCATCCATCTACTTATGGGGACTGGGATTCTTCCATCTCCCAGCACGTGAATAGCTCTGCCATGAATGAGGGTGTTCATGGCTCTCGTTGAGATTCTGCCTCCAGTGTTGTTGGGCCCCTGCCCAGAAGTGAAGCTGCTGGATCGAGCATCTGATAATTCTGTATTGGGTTTTTTGAGGAGCCTCCCTGCTCTTGTCCATGGCAGCTGCGTCAGTTTATAGGCCCACCCACGGTGCACATGGGTGGTTTCTCCACGTAAGGGTCAACGTGTTATTGTGTGTGTGTGTGTGTGAGAGTGTGTGTTTGCGCGTGCGCACGTGTGCTTAATGGCCAATCTAAGGGGTGCAGAATTTTGATTCTCACTGTGGTTTTGATTAGTATCTTTCTGATGACTAGTGACATTGAACATCTTTTCATGTTTTTTTTGCCATTTGGATCCGGGGAGGCACTTTTACCGGACCCCATTTTATGCCTGAGAAATGGAGGCAAAGAAGAGCTCGACCGCTTGTTCAGGTCATAGAGGCAGTGAGTGATGGGGCCAGAGCCGGGTCTGGGCCAGCAGGCGCAGTCTGGCTTTGCCGCGCGATGTGCCCTCTCCTGCGGCAGCTCAGGCGCCGGGCGGGGGCCGCCGTTCCCCCACGCAGCTCCTCCCGGCGCCCTTCCTCATGTTGGGTTCGCGACTTGGGATTTGGGGCAAGAAGAGTAGCAGAGTCCTTCTCTCTCTTCCCTCCTTCCCTCCTCCCTTCCTCCCTTCCTCCCTTTCGACAAGTGCCTGCTTGCACTTCCCTGGGTAGGTGCTGCACGCAGGTCCTCAGAGAGTGGAAAGGGGACCGGGACTCAGTCTTTCCTCATGTCGGGTCACAGACAGATCTGAGAATTTGTAATTTTCTTCCAAGTGTGCAGTGCAAGAAGACACAGGGAATACTGACATCGACACTAGGCTGAACTAGAACTGTCCTGCACGAACCGCCCTGTGTGATTCCTTGGAGATAAGACACTTGTGAAAAGATGTACTACAGGCCCTCCCTGGTAGCGCAACAGGTTGAGCACAGCGCTGTGGAGCTGTCGGCGGCTGCCGCGCAAGTTCGATGCCCAGCCAGGGAGCTTCCCACAGGGCGCTGCAGACCTCTCCTGCCTCGCCCGCTGCTCCCCTCAGCCGTGTATTTTGGTTGATCTGCCTGTTCTGCTCCCCACTCTGTCTCTGGTGAACCCTCTCACCGCCCCACGCTTCTGGCCTGTACCCCAGCTTGCATGCAAAAATAAATCAATCTTTAAAAGGTGTACTACAAGGTGGATAATGAATGCCAGCAAGAAGGCAGACTAAAGCCGTCCAGACCCTAGACTGATATTCCGCAGGGGGTGCTGATGGAGCGGAGCTTCAAGCAGGAGCCGTGCAGGCTGGTTTCCCAGGCGAGCCCAGCCTGCAGCAGTGTCCGCGCGTCCTGTTTGCGGGCCTGGGGTCTGAAATGCTTCCTGGCTTGAGGTGCTGGACCTGGCAGGAGACAGTAGCTAATGGAGGGCTGCTCGGGATTAGACTGGCTGCAAGGTCAGAGCAGGAGTGTGGGACTGGTGCCCCCGCTCGCTGCCAAATACGGTGGAAGAGGCTGGGCATAGGTGCGCCTGGGCAGGAACCAGAGCGGTTTCAGTATTGCTGAGGATTACATGGATTTTGTCCAAGGGAGAAGAAAGTAGTAAAAGGGAGGTCAAAATTGGGACCACGCCATCCCTCAAACAAGACGGGGAGGCTATAAACGTCTTCCCAGGCTGTGAGTTATTTCGTCTCTGCCGAAAGCGACATGTATAGCAGCAACAGAATGTGAAGTTACCACCAAAAGCCAAATTTCCCCCAACGTGCTTTAAAGAGACGAGACACGTGGGCGCTCCGTGTTACTGATTCTTCCTGCTGACATTTTTTTTTTAAACCAAGTGTTCTGACTCGTAAGAACTCCCCTTTTCTCTCTCGACTGCGTGAACATGTCAAACTGTGCTTGGCTGTGAAGTTTTCAACCAGAGTCAACTTTCACGGGAAGCAAAGTGTAGGGGCTAGGTGGGTGTGGAAGGTGCTGGGTCTTTTTCTGAGGGGCAGGAGGTGCTTTCCCTGAGTGACAAGAACTTGGCCATGCACCTGAAGTGGCAGGCAGTGCCAGTGGCACCCCCGTCTCTGCTAAAGCTCAGAGCATCCGAGATTAGAAGGGCTTGGGCCACTCAGGTGTTCGAAATCTATAAAACAGGTGGGATGAGGCATTAGGAAATGGCCTTGATCTTTCTCTTTCTTCCTTTGCAGTGACTCTGATTTAGCCCTGCCTCTTCCTCGGTGTGCACGGGCAGTGGCTCTCTTGCACATTCCTGTGAGGATCGGGGTGCTTGTGTGCTGCAGAGTGAGCTTGCCGAAGAAGGGAGCACTTGGTGACAGCCCCTTCTTAAAGCTCCCCTCTCTGCATGTGGTAATAGGTGACCTTGAAGCACGCAGCTTTGCGCCCAAGGACGTTTCAAAGGGACCCCAGCCCATGCGGAGATGGCTTGCTGCCTGCCACGGGCCTTCCTCCCTTTTTCCTGGATGTTAGTTGGCTGCAAAGTTCTTGCTTTACCTGTGAGGTGATGTAGCTTGTATTTCAAAATGAATAAGCCTGTGTTTTCTTTATTTTTTTCAAAGAGATTTATTTATTTATGCATACAAGCTGGGTGTAGGCCAGAGGCGGGGGGCCAGAGAGGATTCACCAGAGACAGAGTGGGGAGCACAACAAGGCAGATGGACGGAAACACACTGCTGAGGGGAGCCGCAGGCATGGCAGGAGAGGTCTGCTGCGTCTTGTGGGAATCTCCCTGGCTGGGGATTGAACTCATGCTGCGGTGGCTCCGGATAGCTTCACAGTGCTGAGATGTAACCCCTTGTGCCACCAGGGAGGCCCTCACTGTCATTTTCGAATCATGATGCTGTCCCTTCCTAAGCAGACCAGCTGGCTACAGGGCTGCAGAATTGCTGGAGTCAGTAGCTGGAAGCTGAGGCCCGTTTCTGGGGTTCACACGTGCGCAGGAGAGTGGGACCGGCGTTGCTTTAGTCCTTGGAGCAGCGAGCAGGAACAAAAGAACAAGTCAGAAATTTCTTGCTATAGAACCTCTGTCCCCCAAACCCAGACCAACCCATGGCTGAGCCCATCCACCAGCCCAGGCAGCCGAAGAGCAGGAGACCTTTGCTGAAGCCCCGGGTCAGGCTGGAGGGACACGGCGCCGATGTGTGGGCTCTGTGGCCCGCAGCGGCAGCTGAGTGGCGGGGGAAGCGCAGCCAGAGCCTGTGCCCTTGCTGGGCTGGCGCTTTCCACGGGCATCTCGCTGCTTGTCCCCATGCAAGTGTGTAGAGCTTCTGAGTTAGAGTAACGCCCTGCACATTCAAGACACACTCAGAGACCGCAAACTCGATCAGATCTCCCCTTTCCTTTTGGGAATGAACGAGGCAACTAGACTGTGACCTACATAGTTTTCTCCCCTTGTTGTTTATGTTGGTGTTCTCGTAATAGCCGTGATGAATGGTCTCCCAGGGTAAAATTAATGCACACAGTACTGGAAAGTGATGGCAATGATGCTACTTTAGGCCAGAAGGCCATAAATTCACAGCTATTACAGTGCGCTGAGATGGGGCAATGGCTGGACTAGCTAATTTATGAAGCCATAAGGCGGGTCATAAATTGTGGCTCTGTAACCGGTGTCAAGCGATGGAGATGTAATAGGTTCACTGAGGCCCTCAGAAGCTCTGCTCTAGGCTTGCTAACGAGTCATGCGCCATCTTGTTTCTCCCATGGAAGACGAGGGCCACAGTCTGTGTGCGGTAACTGGGAGGCCCGGACTACGGCGCGATGAGGTGGGGGGCAGAGGGAGGGAGGAGATGGCACATCTTGGAGACGTCACTTACCAGTGCCCCGTGCGTCTCTGGCTCTCTGGATACCAGCTGTGTGGCCGCAGGTGCGGACCCCGTGGGTTCGTGAAGCTGGGCCCTGGGAGGCTCTCGGCGTAGTGTCTGGGGGAGGTCGGGCCTTGGAGAAGACAGGGCAGCGACGGCAGCAGATCGGGGCTGCCTGTGATGCCAGCTGACTTACCCGGCAGAACCAGGGGTTCCCAGGGAACCCAGCTTTGCGTCACCCCCAGACACGTCCTTGATTTGTTGAGTTCTCGTGACGTGTTCAGAGTTGGACTCCAGCCTTTAAGACAGCGACTCACTTAGTCCCCAGCAGGCTGGGGTTGGGGGGTGGTGGCTGGTTTGATTCTCTTTCCACAGTTGGGAAAACGGAGGCGGAGAGCTGTAGCAGGCTGCCGGACGTGAGCGCGAGTGCTGCTGAGTGGGCTGGACCCCCAGCTCTGCCGCTTGCCTTGGGGGTATGCGTCTTTCATTAGCCCGTGCTGAGAAGCCGAGGACCACGCTGGCGGGCGGTTTGAGCGTCTGCCTGCGCGGGAGACGGCGCCTGTCGTGCCCTGGTGTCCTGGGCGGAGCAGCCCCGGCACCCGCGTCCTGGCCTTCCTCTCAAAGAGTCTTTTGAAGGACCCAGCATTTCCCATTTTATTATGTTTGAACACTTTCCCGCCCTTTTCCCAAGTGAGTGAACTTGCGCCCCTGGCCCTCCGGGCCTGCAGGGATGGCTACTTGCGATGCACCAGCCGCGTGTCTCGCGGCCAGAGACTGTCGGGGCTCGGTCTCCCCGACGCTGGCGCTGCGGCCTTGGCTGCCTGTCGGGCAGGGGCAGAGCGTCGCGGGCTCTCCGGCAGGGGCCACTCCTGGCCCGGTGGCGTCTCCCGGGGCCTTTGATTTGCGTCTCCCAATTTGCAGGTGATGGGAGCTGCTGTTTCTTGTGCCTGTTGCCGCCTGTACTTCTTCTTGGCGAAGTGAAAGACATCCAGCTTGTGTTTTTAGGGATTTATTTGTTTATGCACACAAGAGCTGGGGTGTAGCCCAGAGGTGCATGGGTGAGAGGGTTCCCCAGAGGCAGAGTGGGGAGTAGAACAGGCGGATCCGCTGAAACACATTGCTGAGGGGAGCAGCAGGGAGGCAGGAGAGGTCTGCTGCGCCCTGTGGGGAGCTCCCTGGCCAGGGATCGTACTCCTGCTGCAGTGGCTCTGGATAACTTCATAGTGCTGAGACTTAGCCCCTGTGCCCCCAGGGAGGCTTCAGTGGCACCTTTGACGGGGACCCCGAGTGTATTTCCTCAGGTAGGGCTTATGGGCCGAGGGAAGGGGGTCGGCTCCCTTGCCTCTTGTGTTCTTGTGTCTGCGGGGCCCCCAGACCTGGGTCCGACGCTGTCCTGGGTGTGCCCGTGAGGGCCTTTCCGGAGGGACTGAGTGCTTGAATCTCTGCGCGGGTCCAGCTGACCACCCTCCCCGCCTGGCCTGGGCTGGGTGCGCCCACCCAAAAGCTGAGGGTTAAGGGGAGCAAGACGTCCGAGTCCCAGAGAGTGGGGACCCTCCTCTCTGACCCCTGGAAGTGAGACATGGGCTCTGCTTGGGCTTCATGGGGTGGGGGCGCTTCGTGGCATCAGTGAAGTGTCGGCTTTCAGGTAGGGACTTCGACCTGAGTTCCTGGGTGTCCAGCTTGGTGACAGCAGACGCTGGGCCTTCTGGGTCTCTGGGAGCATGTGGGCCTGCTCGTTGTAATAAAACTGCACACGCACGCACGCACACTCACACGTCGTGGTATTTCCGTGCCTCTGGAGAAGCCCGATCATGTCTCCATGGTTTGGGCGTGTCCTGGACAGACCCCGGCTCGCCTCTTCCTTCTCCAGTGGCGTCTAAGGCAGGAGACGTGACCCCCATGTGCCGTGCGCCTGGGGGTGTGGGGCATGGGGAAGCCCCATCCTCACCGCCCGCTCGCAGCCACCCCGCTCTCCAGGAGCCCCTCCCTGCCCCGGCCGTCACCGAAATGCTCTGAATCCCAGTTCAGATCTGTGCCAAGTTGTTAAGAGAAGCGTGTGGCTCAGCGCCCCACGGCGACGATGCTGATAACTCACTCACTCAGTGCTGCTTTGTCTCCACGCGTGCCGGAGCCACAAGGAGAAGCCGCGGGCCGTGTAGTGTGGCTGCGGGGCTGTCAGCTCTCACCCGCCGGAGGATCCCACAGGGGCGCGCCCTCCCAGCTCCTGTCTGTGGCTCCGTGGCCGCTGGAAGTGGGACACGGTGGGCTCCTGACACCAGTGGACGCCCCAAAGGCCTGGCAGCACCCCATGGGGTAGCATTGCTGAAATGGGGGCTTCCCCCAAAGACCCAGCCCATTTTCTGTGCTCTCACTTTAAAGGGGAAAACCGTGTGTGGGCAGAGGCCTTGGGCACCGAGCACACGGCACCTACCAGGCCCTCTGCCTCCCTTTAGTCACAGCGGGGCTGGGCATGAGGCCACGCCCGGCCCCAGGCTTTGGATGTGTCTCAGAGAGTCAGTCATGCACAGATTACGACCGTACGGTGGGGTGGTGGCCCCCGGCCCCCCGTGCCAGGGTCGCTGAGTGATCATTTCAGGTCCACACTCACTGTCAGCTGTCGCATCGCGAGTTGTTCTTTCATGGTGAATTGGCCGCGGTGTCCGTCGCCTGTTGTGACCGGCTGCCTCGCGGGCCTGTCCTGGGATGTCCCAGCTCCCGCTCCGCTGCTTCCTGCTGGCCGCAGGGCAGGGCCGGCAGAGGCAGGGACCTCACCAAGGTGAAGATGGTGACCACCGGGCCCCGGGGGTGGCCTCATGCCTACCATGGGCCGTGTCTGAAAGGGACACGGAGGACCTGGCAGGTGCCGTGTGCTTGGTGCCCAAGGCCTCTGCCTGTGCACGATTTTCTCCTTTAAAAAATAGACTGACTGTGGGACCTCCCTGGAGGCGCAGGGGCTAAGTCTCAGCACTATAAAGCTGTCGGCAGCCACGGCAGCCTGAGTTCGATCCCCGACCGGGGAGCTTCCCACAGGGTGCAGCAGACCTCTCCTGTCTCCCCGCTGCTCCCCTCAGTAGTATATCTCAGTGGATCTGCCTGTTCTGCTCCCCACTCTGTCTCTGGGGATTCCTCTCACCCCTGCACCTTTGGCCTGCACCCCAGTTCTTGTGTGCATAAATAAATAAATCTTTTAAAAAACCCCAACTATGAAGGAACCATGCAGAAAGATATTGGAAAATATTTTAATGCAAATAAAAAGTCAGCGTCTGACTAATAGGCTTTCGCTGAAAACCACTGTTATTTGATTTCAGAAAAACAAGCTACAAAAATTGGAAGTTGATCTGAATCGATCCCATTCTCAGGGCACTGTTTTCGAGAACACGTCTAAGTTTCCTTTTGAATCGTCTCGTGAGGACGCTTTCGAGCGGTGGGGTCTCGGGCGCCCGCGTCGCTGGACGGGGGGCTCGTGTGCCCCAGCCGGGCTGGTTCTGCTGCAGTCTTGACGTGCCGCCAGCCCCTTGCTCTGCTTCTGGGCTGGAGTGTGTGTGGCTCACTGCAGGGGAATGCTCTAGAGTGTCTCCAGCTGGATCGAGTCTGAAAATCAAAGGCTTTGACATTCGGCGCAGGAAGGCGGACCGCGCCGGCCTGGTCCTGTCCAGCAGGGTGTGGTCGCGTCTGTCCGTCCGTCTGTCCCTGCTCCCCAGGCCCTTAACAGTCTCTCACTGCTGACAACGGCCAGATCCCGGGCCAGGGAGCTCGGGGGGCACAGCCCTAGCGGTGGCCCCAGGAGCGTCCATGCGGAGGAGAAAGCAGGGGCAGGAGGAGAGAGTGTGGGGGTGGACGCCTGCGGAGCAGCGTTCTCGGGGGACAGCTGGGTGGAGCCCACGGGGAGCATCGGCTTTCTGGGGAGAACGTTCCAGATGGAGGAACAGCCAGTGACTTCCGAGTCCAGTGGCTGGGAGGCCAGTGTGGCTGGACGGAGGGAGGGAGACGTGGGGACGAGGTCAGAGGATTAGGGGGAGACAGGCCACCCTGAAAGCCTGGTCGCAGGGTCTGGACCCGTGTGGACGGAGGCCGCGTGCCGGGTGCTGAGCCTCGGCAGGCGCGAGGGGCAGTGGGTTTTTCTCGTCCCCGGGGCCGCGTGGACAGCAGCTTCAAGGCTGGAGCAGGAGCACGAGCTGCGAGGGTGGCCCTCCGGGGCCCCCGCCCGGCGGGTCCGGCCTGAGCCGAGGGCCTGGCCCGGGGGAGCCGGCGTGGCTGTGGACACTGCCCGGACTCCGGCCGCTGTGTGGCCGCAGGCGGGAGGGCGCCGCTCCGGAGGGTGCTGCCCACCTCGGGCTGGAGCTGGGTCATTGTCCTTGAGCGCCGCGCAGCTGCAACCCGATAGCTCTGCGCTCGCTGGGTTTTCACTGAAACTTCGAGGAATCCAGCACGTGCACACGCAAGTGTGTGCACACACACACACACACACACACCCCTCCGCCTCCCACAAACATACAGACACAGACACACTCACCACACAGCGACCTTCCACTCCCCTGCCCAGACACACACACACACACACACACACACACCCTCCGCCTCCCACAAACACACACATAGGCAGACACACAGACACACTCACCACCCAGCGACCTTCCACTCCTCTGCCCAGACACACACCCACACCCCTCCGCCTCCCACAAACACACAGACACAAACACAGACAGACACACAGACAGATACACTCACCACCCAGCGACCCTCCACTCCCCTGCCCAGAGACACACACACACACACACACACACACACACACACACACACACACACTGTGCTCAGATCTGGTTTCCTGGGAAGACGCTGGGAGGCAGTGAAGTGGGGACGGGGCCAGGCGGGCTGAGGGGGCCAGGTGGGCTGGGGCTCTGCTTTTGGGGGTGTGCCGTGGCTGCATGCAGCAGCGAGTGGACAGCACTTGCACATGTGCCCTTTGCCCCTGCGTGGCCCGAGCGGGGGTGGGGCGTGCAGGAACCCAGCCCGCTGTTAGGAAGCATCCGGCTCTCGGTCCTCCTGGGGAGCTTTGCATCTGCGGGCGGGGGGGCCAGGGCGGCACCGTCTCTCTGCTGTGCCCGACGCCCTCAGCTCTGCCTGGTGGCTTCTAGCCCATCCTGGCACCGGCCAGGCCAGTCGCAGGGACACAGAGGCACAGGAAAGGCTCTGGGCCTGGCGTGGCTTTGCTTTGCCTCGCCCTATGGTCGCTGTCCGTGCTCTGTCTCGGTGTGTGTCCGCCGGTCACTTCTCGCTCTTGGGGCCTGTGGGTCTGCCCCCCCATTTTGCCTCCCCATTCCCTGGCAGGGACCACTCGGGCTGTTGCTAAGTGTTACCTGGTTGCCCTGATGCCTTCCTCCGCCCAACCCGCTCGGGGGAACCTTCTTCCCACGGCCGCGCACGCGCACGCGCACGGGAGAAGCCGGCGGCCGAGGCGCGGCCCGCTCTCCGTCCCCCACACTCGCGTCTCGCCGCCCCTCCGGCTCCCGGCCCCAGGCCGCCTGCGTCAGCGCAGGTGTTCGCTGCCGTGCGGGAGCCGGGCGGTCTGCGCAAGACGGCCCACCCTCACCCGCGCGCGGCCCGCCGGTCTCCAGCCCGCCTGTGTGGGCGCTGCTCCCAGCCCTGCTCTGCCCCGGGGCCTTGGCCCTGCCGTCTGGGTTGGGGCAGGAGGGCGCGGACTCCGGGGCTACGGAAGGACGTCTGTTGCAGGCCCGTGGTTTGGAGGTGGGGTCCAGACGCTGGCTCTCTCTTGGGGCCCTTGGGTGGTTCTTTTTTTTTTTTTTAAAGATTTATTTATGCATACGAGAAGTGGGGTGCAGGCCAGAGGTGTGGGGGTGAGAGGCCTCACCAGAGACAGAGTGGGGAGCAGAACAGGCAGATAGATGGAAACACTGCTGAGGGGAGCAGCGGGCGAGGCAGGAGAGGTCTGTCGCGCCATGTGGGAAGCTCCCCAGCCTGGCGTCGAACTCACGTTGCTGCTGCCGACAGCTCCACAGCACAGCACTTAACCGCTGCGCCACTAGGGAGGCCCCCGACAGGGCTTTCTATAGTTCACTGCTGACGTCAGCTTACTTCAGCAGCCGCCTGGCAGTAGTATTGCATTGCATCAGAAAACATGCAATTAACTCTGGATGATGTGTGCATGATGGTGTTATGCAATGCGCTGCAATATTGCATCCTTCTAGGCTGATTTAGGATGTTGTTGCTGTCCTACTGGATAAATTTACACGGTGAAACATATAAAATGAATCATATGAAATAGCCTCAAAACGAGAGCTAATAAAAAATTTTCAGGGTTATATTCGTGTTCAGCACACCAAGATACTACAGATTAGGGCCTTTTTAAGTCAGTTATGATCTCACTGTTGACCAGTGTAATCTGAATCACCTTAAACCAGCAGTAAAAAAGTAAAACACAAATTTTTATTTAGAATTAAAGCAAATGCTTCAGTCTCACAAACACGGCATTAAACTTTGAGAAATGAACGGCCGGCTTGTGTAAGTGCCAGTTCTGTTATAGGAGGACTTGCCGCACAAGAATATTGTGTTTCTTTTTTTCTTAAGATTTATTTCTTTTTGCATACAAGCTGGGGTGCAGGTCTGAGGTGTGGGGCAGTGAGAGGGTTCCCCAGAGACAGAGTGGGGAGCAGAACAGGCAGAAAAACAGAAATACACTGCTGAGGGGAGCAGCGGGCTGTGCCCTGTGGGAATCTCCCCAGCCGGGCATTGAATTTGCGCCGCAGCTCCCAACAGTTCCACAGTGCTACACTTAACCTGTTGTGCCACCTGGGAGGCCCAAATCTTGTGTTTCTTATTTGAGGTACTGGCATGTCAGAGTGTTGGTTAAGTCAGCTGGCAGTCAGCTGTTTTTATCTACAACCCTAAAACCATAATATATATGTGTGTGTGTGTGTGTGTGTGTGTGTGTGTGTATATGTATGTATGTTTATTTGTTGTATATAATTATTCCTTTATTGTAAGATCTAAAAATACTATTTTGTGTAGAAGAACTGGGGTGCAGGCCAGAGGTGTGGGGGGTGAGAGGACTCACCAGAAATAGAGTGGGGGGCAGAACAGGCGGATCTACTGAAGTACACTGCTGAGGGGAGCAGCGGGGAGACAGGAGGGGTCTGCTGCGCCATGTGGGAAGCTCCCTGGCCGGGATCGAACTCAGCGTTGAGACTTAACCCCAGGCCACCAGGGAGGCCCTAAAGCCATTCTGTATTATTAATAATGTTTTAATTTATTCCTGACCAGTATTGTTAATTTAAAGCACGAAGTAGACTTCGTTGTTTGCAAAGATGGTATCAGTGCATTTGCAACCTTTAAGCCTTGCTGGTGATCCCCTCACTCCGAATCCCAAGCTCACATCTAAAATAGGCTTTGGGGTACTGTTCTCAAAGATGGATTTTGTTTGATGGACTTTCTTAGAAATACATAATGTTCCTTTAATCTGTGGCCTGCTTGTCAGTTGTCTGCTGTTATGAAATGACTAAATATTTATGTTTTTCCAGTTGAACTGAGGGGAAAAAAAAAACAAACCCCGGGAATGTGTTTCCTCGAACAGAAGACTCAGTGTGAACGAGAGAGAAGCAGTATTTATGGCTGTTTTCCCTTTCTTGATGTCACCCGCCTTTCAAACGCGGCCTGTTTTCCTTTAAATGTCTCGTTTTTCTTGGGGACCTCAAGGCGGGTCGTGGTCCCCACTGTGGGGCCGGGAGCGGTGCTGGGGGCGGGGGCGGGAGCCTGGCCTGCTGCCCCAAGCCTGGCCGCGCCCCAGGCAGGCAGGTGAGGCAAGAGTGGAGGAGCCGCGAGCCGTCCTGCGGCCTCTGGGCCTTCCGAGCCGGCCGGCGCTTCTCAGTGACCACCCTCTCCCCGGGACGAGTGTGTGGACGGAGGCTGACTGTTGGGAAAGCAACAAAATCGACCCTCAAAGCAAACAAATGAAACCAAACAACAGCAAACAAACCCAAACTGCCCAGACGCCCTGCCAAGAGGCTAAGGGATGTGGTTCCTTCAACAAATACAGCATTTTTAAATCAGAAAAACAGGTCCCATCCACAGCCACGCCTCTGCACCTGAACCTGGCCTGTGGCCCCGAACGCACCTTGTCTCCTGCCCTCTTCCTGCCACCTGACGTCACCAGCGGGCGGCTCCGGCCCTGCTCTTCTTGCACAGCTGCTCCCGCCCTTGCTGGCGACATTTCTGTGTGGCTGAGGGTCGGAAGGTCAGAAGCGGCTAAACGGGCCTCCCTGGTGGTGCAGTGGGTTAAGTCGCAGCCTATGAAGCTATGGCAGCCACTGTAGCACGAGTTCGATCCCCGGCCAGGGAGCTTCCCACAGGGCGCAGCAGACCTCTCCCGTCTCCCCACTGCTCTCCTTGGCCGTGGATTTCAGTGGATCCGCCTGTTCTGCTCCCCACTCTGTCTCTGGGGAATCCTCTAGCTCCCCACACTTCTGGCC
The DNA here is from genome assembly GCA_004024925.1 of Scalopus aquaticus. Lineage (NCBI taxonomy): Eukaryota > Metazoa > Chordata > Mammalia > Eulipotyphla > Talpidae > Scalopus > Scalopus aquaticus. The sequence continues at coordinate 27,423 of PVIJ01001374.1, forward strand.
TGCACCCCAGCTGGTATGCATAAATAAATAAATATTAAAAAGAAAAAGAGTCAAAAGACCCTTTAGGGAATTCTCTGAGATCCCAAGGATTGCCTCCCCGAGGCCTAAGTTTTGGGAGTAGTCTGGTGCAGCGATGGTCGCGTGGGAACACACGTGTGCACACGCCAGTGGGGCCGGGTGGAAGGAAGAGCCGTGAACAAGGCGTGTTTGGGCCGCGCCGGCTTCGGGTGCCGAAGGTCCAGCTGATACGGGTGTGGTTTGTTTTTATGACTGAAAAATTCCCTGTTTCTCGGAGGAACGCCTCACGGCACTTTAAGCTTAATGAGCACAGGTTCACACCCCTCCACACGCGTGTGGCCACACCTCGCCTGCCACCAGAGCCCCCCAACTCTCCCCAGAGGCCCGGGCCCTCCCGCTTTGCACCCGCTAACCCCTGTGGCCCCATTCTGCAGTCAGACCCAAGGGTTTGGCTTGGTCTCACCCGTTCTTTGTTTTGTTGCTTCATGTTTAGATGGGGGCGCTGGAGCACCAGGCCTGACGCATCTCCTGGCCTTGCAGGCGTCTCCCAGCGCCCTGCCGTCCCCGGGGGAGACTCTTCCCGGGGCCCAGACACCAGGGACCCGGCAGGGCTGGGCTTCACGCCCGACCCTGGGGCCCCGTGGCCCTGGTTCTGGAGGGCCAGGCCAGGCCGCCTGCCCGAATGTTGATGTCAGGCATCCACGCGGCTCTTTCCAGGGGCTCCTGCCACTGCCTCGAAATTGGCCATGATGGGGACGTTAGAGGCCACCGAAGTCTCCAGACGCTCAAGTCAGGGGTTTTCCCTCGCAGAGCCCATGGCTAATGTCTCCTGCACCCCTCTCCGAGGGCCTGCCCACCCGCCAGAGCGCCCCGCTGGCTGTGTGTCCTTTCCAGCCTGGATGCCCCGCTCCCTCGAGTTCTGTCTCTGCTGTGCTCCCTCCCTGTGACACAGCGTTTTGATCAGCCTTAACACTTTGTGGTCCGCTCACATGTTAGTACGTGTTTTTGTCACCAGTATCAGGTGGCCGCTCACATATTCATACGTGTTCATCTAATCTCCGGTTTTTCACGCCACGGTGGATTGATTTGGAACTATTAGGAGCTATTTCTTGGATAGTACTCAGCCTAGAAGCTTTACACATTGTTTTGGTGAAAGTGTCAGGTGTTTTATGAGAGAGAATATACAGTTTTTTGAATATCCAGTCGTTCAGGAGTTGTGTGTGTTATTGAATGCGTCTGCCATTCACGCGGTGGCACAGAAAATGGCCGGCCCCAAGGGCTGGGAAATGTAAAGGGCACCAGCACACAAAGTGTTAAAAACAGACCAGACAAATAAGCCGGACCTTCTTCTAGTGGGAGTCGAGGCTTCTTGCTGACAACACTGAAGTTTGCGTGCTGCTGCCGGAAACTTCCGGAAACTTTCCGTCCCTGCCGGAAACTTCCAGAGTGTGGTGGGCGTGCGACAGTGCCGGTGACTGCGTGGGTCCGCGCTCTCCCGGGAGCTGCTCTCCCTCCTCTGGTTTGCCACGTGGACCTTTGCGTGCCCCCCGCTGTCCACTCCCAAGCCTTTGGAAGCTGGCTCTGGGGGCCACCGGCTGCGTCATTTCAGCGGCCACCTGGAGGTTTTAACTTGCCACATCCAACACCCATCACAGTATGTGTTTGCTTGGGCTTTCTCATCCCTCTTTCATTCCTTTTTCTTTTTTTTAAAGACTTACTTATTTATGCATACAAGCTGGGGGGTGTAGGCCAGAGGTGTGGGGGGTGAGAGCATTCCCCAGAGATAGAGTGGAGAGTAGAACAGGAGGATCCACTGAAGTACACTGCTGAAGGGAGCAGCGGGGAGACAGGAGGGGTCTGCTGCGCCGTGTGGGAAGCTCCCTGGCCGGGGATCGAACTAATGCTGCAGTGGCTGCGGACAGCTTCATAGTTCTGGGACTTAACCCCTGTGCACCAGGGAGGCCCACTCATCGCTCTTTGTGCAGATTGGGTACCGTGAGCCGTTTTTGTCTTCCTGAATGTCCTTCCTTGGCCTCCAGGGAGTGGGCAGTGCCTGGTGTTCTCCTGAGTCTCTGATTGTTCTGCTCTGTGTTACTGGCTGTTTCTTTTTTCTCCTTCAGCCTCCCAAACAGTTCAGGTGTGGTCCTCAGTCATCTTCTGCCTGCACAACTCTTCTCTGCAACAGCAGCCAAGCAAGGCAGTGGGGAGACTGATATTTGGGATTCTTTCTCTAGAACATTGACTCTTCCACTAGACTCTGACTCATGGGAAGGAGCCATTCCTATTAGTGCTCAACTCAGAAACTGGCATTTGTAGGACACTGAGACACTGTATATTGGATAGATGGATGGATGGATGATATGGGGTGGATAGGTGGATGCATGGATAGACAGATGACAGATAGTGGCTATTGGATGATGGTGGATGGGTGGATGGGTGGATGGGTGGATGGATGGGTGATGGAGGTATGGATGAAAACTTAAACAAATGGAGACAGATACAAGTCACCCGGCATTTTGAGCCGTGTTCTGAGGTGTGCCTCTCCTGAGTACACGCCCACCTTCATACACGCCCGCCTTCATACACGCCCGCCTTCATACCTTTGCTCATCGTTTCACTCTAACTTGCACGCTCTGCTCCCTGTCCCCGTGTGTGGATGCGGCTCCCCTGAGGAGGCACTGCCCTTCTGTGGTGCCACCTGGAATCATGCCCTTGTCCCTCTGCTGTAACACTGACTGCTTTCCGCTGCCAACCTGCTGTTCAGTTGCAGGTACAATTCTCACCAGCCCCTGCTGCTCGAGGCCATGCCCGAGACCCCCAGTGCATGCATTGGTCGAGACAGGACCCTTGTGATAATCACTTATTTTCTGAGTTCTTATGCATGGTGTAAGGGGATGGGCTTAGGGGCCGAGCTAATTTCCAGCAGATCATTTTGTTTCAAAACTTAAAGCTGGAGTCCGGTCTTCAGCACGTGTGTTTGAGGGGGACCCAGGTGCTGAGATTGCTCGGGGACTCCTGGTTGCAGGTGCTGGGGTGTGCGGGCGCTTTGCGCTGCAGGGCTGATGAGCTCTGCCCTCCCACCCTAAGGAGAACCCCCGGAGTCTTCCTTCGCTTACCCCAGAGAGCCCCAGCTTACTGGTTTTGTCCTCAAGGCTCTGCGCTCGTGGCCCTGAGACGCTGTCACCATTTTAGGTGCCCCAGACCGGACATGAGCATACGACCCTTCCTCCTCAGCTGAGTCTTTCCCAGAAGCCCTGAGCTCACGTCTCCATTTTGAAGTGGCCAGAGCTAGGTGACATCCCCGCCCGTCAGCGGCCAGAGGAGGATGCCCAGTGGGAGGAAGTCGGGGCAGGGTCAGCCTTCCCAGGGCACGCTGGGGGCAGTCGCTGCAGGGGAGAGGGGGCAGCCAGCTCTGTCACTGCCTTTGCTGCCCCCGGGGGCTGAGGCTGAGTAAACTGCTCCTCTGTGACCACGTTCGCCGCAAGTCGGGGCCGCTGCTGCCCTCTCTCCCTGTCACCCCTGTCCTTTCCTGGTGAGAATGGGGCCTTCTCGAAAGAGGGCCTGGCGGGCCATCCAGAGTCCGGTGAGCCCCGCGGTGAGCCCCGGTTTCCGTCTTCAGTCTCGCAGCCGACTCGAGGTTTCGAGCTCACGGGGCGCTGTCGGGAGTGACTCCTTGTTTTGGGGGAACGAAGAGCTCACACGCCCCTGAAGCAGACAAGTGACCCTGGACCTACGCAGTGTCGTTGGGCAGGCACCCCCTCTCTCGGCCGGGCTCGCAGGGGGGCTGGCAAGGCTGAGGGAGGCTGCGGGGGTCAGCGTGGCCCTGGAGCCCCGACTCGGGTTCTTTCGGCCCCAGATTAAAGCTGCCCTTGAAGTGCTCAGAGGCATCTGCCTCACCGTTGCCAGCGAGGACTTTGACGACCCCGCGCGTTCTTCTGCCGCTCCCAGAGAGTGGGGTGATGCCGCTGTGCCCTGGGCAGTGGGGGGCTGGAGTCACGGGCTCCTCGAGTACTGTTCCCGAAGGACCGGGGCAGGGGTCAGTCTGCTCCCATGCTGGTTCCTGGGCGCCTGCGTCTGAGCTCTGGAGTCTGGTCGGCGTGATTTTCTGCCTGGGTGTCCCTGGGTGGGGACGCCTCCCGCAGCTGGCGGCGGGCCTCTCTCTGGCCAAGCTGCTTCCCCAGACGCCCTGACATCTTTCTGGAGTCTTTGTGGCCTGTGCTGTGGATAATTCTTGATGTCAGATAAATGCCGTCTGCATAAACGAAATATTAATCGTGTTATCACGCTTAATTTAAAAACGCCCGTTGCAATTATTTAATTAAATCTTCTCTGGGCTTTCTGCTTGTCTTTCCACCAGGCCCAACAATGTGCCGCTAGAAATCAGGCTCTTTGGGCCCAGCAGAGATTTAGGCACAAAAATAAACTCTAGGATGATACGGTATAGGCAATCTTTTTTTATTTTTTTTGCTAGATGTAGCTGGGAAATGAAAGTAAAATTACGTTTTCCCTGTTCTTATTTTCAAGATACGCAGTTTCTTTCTTCTGGGAATCAGCCAGAATCCATCGCCCCCCCCCCCCATTTCCTTGCATGGGGTTGGCTGAGGATCCCCACTTCTCTGTTATCAGAAAGGCATTGCTCCTTACCCTTGCCCAGTGATGAGAAAGGCACACTGGATACCCCCTCTGCTGGATTTAAGTGATGTTTGGGGAGCCTCCCGGGTGGTCTAGGGAGTGCTATCACTGCTATGATAGCACTCAGTGCTATCACTGCTATGGCCTGCGTTTGATCCCCGGCCAGGGAGCTTCCCACATGGTGCAGCAGACCTCTCCTGTCTCCCCGCTGCTCCCCTCAACAGTGGATTTCAGTGGATCTGCCTGTTCTGCTCCCCACTCTGTCTCTGTTGAATCCTCTCACCCCCCACACCTCTGGCCTGAACCCCAGTTCTCCTATGCAAAAATAAATAAATGATGTGTGGGGTGGCCTCAGGATTTTGGGGAGCAGAAGGGGTGTTACAAATGAAAGCACCTTTCACAGGTGAGGGCTTAACCACGGTGTGGCATCAACCGGCACTTTTACGACCAGTAACCCCCTGGCAGCAATCTTGGGCTAACTGCCCTTTTAGCAGGACTCTGGAAAACAGTTAACCAAGTGATGGCTGGTACTGACTTTTGGGTTTAGAGGAAAAGAAACTGGGAATCACCTTCATTAACGCAAGACCTATGCAGGTAATTTGCGGTGACCTCGCTCTGCTGGAAGGGCAGGGCAGCTCCAAGGCCAGCGTGAAGGGAACACTTTGAAAATAGGTTTAAGGTTACAAATGACTGTCAGTTGGTGTTTTTTGATTATCCAGATGCATATTGTTGGTTCTGAAAAATTGCAAAAATACCTAAAATAATAAAGAAGAAATTAAGACACCCGCCCAGCCGTAATTCCCAGTGGACCCCCAAAGCCTGCCTCTGTTAGGAATCTTACCGCTTCTTTCGAGCTGTCTTCCCCCTCTCTTGTCTGTTTTCTATCTGTGTTTTTTTTGTTTTTTTCTTTTTTGCCTGATTTGGAATCAGATTATATATGTGGTTTTGTGCCCTGATCCCCGCCCCCACCCCAGAATGTTATGTTGTATTTTCCGTATCATAACAAACACTTTGCGGCCGCAGTTGGCAGTGTGGGTTCAGTGTCTCTGCCCGGCTAGTGGGCTGCGGGCTCTTGCTGGGGTGGAAGGTCAGCCGGCCCGGGAAGCGTCTGTAAACAAGAGTGCCCCCAGCAAATACAGCTTGTGATGCAATACTTAAGACATGTCCTAGTTTGAAAATATTTTCAACGGAAACAGATGCCATTTGCAATTTGTCACACGATGAAGATTCTATTAAATATAATATTCTGGGATTGGATATTTTACTTGGAAAATTGCACAAGTCTAGAAATTTCTGTACCTCCATAAACAAACCAGAAAGAGAGAGATTGGATGTTACAGCTGCTCTGAGACAGGCATATTCTAAGGAAGATTTCTTTCTTTTTTTGGTTTGGTCGTGCTCTAGTCTTTTTTCCTTTTGGTTTTTAAATGCAGATCCTCCTAGTATTTACATATAAAAAGACTTCTTTCCTGTGACTAAAACAATTGTTTAATTACAGTTCTCAGGATGTTTTATAAATTCTGTTCTTTGTTTTGAGCAAAGTGCTAAGAGCGTGATCAGGAAACCATTATTTCTAAAGCTGGGGACTGTAAGGAGAAGGAAAATATTTGCAAAATATTTTCTTTGCAAACGTATACGCATGCCTCACGCGCCAGTTCAGGCCTGGCCTTTATTTCATCCCTAGTTTTTGCTTCGTAACACTCTGCTTCCCTCCCACGAGTATGCCTCACTGGAGACCCTCCACCTTCTTAGAGGGGAGGCTATTTTCAAGTCCAAGGGGGCAGGACCCCACAGGGCAGCGATTGCCCATGTGAGAGGGGAGACCTGTTTTCAGCTATATAAAAATGTTCAGTGAATAAGTTTCATCACTAAATGCACATTTGACCCTAGGTCTTAATATTTGGGGGAAAATACCAAGGTTTAATATATTTAAATTCTCTTCCAGGTGGTCCGAAGATCTTTGAAAGACCCACAGAAAGTCGCGCTGGCCACGGGCGAGGCCAATGACTTGCGGAGAAAAACCATGGTGTGCCCCAGAGCAGTCAAAGGTAACAATACCAGCTGCCTCCCTCGGGTGGAGAATGTGTAAATGCTTTGTGTCTTCAGTATTGGCCTTTGCACCCCCGATGTCTGCAGACCCTTCGCTCTGCTTTCATGGGTCACATCCCGTCCACAAGCCCTGTCCCCGATGAGACTCCCCAGCCCAGCGCTGCCTGCACCCCCGGGGTCTGTCCAGCTTCTGCTTTAGGAGGCTCCCCCTCTCACCTCCTCTGCTGCACCTTTGAGGACTTCTACTCCTTCCAGCACAGTGTTTATTTGTTGGTAGTTGTTTTATGGTTCCTAAGTCTCAGGCAACAGCCATCAGGTTGGCGGACTTCAGCCCTTTATTTATAAACGTGCCCCCCTGCTCAGGAGGGCCAAGCCCCCCACGCCCAGGGGGTGGGTGGGGGTTGACGGGGCCCACAGCACACTCACGGAGGCCTGGGAACTCCGGCAGAGTGAGCCAGGAGGCCGGGAGACCCAGGGTGCCGGGGCAGGGCTGGCTTGTCCAGGGGCAGGGGGTCCCCCGGTTTCTCTCCCCAGGGCAGCTGTGTCGTCCTCCTGGGTCTCCCGGTGTGTGTCTGTGCCCAGGTGTCCCCTTTCACAGGGACATCCGCCCCGTGGCGTCCTGCCCCTCGGACTTGCTGGTCGTGGCTGAGGCCGCCCAGGTCCAGCGTGCCTCGGCCTGGGAAGCCCTGGGCGTCCCGACAGCAGGGGCGGCAGAAGATGCGCTGGCGCTGGGCCCTTCGTTTCCCATAATGCCGGCCGTAACCCCATGATGGTGAACAGGACACAGCACCCCGTGACTCATGGCCAGAGAGGGATGCTGAACACGGGTGTTCCAGGCACTGGAACCCCCACTGGGCAAGGGGCGGGGAAAACCACGTGGAAGCCCCCCGCGGCGGCGCCCCAGCTCAGTCCGCCCTTCGGCATTGAGAAAGCTGCAGTAGACGCTCCCAGTAGACCCCCGCTGCAGGTGCTCCGGGAACTCTAACACACCCCCGCGCAGAGCAAAGCAGCAGGCGTGAGCAGCAGTGAAGGGGTTCGGTGGTGGGAGGAGGGGCAGGGCAGCCCCCTGCCTGGTCAGGCTGCCTGGTCCCGCTGGTCTGCTGTGGGGGTGGCGGGTGAGCTCTGGGCGAGTCCTTTCCGCTGACTCCGGTCCTGTGCCCCGGCTCCCCAAAGTAGGGGAGCTGGGAGGAGTCTGTCTCCTGCCAGCCACTGCTCCCTGGGGCCACCTCCTCACCGCGGCCCACCTCCCACCTCCAGGGTGCGGGCTGCAGCTGCTTCCCCCGCAGCCCTTTCTCCATGTGAACTGTCGCCCTCTCCTTCCCTGGAGGGGGGTGACCAGTTGCCCGGGGAATGGACACTCCCCCCACCACTTCGCCTTTGATGCGCTGAAAGTGCCCCAGACTTGCCCACGAGGCCCACGAGACATGAGGGCTGGTCGTGGAGTTTGTGTTTTGTTGGGGGAGGCGGGGACGTCTGCGGCGGCTGCTGTGTGGTCTCTGTGGTCGCGGGCCCCGAGTGCTGATGGGTGTCACCTCACCAGGGTCCCCAGCAGGCACGGCTCCTGCGGTGTGAAGGGAGAAGCCGCCCCTTTCCCGGAGGGAAGGGCCCTGAGAGCCACGGGCTCTGGGAGAAGTTCTTGGTGACTCCCAGCAGCCTGCTCTTGGAGGGTAGCACGGGGCTTGCCATCAAGTCTGTTGACTGGGAAGAAATGGTGCTTGGGGTGGGGGTGAAGTCCGCTTCCTGGGCCATTCCTGCCGGGCCCCTCTCCTGCCCCTGCTGGACACCCCCTGCCTCCGAGGGGGTCTTGGAAACTCGTGCAGGGCGTATTGTAGGTCTTGGGGCTCTGCCGTCGCGGGAGCCCTGTGCCGGGTCCTCACGCTGGGGGGTCAGCAGAGAGCCCGGCTGTGGCCACAAGCGTGGCGGGAAGGTGTGGGCGAGACACCCCTGTCTCCAGGTGGGTCCTGTCGGCCGAATCTCGTGGGGCCACGAGGGAGCCAGCCCCGGCGAGGGGTCGGCCCTGGGGACGGGCCCAGGGCAGGGCACCGTGGAGGGGCTGGCACGGGAGGCAGGGCGGCAGCCAGGACACAGGCTTCTCGACGAGGCATCGAGAGGGTGGAGCCTTGCCTCGGAGGAGGGGCGCCTTTCTGTGACGATCGCTTAACTTTCAGTTAAATTTAAAAATGAAAGTGTCTTCAAAATGCGGCGCAGAGCCTGTTCCGTGTGCCAGGCCGAGACTTCCGCGGGCCGAGTCAGAGAGAAGCATCTGGAGCCCTGGCTCTGCTGCCCTCCCGCCAGCCCATCCTGGGCCCATCTCCGCCTCCCTGTGGCCTGGCGACGGGCCTGCCTCCGGGTCAAGGTCGGGGGAGCTGACGAGGTGCCCGTGGGGCCTCACCGGCGGCTGCCGTACCCCTCGAGACAGCAGCTGTGCTGGTGGGGGCGCTTCGCCGGGGGCTCGCAGAGCAGCCTCGGCGGCCTTAGCGTGGTGGGGACCTCCACGCCCAATATTCCGCATCTCAGGAAACGCCTCCTTTCCTCACCCTCCCGAAAACGGCTTCTTGTCCATGCGGTACGCGTGAAGTGGCGTGTGCGCTGCCTGGGGGTGGGTTTCCTGGACACGCGCCCTGGGTGTGTGGGCGGCTGAGAGCCCGTGATACCCCATGGACGGCCCAGGGCCCTGTGGAGGGGCGCCGTGGCGGGGTGCTCACCGTGTCGTCCCTCTGTCCCCAGCTGCACCCGGTTCCGCAGGGATGCTGACTGCGCTGGACGCTCCGAGGACACGCCACGGACCGCCCCGGGCCCCGCAGCTCCCGTCGAGGTAGGTGCCGTGGCCAGGAGGCCGCCTGCCTTCCTCCTGGGTCCTGGCCCGGGAATGACACGGGAGTCAGGTCCGTTTGTCCATCAGCAGCATCTTCCTGGGGCGGCATGGCCCCTGGCTTCCACACTGTCCGGGGCAGCGGGCCTCTCTGGCGGCAGAGCTGGTCCCTGCCACTGGCCTGTGGCCTGCAGAGCTGAGTGTGTCCATGCCCTGGCTCTTTGCAGAAAAAGATTGCTGGGCCCCGAGATGATCTGTTACAAAAGCACAGCTCGCTTCAGTCCATCTCTGCAGGCCGGGCTCCAGGAGGGGGCGGGGCTGGGACACCAGCATTTCCAGCCTCAGCCCCCCCTCCCCCCACCCTGCCCAGCAGCTGAGCCCCCTCCTGGCCCCTCTGTGTGCCCTGAACTACACACTCGCAGAGGAAGTGAAATGAGCGCCTTCACAGACCTACACGAAGGTTACAGAACAAATGGGGGCCTGAGCTGTATTATCCACCCAGGCTGTCCACATTGGATGGTTTAGCTCCACTGTCTACACTCGCCCCGCCCTCACTGCGCTGCTGGTTCTTGCCTTGCCCTGTATGGATTCATTTCCCCTACGTGGTCTGGTTGTTTTGATTAACTGGTTTAATTAATATTTATGAATTATTCTTTGGCAAAAAGCTTTATTGAAAACAAAAGGAGGCTTATAAATAAATTCCAAGTTTATGGCTTTGACAGATGCACCCTTTTCATGGGACTAAAATGTAGACTCATTTCAGAATCACACATGCATTTCGACAGTCGAGTATTTGGGGAAGTTCTGTGTTTCCCCGCTGCTCACGATCCCAGACCCTCAATTTCATTGAAAATGGGATCAGAAGTAATAGGAGTTGAAGTGCCTTCTTGGTGGGTCTTCCTGCAGTTTCTGAGTTAGGGAAACTCTCAAGGACTCGGAATTCCACCCAGGGATGGAGAAGAGCAGACCCTGGGGCGGGTGTGTACCCCGGTGATACTGGGGTCTGCACTCAGCACTCAGCTCTCAGGTCTGCGGGCGTGCAAGCGATAAATCTCTGGCGGGTGCAGTAAGGTTCTTCAGAAATATCTGGAATGTATTGGCACGCGTGTGTACATGACACAGCTGGGGGAGGGGACTGGAGCTTTTAGTTGGTGGTGACTCTGAGCTGAGGGAGGTAAAGGGGAGCTCCTGGAAACTGGGGAAGGGGAGCAAGAAATAGCCTCTGTCTGCAAGGTACGGGGGCCACACGCAAAATCCATTTTCACTGGTGCTTTATTCATAACCTGCCCAGAGGAAAAGGTGAAGTCAGCACAACATTATTGCAGGCTGTGAAAGGTAATTCTTCGGGAGCAGCCGCCTCAGACACTTCTGAGAACCACGGGCTGAGAACCCTCAGCGCAAAGCTCTTCGCAAAGCTCTTCTTTGATCTCCGAAGTGGGCTGTGGTTTCTGCTCCGCTTATCTTATCATCGTATGGGTTAGTGTAGATATAAGCGGGGGTAACTCTGAGAAATTAAAACCCTGAGAGTTTTCTCGAAATACACTTCCACCTAAATTGCTTCTGTGTGTTTTGAAGATGAACTGGCCGTTTAGAGTTGCAGTTTCGAGCGGCCCGTGTTGGCGGCAAGGCAGAGAATTATATAAAAGACGTTGGTTTCCTTTGTAAATCGATCAAATTGCACCAATTGGAATTTGAATAATTATTCTTGGACTTTTTTTGTATATACAATTGGTGTCCTTGACAACAGAGTTAGGAAAATAAATGACCTTCCTCTGCTGCCTTAAAATCTGCGATCTAAGGAATTTATTCAGTAAAGTTTTCTGGGTGGAGGAGCGAGACTTTTATTTCTGGGAGAGGAAGGGCTTATAAAGGGCACACGAATAGTTCTAGTGGATGTGTTAGTGTAAATAGTGGAAGATTTCAGCTTTGGCTCACGGCGGCTGGAGGGCTTTTTTCATCTGAAAAGGGCTTGGCATCTCTGCCGAGGTGACTTGGGCTGCAGGTGTGCGGGCTGCCAGCCAGGGACACCCAGGGCAGGGCTGCCCCTCACATCGTGTCGTTGGCTGATCTGGAGGAAAGAAAGTTCTTTTCCTTTTTAGAAATGTATTCTGCATAATCGACTATAGGGCTTTCTTGCCAGAACAAATGACTTTGACCCTTTGATGTGTTAAAGGATCTGGAAATAATTTCTTTTTAATGAGGGATGGTCAATAACTCTGAAATAGAAAATGTTTTTGATTCCAAGGCCACAACAATCGGGGCAATTCACTTAGAAATAAAACCAGCAGTTATTTTAAATAAAGTAAGTTTAAGAAATTAGCTTTTTTTCCTGTTGGTGCTAATAATGAGTCGGTAAGCATAATTTTTAAAAAAGATTTCTTTTATTTATTTATGCATACAAGCGCTGGGGTGTAGGCCAGAGGTGTGGGGGGTGAGAGGATTCACCAGAGACAGAGTGGGGAGTAGAACAGGCGAAATCCACTACTGAGGGGAGCAGCGGGGAGACGGGGGAGGTCTGCTGTGCCTTGTGGGTCAGCTCCCTGGCCGGGGAATCAAACTCAGGCTACAGTGGCTGGTGATAGCTTGATAGTGTTGAAACTTTAACCCCTGCGCCACCAGGGAGGCCCTCGGCAAGCATATTTTGATCTCTCATTCTTTGTTGGCCTTCTGAGGATTTTATCACATAGAAATGACTGTCCGTATCACGCGAATGGGCTGTGAGTACGTTGGGTACCTGTGAGTCTGAGTCTGATACAGAGGGGCAGAGATTCGGGCCAGATGCTAACCTGAGCAGAAAGGAAGGACTAGCGAGTCCAGAGAAGAATAAAGATAATGAGATTTGACATATGAAGATCAAAAAGAGGCAAAGCTAAACTATGCATTGTTGAGAGGAACACAAATACATGGTGAAAAAAAATAAACCAAGGGCCAAGTAAGTACGTGATTCAGGCTGGGACTTACCTTGGGGTAGTGGAGAGCTTTGGGGAGGGACGCCAGGGGTTTCTGAGGCCCTGGTACTGCCTGTCTGGGGCTGAGGATGGCGTATGGGGCGTTTGCCTCTTCTTTACATTGTCCAGCTGTTTTCCGTGACCTATTTTTTGTGAGGGTGACAGTGACAACAGAAAACTTCGGCGGCTAAGGGAAGAGACCGGGAAGGCCAGGCTGGGCAGCTCAAGGTGAAACCCCGTAGGGGAAGGTGCTTTCTCACTCAGACCACTCTGCTTGGCGGCAGTTTGTCAGCAGTAGAGACCCAGTGCTGGCAGGAAGGTGCGGCCAGCTCCGGTCAAGCAGCGTCCAGCAGTGGACTGAGGATGGCCGGGTCTGCGCCGACGCTGAGCACGACGCGCACGGAACAGCCCTGGGCGTCCTTGGCTGGGGGTCCCCCTGCCGTAGCTTTGTGAGTGGCTGCGCTTGCAGTAAGGAACGTGTCATTCACTCAACAAACATTCATCAGTCTTCTGTGCGCGCACAGTGGCGTGTATGTGCGGGGGCTGCTTGGGTAGGGGGGAGAGACCCAGCAGACCTAGCACCTGCCGTCCAGGGCACAGGGCGCGTGCTTCTGGACACCTGGCTGCATCGGGCCTGGGGCTGGGCAGGGGTCTGGGGGGGGCACGGCCTTTCCCAGTCCGTGGCCACATCCCTCCTTCCCGCCCCTCCCTGGCTGCCCACTCACAGGCAGAGACAGCCTGCCGGCCCCCGGTCTTCCGGGCTCCCCGTCCTGTCGCTTCTACGTGGAGTGTGCAGGGGATTTGAGCCTGCTCTGTGAGCCCAGGGCCCACAGGGCCAGCTCACGCGTGTTCGAGATGTCCCTGTGCGCCAGCTCACTGCCCCAGCGGCTCCCGCCCCTGCCCCTTCCAGCCACCAGAGACTGTCCCCAGGTGTGAGGACCTCGGGGCTTCTAGTTGCTTCTGCTCCTGGAGAAGGACAGAAAATTGACTTAGGATATTTTTTTTGTTTTTAATTTTTTTTTAAAGATTTATTTATTTATGCATACAAGCTGGGGTGCATGCCAGAGGTGTGGGGTCGTGAGAGGATTCACCAGAGACAGAGTGAGGAGCAGAACAGGCAGATCTACTGAAATCCACTGCTGAGGGGAGCAGCGGGGAGACAGGAGAGGTCTGCTGCGCCTTGTGGGAAGCTCCCTGGCCGGGGACCGAACTCGTGCTGCAGTGGCTGGGATAGCCTCATAGTGCTGCGCCTAACCCATTGCGGCACCAGGGAGGCCCCACTCAGGATTTGTTTTTAGTTATGATATTTCTCCCTCCTGTTCCTTTTCTCTGCTGTTTTTAACTGTTTTCTGCTGATTTTTAGAAGTGTGTTTGGGCCAAATGGTCCAGCTTTGAAGCTTGGCTCTGCTTCCTACCAGCTGCCTCAGTTTCCTCAGCTGTGGAATGGGGCTGAAATAGCACAATTGTTTCATAGAATCACGAGAATTAAATCACTTAATGTTAGTGCACCTCAAACATTCAGAGATAGCGCCTGGCACATATTAAGCACTTATCACTTTCCATATTATTACTGATACAATGTTATTAACTTTAGGCTAATTATATATTATTAAAGTATAATGTTACATAGTATGTAAGGTTCCATATTTTAGCAATTATACAATATGCTCTTATTTTTATACAGTGTTACACATTAGCACACTCCTACTTAATAGCAGTGGAAGGGGAGAAGGAAGAAGGGAATATTCTGGAAAGACCTGGACAGATACTGGCTTACTGCTTGCCAGGGAGTGAGTCAATGAACTGACTTCTTTCCCACACGGTTCCTTGGCTGCCACTTTGGAAATAAGGCTGAATATTTCTGACAATATAAGATGCTAAATTCACACTGTCAGTATGTCGTGGAGGGAAGGACCGACGGGAGTTTTACTGAGCCGATCTTCAGGGGAGGTCAGGGGAAGCCCAAGGGCCCTGGAGATCAGCAGGATTCCTGAAAACAACTTAACACTTTGTGTGCCGGTGCCCTTTAAATTTACCAGCCCTTGGGGCCGGCCATTGTCTGTGCCACCGCATGAATGGTAGAAGCATTCAATAAAACACACACAGCTCTTGAACTACTGGATATTAAAAAAACTGTAATATCTCTCATAAAACACCTTACGCTTTCACCAAAACAATGTGTAAAGCTTCTAGACTGAGTATGATCCAAGAAATAGCTCCTAATAGTTCCAAATCAATCCACCGTGGCGTGAAAAACCGGAGACTAGATGAACACGTATGAATACGTGAGCGGCCACCTGATACTGGTGACAAAAACACGTACTAATACGTGAGCGGACCACAAAGCACTA
>PVIJ01001374.1:42332-56448 GCA_004024925.1 Scalopus aquaticus
CCCCCCCCCCCCCCCCCCCCCCCGCAGACGAGACCCTACTTTGCGCTCTGAGCATCCCCACATCCTGACGGCCACTCAGAGGAGGCTGCATCCTTGCGTGATGTGCCCTGAGCATCTGCACGTCCATGGGGCATTTCGCCCAGAGCCCGTCCGCTTGTCCAGGTCGCAGAGTGTCCCCACCACCGACGGCGGGCTTCTCCAGCATGGCCACAGCAGCAGGCAGCTCCAGAGCAGCGGGTGAGCGGTAGGCTGGGGCCCCAGACCCCGTCTCGCAGTCGGGCCTGACCTTGCTCATGACCTTGGGCAGCTTCCCGGGCCGCCGAGCCTCTGCTCTCTGACCAGTCAAATGCGGACGTGGAGTTCCCCCGCTTGGGTTGTGTGACGGTCAGCTCGGGGGACGCGGGGTGGTGGTAGAAATAGGGGGGTTTGTTACCATCCCCCTCCTCGTCATCATTTCATTATCATCAGTGGCAAATTTTTCAATAAGAAATTTGCAATTTTACTAAATCAGTGGCTGGCATTGCTGCCTGGGACTGGCCTTTCACTGGCCGGGCCGGGAAGGCAGGTTTTCCAAGGGCAGCTCACACTGAGTGTGGACGCGCGTAAGTCTGGTGCTAACGGGGAGAAGGAATTGAATGGCACAGGGTGAAGCCGTCGGCACACATCGCAGGGAAAGGAGAGCGTGGGTTTGGAAAACGTTTGCCTTAGTTATCTGTGCGTGCGTGTTTATGCTGGGCTTGACCTATGAGACACGATTTTTTACTTTGGATACATTTGGAAAACACTCAGAGATTTCTGTGGAGGAAGAAATGGGGGGGGGGCGTAGCGGTTTTTGCCTAAAAAATAGTGGATTTGCAGGCATAAAATTGCACATGTGTCTCCATGGATTTGGCTGCTGGAACTCTGGTATCCAGATGTTGGGATTTATCCCAAAGCAGGAACTGTAAATAGCAGAGAAAGTTTTTATTTTTATTTTAAAGATCGAATTCCAGGGTTAAATAAAAATCCTGGCTGTGTTTTGCTTAATTGAGAGTACATGTTACTTCTGAAAATGTACATTAAAAAGAGTAAACAAATTTAACCAAAGCATGACTGTTAATGTTTTAGTGATTCTTTGTGGATTTTTCCGGAAAGCACTGTTCATTTGCATTGTACATTAACTGCTAATACGCTGCTATTATCAATATCCAGAAATAATCAAGAACACCAGTTTATGTGGCCCTCCAAATTAGTCCCATAAATTTTTACAGTAGTGGTATTATTATTCAGCCCAGGGAGAATGAGACCAATGAAAATCTTTAGCCATGTGATTCTTCGCCTTTGTTTTAAAGCCCAAGTTTAAAATGTCTTTATATTTAAGTTTAACCATCCCTAATCAAAAGTGTATGCCTTAAATAACAGTAAAAAGCAAGTCAAAGCTTTCATGGCTTAAGTCATTTGTAAAGGCCCCCAATTCAAATACTTCCTTCCCTTTATTATTTGAGAAGAAAGGTGATGGAAAATTTCCTTCTCTTACTACATGTCACAAAAGGATGCGGCACTACAGGTGAGACTGGGGGGGGCAGGTGGGCTTCTTACTCTTCCATCGGGAGGTGGTCCTTGGAGAATTATACATAAAATAGACAATATTAGCAATGGACAAAGACATCAGGAAAGAAAACAGACTCAAAGAGAAGATATTTTTATCTTGTGACTAATTTAAACAGCATGTGCTGTTCTTACGCATTTGTCTTTAGAACGGAAAATTCACGTACATCCAATAGAAGGACTTACTGTGACCCATTATTTGATGATGTAAACCGGAATTTCAAAAAACAAACAAACTGTGTGACTTAAGACACACCTAGTGAAGAGATAAGACTTTGAATATGACAGAAAAAGGACAGGACTTTTAAAACACAAACAATAGTTAATAGTTTTAAAACGTGTATGTCTTAAAAATACTTTGATTCCTCTTTACAAGTGATATCAATGAATTGAAGGATATGTTAAATATCTGCTATTATTTGTGCATAAATAAAGGTACTTAGATTCACCTGCGGATGCAAAACTCACATGTCCCACACAGCCCTGATTAGTTTGAGACGTGATGACGATAGCGGCGCCCCAGTCATCAGTTCCCGCGCTGAGGATTCAAAGGTGTGCTGCTCCCTCATTTTCTCTCAAATGGCCAAATAACATCACGAGTGATTGGATTTATATGAAAGTCTGTTTTCCAGAGCGTCCGTCTCAGTGCTGGCTGTGCAAAGTCACTTCTTGCGAGTACTGCTGTTAGAAGCATCGTGTTAGTTGGGTCCCCTGGGCAGCAGATGTGGAGACAGCAACACACCAAGTTTATGGGGCGCAGGGGATGTGTCAGGGTGCTCCCGGAGTGGTCAAATGAGGATAAAGCAGGATTGGGCTGGGAGAACCTCAGACTGGACCGGGCAGTTCGGCCTACCCGCCGGGAGCTGGGGGCAGAGCTTCGTCTGCCGGGTCCAGCGGCAGGCAGAGATGGCCTGGCTCCAGGCCGTGTCCAGTTACGACTCACGGTTGTCAGGAGGAGGCAGAACCTGGGGATGAAGAGCTGGAGGCTCTTCAGGTGAATTCTGGATTCTTTCTTAAAGGGAGACAGAGCAGCACCCCCTGGGGGGCTGCCAGAAGCATCTACAGAAGCAAGAATAGGCTGTAACTTACTTCCTTAAAATACCCCAGGGGGGTCATCCTTTGCTTGACATTGTTACCCCATCTTTGTTTGGAGAGAGGAGCACGTTTATATTCGTAGGATTATCTCTTGTTGAGAAATAAACACCCTTTGTTCGTGAAACCTACATGATTTTCGTAACGGGGGAAAACCTCTTTTCCTGGACTCTTGGCTGTTGGACACGTGCCACCATGATGGAAAATTGAGATGCTTAAAAAGAAAAGACATGATTACTGAATCCTTTCAGACTGCTCATTCTCTTGTTTGGATGTTTCTGGGTTTTAGGCCTCTGAATAAACACGTTTTATTCTGTTGTATTATCTGTTCAACTGTCACTTAAGGGGGATGTTACATTTCTCCCAGGGTCTTGGCTGAGACAGTTAGCCATTAGATCCCAAGGCTAAACATGCAGTATTTGGGCTTTACTTGGGCTTGGGCGACTGTGTTACTCTTTCCTATGAAGTGCCTGCGGAAAGCAGAAGGGTCTGCCCGGGGTGGGTCGCCAGCACCCACGCATCCCCACCATTTTTCTGCTCCAACCTCCCTCTTCTACCAGAGTTTGAAATTTCTGGACCAGAGAAAATAATGGGGGTGAGGTGAAGACACTCATGTGGGTTTGCTTGTTCTACTCCAGAGGTTTCCACGGCAGGCTGACTTCCTGGTGCTGGGTGTGTGGCTTCTCTCAAGCTAATATATCTTTGGTCATTGATCCTCATCCTAAAAGCCCCCTGAGACCTTGGGAGCCTGGGAGCTGCCTCCTCTTAGCCTGTGACACAGATGCTTCCCGACCTCCCGCCCACTCGCAGCCTGGAGGAACACCCTCTGGGTAAGATCCGTTAGCGATGATGTGATTTTACAGGACTTCATGTACCGGATCTTTGGATTTTATTCTAAAATAGCATGTTGCGCTATTGAAAATCAATATGGAAATATTTCCTTTGACTTCAAATGAAGTTTTCAGAATGCATATGTTCACAGCTAAAAATAGAGAAAATCCCAAACATCTCATTGTGCATCGTTACTGAGGAGATTTAACACATCTCTGGGCACTCTGAGAACTGGAATCAGTGATCTCACTGCCACTGGGTCACAGAGACATCTAGAACTTGCTCTTCAGGAGCACCTCTCACTTTGGGCGTGAGCACCTGGCTCTGTGAGTATTCCAGAGAAGAGTGCTGTAAAATGTAAGGAGGGGCTGGGGGGAGGGGCAGGTGCTGGAAGGTCTGGCTGCGCTGAGTGATGGCTGCTCCAGCTGCAAGACTTTGGTTCTCTCCCTGGTAATGTCCACTGTGACACCGAAGACTGGCCACGTGACAGCAACCGTGTTATGGCTGGAGTGTCACACCTTGTGCCCCAGCAGAAGTGTCTCTGTTCTTGTATCTTAGCAGTGATGTCACTGCTCTTGCTTTGAGTGTCTCTTGAGCTCTTGTTTTTGAGCATCACAGGAAACACTCGTGGGGCTTCAGCGCTGCAGTGGAGGGGACACAGACTCAAGCAACACCTGACTGTCCCAGAAGCCTGCCTGGGAGCAGCTTATATAGGCAAAAGGGGTGGGGTTTGGTGTGCTTTATGCAAATGAGGCTTCAGCCAGTGCAGTTCTGATTGGTGGCAAGTTTGCCAAGCTTCAGTTGGTCGAATTTCAACCCTGGGTGTGACTTGCGGATGTGGTTTCATTTATTCTCAGCTGTGGACACTTCTGTGCATCCCCAACATACCTGAGTGGCTGCACCTGCCCGGGACCCGACCCTCAGCAGCCTCCCAGTTCTGTCTGGCTGTTACTCAGACTTGGGGTGGCTCCATGCTCTTCTTCTTTCATTTATCACCAATTTTGGGGTGCTGGGCAGGAATGAGAGACTACCCCAGAGCTAGTCAGGGAAACTAACCATTTAAAGAAATCCTCAAATCTCACTGATCTAACAAGTAAAGTACGTTTCCCCTCTGTCAGATGCGGGGATTCCTGGCTTAGTGGCTCTCCTAGGTGACCCTCTTGTGAGCTGTGATTCCTTTCCCCGCCTCTGTCCAGCCCCCACCCTTTCTGTTCCCCACAAAGCCTTTCCATCACCCACCCATTGGGAGAGAGGAAGAGGGGTTTTGGTGGGAGTGTTCACAGTTCGGGTTTCTGCCCCTTCCCATCGGCCAGTTCAGCCCTGTGCCACACCTAACTGCAAAGAAGACTTGGGCAGAGACTGCCAAACGCCCACCAGGAGTCTCGTGGAAGGAGAGCGGAGCGATGGGCCTGTGCGCAGCCTCCCCACTGTCCGGCGGCTAACTCAAGTTTAATGCTTCAGACATTCTTCACGCGCCTGCAGCTGAACACGTCACCCGCACGGCCACTCTGGCTTCGGCACTCACGAAATCACATGAGATGTTCCACACTTGACTGCGAAGTAGCCTTGTACACAACTGTGGGGGGGGGGGGTCTTGCCCAACTGTAGGCGAATGTGTGTTGCGCTCACGTGCCAGCCGTGATGTCGGGCAGGTCAGCTGTCGTAAATGCATTTGCAGCTTACTGTCTTGGGACAATGGGCTTATTGGGGTGCAGTCCCATCTCAGGTCAGAGAAGAGCTGAGTGTGTTCGCCACAGCCCAGCACTGTCAAGAGCTCAGTTTCCAGGCCTCGACACAAGTCTTCAGGGGCCCCCCGAGCTTCGCCGGCATCTGAGTCTGCTCACTGCTTTGCCCTCGTCTCCTCCTGCCTGACCCTTTGTTCTCACCACTCCACCCTCCGGCATTCCAGCCTGTTCCTACCGCAGGGCCTTTGCACTTTCCGGTCCCGCAGTTTGCAGTCAGCAGCCCAATATGCATGTAGAATCTTCCTTCCCTGCCTTTACGTCTCAGTCCCCTTCTTAGAAAGGCCTTCCTGCGCGCGCCTGGCCCTCTCTGCCCAGCATCACGCGCGTCCCGCTTGCTGGCCTGGAGCGGAGCAAACGTCACATCCAACGTGGCTGTCCTCCCGAGTGTGCGGGGCCTTCTCTCCATCGTGACGGCAGAAATTCAGAACTCAAGTGCCATAAAGCACTCCCCTCTGTGTGATGGCACAGCGGGCAGTGCCCGGGACTGGCATCCCCTGGACACACACCTCAACGAGCCAGCACAGCCCCTGTGGCTTCAGGTGTGTGGCTCTGAGGGGCAGAGGAAGAGGGAGCGAGCCCTGTCACTGGGCCGCTTCTGGGTGGGCGGGGGGCCGGGCAGAGCGTAAGCTGCTCCTGCAAGTGGAGGTGCTACAGAGAACAATCGAAAGCTTCATTGGGATCTTAATGGGGTGGCCACTCACTTCTAGGGTAAAAAAAGCTTTCCAGCAAAGGGCAAGAGGTGGGCATGGAAGATGGGGTGGGCCAGTGGGCCTGGGGTGCTTCCTGTAGAGGAGATGCCTTTAAAACTGACCAGATTAGGGAATCAGGGGAAGGAAGGGGTTAAAGATGGCTGGAGGCTGGGGGGGGGCGCCTGGAAGTTGGGGCTGCATTTCTAGGGGAAGAGGGTTCACCAGGAAGAGGAGGATGGAGCTGGACAGGAAAGACAAAGGAGGGAGCGTACGGAGAATTTGCTTTCTAACCTTGGTCTGGAGGAGTTGAGCAGGGGTGTTGGACAGGAAGTGAGCGGGAGCTGGTGAGAGAGTCTGGACCTGGGGGGGCAGGGGAGGTCCCCCTTGGGGATGGGTGTGGCCCCCCATACTCCCCTTTGGGCGCAGTTCTCCAGACGTCTGGCAGATAATTAAAGAGAAGTGCTCGGCCCGCAGGTGCCCTTTGAGGGCAGTGGCAGCTAAGGCCAGGCCTGCCGTGTTGCGCATGAGAACAGCAGCTCCTCGCTGGCCTGATTAGCTTTGGTTGAGACAAAATACTGACTAAAGCGGGTGAAGACAGGTTGCTGATTATTTGTTTCACGATGGAAGCAATTTCTCTCGCGCGGGAAAAATCCCCGCTGCGGAAAGAAGGACGGAAGGTGTGAAAAGGAGAGACGGTGGCAGGGACAGCGAGGGAGCTGTGCGTCGGGCAGAGTTCTCCTCGGGGGCACAGGTGGGGGCATTGGATTTGGAAAGGTGCAGTGGGTTTCTCTCCTGTGAGTCATGAGAGAAGGGAGGGGAGATGGGAGGACGGGTGAAGGCCTGAGGAGCAGTGAGAGAGACTCCGAGGAGGTCTCCAGTAGCTGGGCTGGGAATTACAGACAGTGAGTGAGAGCCAGTGCACAAACGGTGAGGAGACAAGTAAATTCCAAATGAGTTTTAAAAACTACGGGCTGTGGGGTCGACCCAGCCAGAGTCTCAGAATGTTCCCCAGCACTGCCTGGCCTCTGGGGCTGGGCCCAGAGGGTGCCTGGCCTTCCAGTTGGTGAAGAGAAGAGGAATTTCGGGGCTCTGGGAGAACACGAGCTGACTGGAGGGGGGTGGGTATGTGGAATCTTGAGCTGATAAAGGCTCTGGGAAAATTGAGACTAGATGAGAAAGCAGAGCCTGGTGAGGTTAGCGCCTCAGAGGGCGGGGGCAGGGCCGCTGCAGGGAGCCAGGCTGCGGTTAGTGGGGGGCTGCGTGAGGGATTGTCTCGCTCTCATCAGTTCAGCCCGCACGGCTGCGTGTGCACCTTATTAAATCATTTTCATCTTGCTGGTTGGCCCATCCTTGGGTTTCTGTGTTTGTGAGAACAGGATACCCTGGGAAAGGAAATGTAAAATCCTGTCTCTCTTCTTCCATGTAAGACCACTTTGGAGTGTTGTGTTTAGTTTCGGATTTTCTTTTAACGATGTTTTCTCCACAAACGCTGTGGGCTGAGCCTTGGAAATCCAGAATATGACCTCTTCTCTGCTGCTGTCTCTGGCCCAGGCCACCATTCGCCTGCGGGTCGGTCATAAGGCTGGAAACTGGCCAGTTCCCTCTTCTCCACAGGCAACTAAAGTGTCCTGTTAGAACACTGTTAGGCCTTGCCATCCCACTGCCCCAAACTGTCCAGTACCTTGCACTTCGCTAGAGTAAGACTCAAGTCTTTAGGGCCCCGAGCTCTGCCGGCATCTGAGCTGCTCACTCCTTTGACCTCGTCTCCGCCTGCCTGACCCTTTTTCACACCCCTTCACCCACCAGCATTCCGGGGCTGTTCCTACCCCAGGGCCTTTGCACTTACTGGTCCCTCAGTTTGCAGTCGGCAGCCCAATATCCATGTAGAATCTTCCTTTCCTGCCTGTAGGTCTTTGTCCCCTTCTTAGAAAGGCCTCCTGGGCCCACCTAAGTATTTAGCAGAGCTCCCCTCGCTTCACCACCATTCCCCTTTCCAGTTAATACCACTTTCTGACATGCTGTCAGTTTTACTGTTTTTTACTGCATGTCTCCAGTGAGAGGCAAGCTCACACGGCAGGGGTTTTCATTGCACTCATTTGTGGCCATATCCTACTTCATCCAACCCTGTGGGGGCTGGATAATGACCATGGAATGGGTGCATGTTGCATTATCTGGCTGTGAAGGCCCATATGTCCGTTGTGGAAAACTGAGAAAACACAGAAAAGCATCAAGAAGAAAATAAAAACTGCCCATCATTCTTTCTAGAAATCACCTCCACTAATATTTCAATATAACCTCTTCTTTTACGACTCTTACACACACCTAGTTGATACATCAGCAGGGGTCCTTGTAAATAGGGCCCGGTTGCAGTATAAGACTGGGGGAGACTGAAACATTTCACTAGAGGCCACTTTGAGGGGTGCTGGGCCTGTATCAGAAGCCTTGGGGGTGCATGATGAATGCTGTAGATACCGTGGTGTCAAAGACAAATCAGACTGTTCGGCATAAATCTGGATTAGCAGAGCTACCCCAGGGCCTTTGCACTTACTCGTCCCTCAGTTTACAATCTGCAGCCCAATATCCATGTAGAATCTTCCTTCCCTGCCTGTAGGTCTTTGTCCCCTTCTTAGAAAGGGGACAGCTGCAGGGAAAGGGAACAGCTGCAGGGACAACTTGAGCTCGGTGAAGAGATCAGCCCCTCCAAATGGCCCTTCTCCCCTCCCCAGGCCTCCCATCACCCCATGGGGCTAAATCTTAAGCATTGAACTTTCTGCCACTGGCGTTCAAATACAGGCCTTCTGGCCACATGTTGGCTGTGTTCGACTTGAGGGTTTTCATCTGAAGAACCTCAGGTAGCAAAAACATTTAAAAACATGTTTAACGGTTTTAAACCGGGAATAGTAAATTTGCTAACAGTAATAGGAGATTTCTTATCCTCCTGTGGATATTTTTCCTTTTCTATAAAATACCCGTCTTATTTCTTGCGTCTCTGCAGCCTGCCCGGATGCCTGCGTGGCGCTTTGCTTGCTGTCCAGTCCCTCTGTGCTCGCAGTCCAGGTGGCCTGTTACCTGGCAGACTGTGAGTTAGTCCTGCACGAGATGGATCGGACAAGCAGTTCATTTTCTTTTGACAAAATGGTCTCTATTTTTAGCTTGTTACTGCAGACACATCAGGAACACATTAAGCTGCATAATCACTACGATTTTAAAGCCGGGTTTTGAAGACTCAACCCGATCGGGGTAAACACAGCCCAGCCCCTCACAGGCTGATGTCATTTGTCCTGGGAGCATCGTGTAGCCTTTGGAGACTCGTGGCAGACCATCCGAAAGCTATAAACAAGCCGTTCCCAGCTCCATACCATAAAAAAGATAGTAATTTGAGTAATTTATGTTGAAAAGTCACAGGGTGTCTTGATGGATTTAGAAATGAAGTGATAGAACTAACAGAGTCTAGTGTTTTACTTTGAAGCTGATGGTATTTTCAGGATATCTATTTTTAAGACGAGTGACGAGAGTTCTGCTCACATCGCTCAAGCGCTGTGAAGTGCGTGACAGATGACGTGTTTTGTTTGATCTGCGCTTTCCATCAGTTTGAAGCATAAACTTACTTTTGGAATGAACTTCACGGTGTTTTCATCTCAATTATTCACAAAATAAAATTTAAGTCATTCGTGATTCCTTGCAAGCCTGACGTTCGGCCTTAAAATTCACGTGGTGATGACTTTTCCAGATAGTATTAGTGAGATGTCGACTCCTCAGGGTTTATTTTCTGCTACAGCAAGTGGTGATTTGTGCTCTAAAAAAGGCCTCTCTCTTATGATAGATGAGCTATCATTAAGTGCATCCTCGTACCACGAGGGGAAACGGGCGGGCGTTTTCCAGGAGAGCGAGTTAGACACCCACCTTCATGCTCTGACTGTATCTGGATTACCCACATGATTGAGGGGATTTTCTCAGGCCATTGTGGTTGGGTAATCTGGACTTTCTTTCAGATTCGATTTGAATGAAGCATCTTAAGCAGAAACAGATGGGTGTGTAAAAGTACCAGAACTCTTACAAGGCAATAAAAAGAGTAATAAGGACCCATAATTGCGGGGCATCTTTCATCCAGATGGGCTCAGGCCCTGGGCAGCGCGCGGAGAGACCCAGGCAGGCGGGACACAAAGGCACTTCCCGCGCAGGTCCAGGTCAGTGAAGTCAGACGGGACAAAGTCCCTGCCCCTCATTCTTTCAGCCTCAAGGGCTGCCGGGGAGCTGGAGAAAGCAGCGCCGGCAGCAGGCTGGAGCTTTCCTGGTGAATTCTGACCATCGGTGCCACCCCTGCCCCTCGCCCACAGGGAGCTGGAGGAAGGTGGGCACAGGGTAGGAGTCCAGCCTGCGGTGTAGACATCCAGCCCACGGTGTAGACGTCCTCAGGGTGCGGCGTGCGGTCTGCGTCTCTGCCTGCAGCTTGGGGGGGTGTTTTAAGTTGCCAGGGGCTAGATCCTAAGAGTTTCTCAGCTCCTGGAGAGGCTTTGGCCTTTGTCTTTGTGTGTGTCTCTCCGAGATGATGGGGCCGATGAACTTGCGGTTGTCACTTCACAGCACGTGTGAGTCAAACCGAAGGGCTGCGCACCTCGAATCTACACGTGTGAATTACATTCGACAGAGTGGGGGCATAAAGTGTGTGTGTGTGTGTGTGTGTGTGTGTGTAAAATAATTTCTCTTAAATGTTAACTTCTTGCTAAGGGGACACATTTGCACTCAGAATGCTGAGCTGGCAGGGGCTGGGGGGACGACTGGTTGTGGGTCGGGGGCTCCCTCAGGGTGGTGAGGGTGCTGTGAACCCCTGGGGGGCTCTCGGGGTGGTGAGGATGTGAGCCCCATGGGGGCTGCACAGCATCAAGGGCTGATGGGGTGTGAGTCTGCACCCCAGTGCTGAGGCCGCTGCGTGTCTCACTTTAAAGTGTTTACTTCATGTTAGGTGAATTTCACCTCAAAAATGAAAAAGACATCGGAAACTGAGTCTTTTTAAAGGCTGTTAAGAAGTCAGGGCTTGGAGGTGCTGGTTTTCACATCACCGGGGAGGCGCTGCCCCCGGGCCCCCCCAGAACGCACCCCAGGGTCACTGGCACCCACTTTGCAAGAGCAGCCACAGCCAGGCCCAGGGGGCGGCCATGGGGAGGGAGCACTGGTGGGGGGCGGGGTGGGTCCCTGAGCAGGATGGAAGCCGGGGGGAGGCCCCCAGGCTGCCCCCACTTTAACCAGGAGCAGGAGTGTGCTTTCCGAGGACCTCTAGAAAACGCGGCGCCGATTCCTGGGTGTCTCCCGTTTTTAACGTTTTGGCTTTATTCCTCGAGCTCTTTCTCTCTTTTCTGTTACAAACAACTCAACTCAAACGTGACACTCCGGGCTCTCGAGGCCTCCAGTGGAAGTAGAACGTGAGGCCTCGCCTGGTCTTGCGTTTCCGCGGAGTCACGTTAGACAGAGCGAAAGTGCCAAGAAATGGGTGAAATTACCTTTAACCCTTTGTTCCCTTTAAACGCTGTCTTCCGGGGCTGCCTCTGCGTTCACCCGGCGCCCCGAATATCCCAGCTTGTTGTTAACATGAAAACTTGATAGAATCCGAGTGTCTTCTTTATGTCACTTATCTTCCCTCAATTTGATTTGTTAACTGTTTACGTCACGCTGTCATTTGGGGGTTCAGCCTCACATCACTACCTGCATATGCTTCCCTCACCCGCCACCCAGCTCTGTGCCGCCACCCGCTGTGTCACCCCACTCCCCTCCCTCCTCCTTCTGGAGACCCCTCTGTTCTGCATAGTGGCTAAGAATATGAGGATGAGCTGTTTTGCTCTGGTCCTGAGTCTTCAACACCCCACACTGCATTTAGGGGCCTCTTCACCTGGGTCTGCGCCCACCTCACAGCTTCGTGGGCTAAGGAAAGCAGTTTACTCTGCTGCATTTTTTTTCTTTTTTTTAAAGATTTATTTATTTTTGCATACAAGCTGGGGTGCAGGCCAGAGGTGTGGGGTGGTGAAAGTGTTCACCAGAGAGAGAGAGTGGGGAGCAGAACAGGCAGATCAGAAATACACTGCTGAGGGGAGCAGTGGGTGAGGCGAGAGGTCTGCTGCGCCCTGTGGAAATCTCCCCAGCCGGGCATTGAACTTGCGCTGCAGCTGCTGACAGCTCCACGGCGCTGCGCTTAACCCATTGTGCCATGAGGGAGGCCCCTCTTCTGCATTTTTAAAAAAGATTTATTTATGCATACAAGCTAGGGTACAGGCCAGAGGCGTGGGGCAGCGAGAGAGCTCACCAGAGAGAGAGAGTGGGGAGCAGAACAGGCAGATAGACAGAAACACACTGCTGAGGGGAGCAGTGGGCGAGGCAGGAGACGTCTGCCGCGCCATGTGGGAATCTCCGTGGCCGGGCGTCGAACTCACGTAGTTGCTGCTGACAGCTCCACGGCACAGGGCTTAACCACTGCGCCACCAGGGAGGCCCCTCTTCTGCATTTTTAAGTGAGAACCCTGAGATTCTGCTGGTGGCAGCTTCTTCAGTCCTGCTGTTCCCACTGCCCAGTTGCACAGACCTGGCAGGCTCTGCTCCAGGGGAAGGTTTCTGCTGCTCTGCAAGGAACTCAGCGCCATTTCGTAAAATCAAAATCGCGTCTCTGTCCCCTGCTGTCCCGGCCATGGACACGGCTGAAAGCAAGGGGCTGTGGTGCGCTGGGGGGTGCGCAGCTCCGCGGGAACCCTGGCGGTGATGGGGCAGTGTCGGGGTCGCGCAGACTGCGGACTGGCTCTGGGCGACACCATTGCAGACACCCGGAGCTGCCCTTCCCGCAACGCAGCCGTCAAGGGCGCTGACGGAGCAGGAGCCCCTCTCCCCCTCGCTGGCCACCTGGACGCCTGCCTGTCCCCGTGCCTGAGGGCCGCAGAGAGGGCCGACCCAGGACGCTCCAGAGCACAGCTCATGTTTTTCTGTCAACTCCAATAAAAATGCCTCTGCTCGCTTTGTCCATTTTGTTTTCTGTCTTAGTTCAGGAAAGACTTCACTCGCAAAGGGACAATTTGGGGTTGAAATAATTCTCGTCAGGCCCGTTGGGTATTTCTAAGTCCAGATAGGTCACGGCTGATTGTACGATTTTCTCCTCGCGTTTGGAGACACGCGCAGACGAGGCGCCCCCCGCTGGGAGTTGGGGTCTGTGACGGGGACGCACAGGGTGTTCCGGGACAGAGGAGGCGCCGCCGGAGCTTCATGGGGCGGCGAGGCCGGCTGTGGGCTGGAGGGTGGAGAGGCGACCTCAGGGGAGACAGAAGGAGGGGAGAGTGTTTCAGGCCGGGGCTCCTCCGGGCTGCGTCCTCCTCGGTGTTCTCAGACCGGTGTTCCCGTTGGGTCCTGGATGGAGACGGACCCCGGCGGCTGCCAGCGCCCCGTGCATGGGTTGGGTTGGGCTGGAGATGACCTCCGTGGCCATCTGGAGGGTGCGCTTTCGGGCCAGTTTCCCAGCAAGGCGTTTGACCCTGGTGTAAAGCACGTCCTCTCGGGAGCCCGGTCCCCTGGGAGGCCGGGGAGCTGGTGGCTCACGGGCCGAGGTGCGTGTCCTCGGCGGGGCCGAGGAGCTGAGAGCAGGAGGGAAAAGCACACCGAGCCGGTGTTGATAAAGAACTGTGTTTTCCTGCTTGTTGAAAATGTAGATTTTACCGAAGTCCCTTCTCCCCCTGAAATGCGTGGTCTTTATCCGGGCCCCTCTAATCAAAACGGAGACAGCACCGAAGCCTCACGTGTGTGCCGGGAGGGGCAGGTGAATGCCCGGGGCCGACGTGGCCGAATGATGGAAATTGTGATTGAATTGAAACCTTTAGGAAAACAGCCATTTTGGGAGTGGACACAGGCCGCGTTACGCTTCTGGTATTTATGTCTTAAGGTCTTTACGTGACGAGCTCACCTCTGAGTTAACTCTGGGTGTCCCAAGGCGCTCAGCCCGTAGGGTTGGACCTTGTGGGTTATCTGTGAAAGCTCTGCCCTGTGACGGAGCGAGAAAGGCACTTTGACAGCCACGAGGCCGTCACCGCGGTGAGATGCCACGTAACTTTTTAATCTGTAATGGGTGTTAGAAAAATCTTTGTTTTTAATCTAATTTTATTTTATTATTGCTGCTGTAAAATATACTTGCTCAATAATACTCTAC
>PVIJ01001374.1:56548-203769 GCA_004024925.1 Scalopus aquaticus
AAAGCCAATAACCCAATCAAAAAATGGGCAGAAGAGCTCAAAAGGCACTTCTCCAAAGAAGAAAAGCAAATGGCCAACAGATACATGAAAAAATGCTCAACATCACTTATAATCAAGGAAATGCAAATCAAAACCACTATGAGATACCACCTCACACCTGTGAGGATGGCACACGTTAAAAATGCAGGCAATAACAAATGCTGGAAAGGATGTGGAGAAAAAGGAACTCTTCTACACTGCTGGTGGGAATGCGAACTGGTCCAACCACTATGGAAAGCCGTATGGCGATTCCTCAAACTGCTAAACATGGAGCTTCCATACGACCCAGCAATACCACTTTTGGGAATTTACCCAAAGGATACAAAAACACTAATCCGAAAGGATACATGCACCCATATGTTCATTGCGGCACTGTTCACAATAGCAAAGGTATGGAAGCAACCCAGATGTCCAAAAATAGATGATTGGATCAAGAAGATGTGTTACATATACACAATGGAATACTATTCAGCATGGAAAGAAGATAAACACATGCAATTTGCATCGACATGGATGGAATTAGAGGGGATCATACTCAGTGAAATAAGCCAGAAAGAAAGAGAAAAATATCGAATGGTTTCACTTGTAACAGGACTATAAGGAAACCAAATAGGAGAGAGACAATCGGGGGTGGGGGGCAGAGGGAGGGAAGGAAAAGCGCACAAAATGGAATAGAAAAGAACACAAGGGGCCATGGAGATGGATCGCGGGTGAGTTGGTGGTGGGCTACTCAAGGGGAATACAAAATGTAAAAGACATAAATAACGATAAAAATATATATTAAAAAATAATAATTCATATTTTCCTTTTGTCATATGGTTGCCTGACTCCAGTTTTTTAACATGGTGATTATTTCATCAAAGAATCAGAACATCTTTAAGGAGCCTGAAATGTATTGCCATATTGTTCATTTATTTTAAATTATTTTGTATAGAGGTATAATCTCCATTGAACATTAATATACAAGCAGACAGCACAACGGTTGGATACTTTTTGAAATGATGACAATAGTAGGTTGAATTAACGTTGTCCCCACACCTAGTTGCAATTTTTTTTCTAGTCATGAGGATTTTTAATATCTGTAACATCTCCTTATCAACTTTCAAATATAGCAAAAGTTGTGGTAAAGTACATATAACATACAATTTTCCATCTTTACCATTTCTAAGTGTCCAGGTCAGTATGTTCACGTTGCTGGACAGGCCCTCTCCCCAACATTTTCATCCTGCAGAGCTGAAAATCTGTATCCGTTAAGGAACTGTGGCTCCTTCCTACCTGCCCCCACTCTGCCCCCAGCTTCAGGTAGTCACCCTTCTACTTTCTGTCTCTATCTATGAATTTGGCTACAGTCTGACCACCTTGTATAAATGGAGTCATGCTGTAGTTGTCCTTTTAGTGCCTGGCTTATTTTAGTTCGTATGATGTCCTCGAGATGTAGTATGCATCAGAATTTTCTTCCTTTTCAAGGCTGACTAATATTCCATCATATAGCTATACCACATTTTGTTTATTCATTTGCCTGTTGATTGACACTTGGGTTACTTCTACTTTTTGGGTGGTGTATATAATGCTGCTAAGAACATGACTAAATCTCTTCAACACTCTACTTCATGTTTTGGGGTATACACCCAGAGTGGAAATGTTAGATTCATGGGTTAATTCTGTTTTGTTTTTTTTTCTTTGAGAAAATGCCATACTATTTTCCATAAAAGAATCATTTTACATTCCCACCCACAGCACACACGAGTTTCGATTTCTCCACAGTTTCCCTTGTTATTTTCTACTTTTATTTTTGTTTTTATAGTAGTTGTCCTTCTGGTGTGAGGTGCAGAAGTCGTTTTTAACACTTCTTGTGCCGGCTATTTTCTGTGCCACCGCATGAATGGTATAAGCATTCAATAAAACACACACAGCTCCTTAACTACTGGATATATTTTAATGAAATTTTAAATGCGTAGAGATTAAGGCTTCTAGACTGAGTACGATCAAAGAAATAGCTCCTAATAGTTCCAAATAAATCCACCGTGGCGTGAAAAACCGGAGACTAGATGAACACGTGAATACGTGAATATGTGAGCGGAGCAAAAAGTGTTAAGATGAATGAATGACGCTATTGAGTGCTACTTGCTTGTCTTCAGTCAGTTGGTGCCTATTAAAAAAATCATTCCTCAAAGCAAACTATATGTGGAAATCACAGCCTCCTTATGTGTGCCTCTCGAAAACTCTTTGAATCAAATCAAGTGTTGTTTTGGCAATAGACACTTTGATGAAACATCCCAAACAGCTTCCTTGCCCAAACCTAAAAGCAAAAGCAGAAATTGTTTTAAAACAACATGAATTGGTCTTCTGTGAACAATAGCTTTCGGGCCATGCAGTGGTCAAGATTAATAAGTCTGCAGGACTGTGTGCTGGGAATGACCAGAATGGGCCCTTAGGGACTGTCTGGTTTAGGGAATACCTGAATGAAGGAGCTGTCCAGCAGGTGAGTGGTGACTGATAAAGGCTTCATTTGACCTTGATGGACTCTGCCTCTTTGTTGCAGGACAAGTAGAAGTCTCTCTCTCTCTTTACCCCCCTCTTCCGGAGACCCCCACCCCCAGGTGGGGATGTTTCTTGGGTAGGAAAAAAATGGCTCTGTTGATGACTCTCCCCCTGCTCATTGCATGGGAAAGTAGATACTTGCCAAAGGCAGGCGATTTTAAGAGGATGGGTACTGTGACATCACCCAGCAGAAGTAAATATCAGTTGAGCAGCTGGTGGAAGCGTGGTTTGCAGTGAGTTACGAGGCTGTGGAACTTTCTGAGTGAGCTTGCGCCCTTTGCGGCATGCTGCGAAGACTTGGTTTGGCCGAGTTTGTTTTAACGAGGATTACTATGCCGTGCACTCCAATGAGAAACACATGATGTGCCCCGGGCAAGCAAGAAGCAATAACTCTACAGATTTTTGAAGAAGACTAGTCATTCCACAGGCTGCCATTATAACAGAAAAAAACAACAAGAATTTTAATACAGTTGTCTGGCCAAATATATTTATTTACAATGAATGCCTTTTAAAAAACGCCATAGCTCTGAGGCAGGACCTTCCATTGGCAACCAACTTCAAGACCTTCAGGTTGGAGGATTCTGGAAGAGCACTGAAACGCAGCCACCCTGCTGAATGGGCATTGGGAAGAGCCACTTGAAAGACTTTGATCATTTCTGTGAGGCTTCTTTGACACAGAGTGTAGCTGGTTTACTGAGAGTAGCCATACTGTAGAACATTCTAGACTGAGAACGCCAGGCCACGGCTTCTGCATCAGCTGCCCCATTGCCTTGACTTGGTTCAAATGACTGTGGCCAATTTAGGTTTATCTTGCGTGGAGACACTTCAGACAGAGGTGCTCCGAACACTCACGTGGTGTCAGCCCCGAGTTCTGTTCCCTTGTCCAAAAGGACAAGTGTCCTTGAATTTAGAAATCTGAAATCTTGGCGTATCCTTTTTCATTTTACTTCAAGTACTTCGCTGACTTTCCTGTCCAAGGAACACAGAGGAAAGAGGAGAGAGTGAGTAGACGGAGGTATGAAGTTGTACCGTCCAAATGACAGAGTTATGTAAATGTCATTTTTTCATAAGGAAATACAATTTGCGAGGAAAAAAAGCGTGCCCTTGGGAAATGCAGTCATTATCTACATAGATACTTTTTACCAAAAATGCATCGGGAAACTGATTGGCTCAATAGCTGTAATTTTATTTTTGAGTCTATTATTTGATATATTTCTTTGGGCTTTGCCTCCTGTGTAAGTCACCGGTGAGAGCATGGGGAGGGTGGGGGAGTCAGGTGCCCCTGCTGCCTTCAGAGAGCACGGAGCCAGGTGCGTGGAGTTGGGGTCTGTGCCGCGGGCAGTGTGTGGGCAGCTCCTCAGAATGCCTAGATGACTGGGGTAAAACTAGCCCTCTGACAAGCTGCCCCCCAGAGCCCTCTGTGGAGAGGTGCCTTGTCCCAAACTGGCATTGACTGAGATAGAGAATGCAGGTGTCCGCGCTTGTAGTTTGTTTTTTTTTTTTGAAGATTTACTTATTTTTGCATACAAGCTGGGGTGCAGGCCAGAGGCATGGGGCAGTGAGAGGGTTCACCAGAGACAGAGTGGGGAGCAGAACAGGCAGATCGACCATAAACACACTGCTGAGGGGAGCAGTGGGCGAGGCAGGAGAGGTCTGCTGTGCCCTGTGGGAAGCTCCCTAGCCGGGGATCGAACTTGCACCACAGGCACTGACACCTCCACAGCACTGCGCTTAACCTGTTGCGCCACCAGGGAAGCCCAACACTTCTTGTAGTTTTATGAAACAACCTTTAGCAGCAACTGCAGGAATTACTTCTATTAGCGGGACCAAGTCGCTTCTCCCAAAACACACTCTCCAGCTCTAGCTGTTGTGTCTTTTTTACATGAAAAGTCAGTACATTTTTCTCTACGGCTGGAGGGAAGTTAGAGAGAAGGGCCTTCCCTGACTTCTACTAACAGTATGTCTCATGGGGACGTCCTGTGTCCAGAGATGGTTGCGGGTCTGCCTCCATGAATGTGAGCTAGGGCCCCCTGTGGTACCTCAGCTCTCGCTGAGAGCTGGCTCTGAATTATAGCTTCGTGACCTGCTATTGTTCTAATAGCGACCTGGAAGAATTGACAAATGACTGATTCTTCCACCCTTAAAACTTGGCTTTGTTTTGAGAGGAGAAAGGGAGCAATCGCGTAGTCTTTTCCTTACCTAAGTTTTTCTCTCTTGCAATGCCGTGGCTTGTCTGCACCATGGTATCAGTGCAAGAAAGACGTTGCGACGCTCTTCTGCCGCCTCCCTCCCTGCTCTTGGGCTGTGTGAATGGTCTCCCAGAGCTCACCGGGCTCGGGACGTAATTAGAAACAGTGCCGCGCTGCAGAGCAGGCTGGATGTCTTTCCCAGCTTTGTTCATTCTCATTCTGTCCCCGTGCCATGATTTTGTAAATTGAATTCAAATTTGCAGTTTTTAAAGGAAAACCACAAGAACATGATTTTTAATCTCTTGGGAGTTCTTTGCCCCTGTTCTACATATAAAACAGCAATGGCCTTAATATGTCCAAGCTAGATTTATGAAACAACTTAGCGTTGCATCTCTCTACCCATATAGGTCTATAAACAGACCTTTACCATTAAGGGGAGCTTGTTCTACCAAAGCCAAGCAGAGGATCCCCTCTAGCCACCCAAGGGAGTTCTTTCCCCTGACCCTTCAAAGTATCAAGCAAGGGTCACTCCTTTTAAAATTTTTTTTTTAATTTATATATATTTTACATCACTGTTCATTTTTGTACAATGTTTGCTTTCTTTTCCCAGGTGTAGTCCCCATAGAATGTCCACCACCAATTCACCTGTGCCCCATCACTATAGTCCCTGTGCTCTTCCCGCCCTCATTTTGGTTCCTCTCCCTCCTTCTCCCCTGCAGAATGTCTCTGAATTATAGTTGTCAGTTTATTACTGCTTCGTTTTGTTATTTTTTCCCCTGATCCCTTATTGGGTTCCCCTATATTCCTTCTATAAGTGAAACCATCTGATATTTTTCTTTTCCCTTCTCACTTATTTCACTGAACATAATCCCTTCTAGCTCCATCCATGTTGCTGCAAATGGCATGAGTTTATCTTTTTGATTGCTGACTAGTATTCCATTGTATATATAGACCAATCTTCTTGGAACGTAAGAACTGAAACCATAAAATATATAGAAGAAAATATAGGTAAACAGGACATGACATATATCTCAATAACATCTTTAAACACTCCCTGTTTTAAGTGGTGACTTTAGCCTTCAGCCAGGTTCCAATCTTGAAAAGTAAAATCGTCCTGGAAAAATCATGTGACTACTTTTCACGCGATGTCGCTAGGTGGGGAGGTTACCTGGAGAGGGTGAGGAATGTCACAGCTTATTTGTGAACTGCTGCTGATTAGTCCATCCGAGGGACGGCCGCGTGAATAATAGCACCTCGGCACCACTCCTGAGGAGACTCTGCCCCTTTGCACCCCGGATGTGCCGGGGTGGGGTGAAGTGGGTACTTGGAGCTTGCCGCCTGCCAGGTCCCGTGAACTGCACCTGTCCAGAGCCTGCCTTCCATGTCCATCTTTGCTGAAGGAAAGTCAGACCTCAAGCCCCTCTCCCCGCCCACTTCCAGAGCAAGGAAGTTCCAGTTGGTGCTTTATCGTTAACACCCATGTCTCCAGACCGCCTCCCTTCTCTGGGCAGGCATATTTGTAGCTCAGTCGCCTCCCGAAGAGACCTCTGCTGCTCCGTTTGAGCTAAATGTTAGATGACGCGCAATTTCTGAGCTGGCAATTTTCTTGTTTAGACATAATGACAAACCCTAGACTGTCAGCCCAGCAGGGACCTGAAGATCATTTGCTCCTTTAGGTCTTTACGTTTTCAACTTTCCTTCTAGAATCTTGAAAACTAGCACGTGAATCCTATCGAAGGCAGTCCCCCTTTTAGGAAGAGCCCTGAGCGGCATCGGGAGTGCACACACTAGGTGAGCAGGTGCCTGAGCGATGTAGGGACATGAAATGTCTTCTCCTCTCTAGGAAACCCAACAAGGCAGTCCCGGGGCCATGGACGGAGAGAAATGGGCAGCCAAGCCTGCACCCAGGAGGAGGCGCTGCGGAATCCTGGCAGATGGCTGTGCAGGCCTTCCTCCCTCTGTCCTCTCAGTCCCCTTCCTAAACCCAGACGATGTCTGTGCCAGCCCCTGAGCGGAGACCCTGACTCCAGCTGCAGACCCAGCATGAGGACAGACAGACGCCCCCTCCCTGGAGTTCAGCCATGCCCTAGTCTGGCCTCTGGTCCTGTGACGTGATTATTTCTACTAAGCTCAACGCACCCCTGCAAGATCTTATTTCGATGTAGACTTTTTCGACTGTATTGGAATTGGTCAGCCCCCAACCTTTTAGTGTGTTCAGGCCCTGGGAGATCCCCCCACTGGCTGGGTGGGAAGCTTACTGTTAAAAAACTGTGCTGTGTCCCTCCATCTGTTGGATCAAAACTCAACAACAGATTCTCGTCAGTGAGCTTCAGGTGCGGGATCTCAAAGGCTTTCCCAACTTTAGGGATCAAGAGGTTTAGAGTGAAGTCCCGCACCGTTAGCGACAGTTAGACGGTCTCTGAGTAACCCAGGGACCACACTGTGCCTAGCTCACGGGCACACTGTTAGAGACATTATTAAATGTTTGAGACAGTTCTGTGATGCTGCACCTTGTTACTGATGTCATTTTAGAGTCGATGGATTTGAGAGCGGAGCGGGGTCACCCTGGGAAAGGTCTCCCCAGAGCTCCCTTCGGCGGCACGCGGCGAGTTTCTCCACGAGACAGAGACTCAGTTATACTTACAGAACAGGTCTATTAGGACAAGGAAGTAAAGGGCACTTGTACAGACACAAGCGGGCAGGTTTGCTAAGAGAGGCCTGCATGGTGCAGGTCCCGGGCAGACAGGCAGGCCGCTGCCCTGCAGAGGGACAGAGCTGGTCAAGGAAAGCACCTGCATAGGCACAGGTGGGCAGAGAAATGGCTGCTGCGAATTCTTGCCCAGGTGGCACGATATAGCCCTCTTTCAGTTGGGAGGGGCTCATCCTTGAGGATGGCTGTCTTTGCTGGCTAGCTAGAATTAGAAAAGAGACCTGGGATTCTACAATGGGCTCAATCTCCATATCTTTGCCCCCAGACTGCTGTCTGGCTCCTACCTGTGCTTTGTCACTTAGGAGCTGGCACCTAGGGACTGTGCTCATGGTTGTGTTGTTTTCTTCTACCCCCACTTCCTCGTGTGAGTCTAGTTCTAATCTTATTTCAAGTTCTATCTCCTCCATCACTACCGTCACATGAAGGCCCCCGGGGCGGGCAGTTGCTCTGACAGCAGAGATGTTTTCGGCATAGCCATTCATACAATAATCAGCCGCCCTTTGGTCTTTGGTAGCTCCTCCTCTCTGTGGAAAGTTCTAGCTCTTTGGCCTTCCTCCAAGGAGAGGGGGCTCCATTAATGAGGAGCGGAAGCAGACACACTGAGGGTCGCCTGGCAGTCAGCAGCAGTCGGGACTGTGTCCTCCTCGGCCTCTCCCTGCGGCCGCCATCCTTGTCTGTGGCCAGGTCCTCGCTGGACGTGACTGTTCTCGGGGACAACTCAGGGGCCATCAGGCAGCCGCTCCTCAGCCTCCTCTTGGTTCTGTCCCTGGACTGAGCAAACAGGGAGTTGCCTACCTCCGGGGTCTTCAGACTGGAGGGTATCTTAGAACATGATTTCCTGGTCGACTGCAGAAATCTGGGTTCAGGAGGCCTGGAGGGCTCAAGCACCTCTTGTCCAATACTCCCCCGTGAAGCTGCCGTAGCTGCTCTGGGGGCCATGGTCTGAGGACCCCGTCAGGTCTTGTCCTCAGTCCAGGTGGGGTTTCTCCTCCTGACTGCAGGTCAAAATCATGACCTTGAAGTTCCCCAAGGGCATGGGCTGGTGTCAGTGACTTTCCAAGAAGCCTGTCGCGGATTTGGCTCATTTTGTTACTCTGTCACCCTCGTGGGAAATCACGCTTAGGTCTGAGGGTGTGGATCATTCCACTTCTTATAAGTCGGTGGATTCTTAGTAGAAGGTAAAATTTCTTCAGGTCATCCTGTTTCCCTTAGAACTTTGTCTAATAGATGCTCAGAACTAAGATTATTCTCGAAAGCGACAACTTTGCTGAGATCGAATTTGTTGTTAGTGTTTTGTAAGTATAGGATTTCTCTCTTCAGGTGTAGTTACTGTGGATCAAGGTGTGGTATATATACACAGTGGAATACTACTCAGCAGTCAAGAAGATAAACTCGTGCCATTTGCAGCAACGTGGAGGGAACTGGGAGGGATGATGCTAAAGGAATAAGCCAGAAGAAGAAAAACAAATCATGGATGGTGACACTTGTATGTGGAATGTAGAGAAATCAGACGGAACTCAACATAGTTTTTCAATTCTTGATATATATTTTTTCACTGCTTGAGTTTGTACCTTCATATGTCCTAATAATATTTGTATTTTTGTGCTTTTCATTCTTTTTTAAAAAGATTTATTTATTTATGCATACGAGAACTGGGGTATAGGCCAGAGGTGTGGGGTGGGGGTGAGAGAACTCACCAGAGACAGAGTGGGGAGCAGAACAGGCTGATCTACTGAAGCACACTGCTGAGGGGGGCAGCGGGGAGACAGGAGAGGTCTGGTGCGCCCTGTGGGGAGCTCCCTGGCTGGGGATCAGGCCACAGTGGCTGGTGATAGCTTGATATTGCTGAGACTTTAACCCCTGAGCCACCAGGGAGGCCTGTCTTCTTTCTTTTTTAAAGAAAATAAATTATTCTCACTACAAAGTTAATAATGGTAGTAAGATTTTGGTAACCGAAGTAAGTAAAAAGAAAAATAAAACCCTGTTTAGTTCTGTCACTTGGAAATAAAATCTATTGATAGTCGTAGGTATTAGTGTCCTAGTTCATACCTTTATATGGAAATCACAACTTCATTATTTTTTTAAAGATTTATTTTTATTTTTGCATGCAAGCTGGGGTGTAGGCCAGAGGTGCGGGGTGGTGAGAGGGTTCACCAGAGACAGAGTGGGGAGCAGAACAGGAAGATGGAGGGAAACACACTGCTGAGGGGAGCAGCGGGCGAGGCAGGAGAGGTCTGCGGGGCCATGTGGGATTCTCCCCTGCCGGGCATCGAACTCGCACCACAGCTGCTGACAGCTCCACAGCGCAGTGCTTAACCCGTCGCGCCATCAGGGAGGCCCTAAACGACAACTTACTTTAAATCAAAATGATTTAAGTTACTAAAATGAAGAGAACTTCACTCACGAGTGTCCCTCTGTCCTGCCAGAGTGACCCCGTATGTCCAGACAGCCCCGCCTTCACTCTGAGGTGGTGTCCAGTTCCTCACTAGCACAGACTGGGCTTTAATTATTCTGGCTACAGCTCACTTACCTGCTATAAAATTTTAGAGATGAACTTACTGGCTGAGAGAAGGAGGGCGGCAGGAAGAGCGAGAGAGAGAGAGGCGCATGCATAGAACGTTTTTCCCCAAGCCCCAGCTCTCGACTCCTGCGCCCACGAGTTGGGCGATTCCTGGTGGTTCTTCCCCCAGGACACTGGCTCCCCGCCATCAGCCCACCCCAGAGGGGAGGTCAGCCCCGTGCCTTGGGTTTCTCCAGTGCTCCCCGCACACAGAGCGCCCGTCATGGCCGACCGCGTCCTCATCGTCCTCATTTCCCCTTCCTCGAGAGCCCCCTTTGCATGTCCAAAGTTTCTGGGCTTGCACCAGCCACCCCAGAATTCCTGTCCCCCCGAGAGTCAGAACAGTCTCGTGCAGCCAGGCGCACCTGAGACTCCACGACGGCAGAAAGCGGCGTTAGGTCAGTAACGAAACCCCAAGTTCAAAAATCAGGCTCTTACTCTGCCACTGTTCGTCTGATTGTCTCAAGGGAGGTGGGCCTCAGCTTCGCTCAGCCCCCGCCGCCTCTGGCTCGTGGGCTTCAGCCCCATGTCCAGCCCGAGACCCGCAGGGCAACCCACGCTGTGCTCCCCAGGACCCGCGGAGACCCGCTCCGCCCCTTCCTCCCTGAGTTCGTCAGCCGAGGGGGACAGTGCGCAGCCGGCTCCGCCTCAGCCACAGGCGTCCCCCGACCTGGGCCGGCCTCGTGGGCCGCACTACGTGGCCGCGGGCAGGAGGTGAGGGCGGTGGGTCTTGGGGTGCATTGGGCAGTGGGGGCACACCTCTGTCTTGGCTGGGGTCACCAAGTGGGGGGGCAGCACACTGCGTGAGTCGGGGTCTGCCTCCCCACGTGGGCGTGGTGTCCCGAGAGGCCGGCGAGCGTGGCTGGGAGAGGAAGCCGCGGGTGAACGTGGCCTGTCAAGAGCACATGGACACCGAGAGAGGACGCGAGGCCAAGTGGAGGCGGCAGAGAGGGGCCAGGACGTGCCGTCACCCCACTGCTCACGGCGGCCCCTCACCCCACAGATAGGGATTGAAACTGGGTCTGGCAGGTGGGGAGCGAGTGCCTTCAACTCCTTTCTTTTATTTTTTTTTAAAAGATTTATTTATGCATACAAGCTGGGGTACAGGCCAGAGGCGCGGGGCGGCGAGGTTCCCCAGAGACAGAGTGGGGAGCAGAACAGGCAGATGGACACTGCTGAGGGCAGCAGCGGGCGAGGCAGGAGAGGTCTGCCGCATGCTGTGGGAATCTCCCCCGCCGGGCTTCCAGGCTGTGGGAATCTCCCCCGCTGGGCGTCGAACTCACTGTCGCTGCTGCTGCCGACAGCTCCGCAGAGCAGCGCTTAACCGCTGCTACCAGGGAGGCCCCAACTCCTTCCTTTAAAAGGAAAGAAAAGAGTGTCCCGGCCAACCTCGAGCCACCCCCATACTCGAAGGCCTGCTTTGGCTTTGGGGCTTCTGCTCCCAGTCGCAGCTTTTAAGAACCTCGCCGCGGTGTGAAATGAGGGCTGTGCACTGGCTTTCCTGGAATACCTGAAGTCAGCTTCACTTTTAGTCTTTAAGGTGGATTGTCTGCCCTCTCCCCGTCACGACAGACGCCACGAATCTGCCGTTTCCTCCACTTTCTTGGGATAGCGACTTATGTCCCCAGCTGCTTGTGGCCTTTTTGGACGAGCCCCTCTCCTGCGAATGTCGCCCGCCTCCGTGGGGTCGGCAGAAGCGC
This sequence comes from Scalopus aquaticus, assembly GCA_004024925.1. Lineage (NCBI taxonomy): Eukaryota > Metazoa > Chordata > Mammalia > Eulipotyphla > Talpidae > Scalopus > Scalopus aquaticus. The sequence goes on from PVIJ01001374.1 coordinate 68,288, forward strand.
TGGGGTTTTGCGCTGGTTCTGTATTTTCTTTAAGAAGAATTTCAAAGCAGGAGGCTGGAGAACTCTCTGGCGGAGCCCATCAGCAGCTGTTTTCACAAGTGTTCGGGTTGGGCCGGGCCATCTCTCGTGCAGGCTGCAATGTCTCCAGAATAAAGGGCCCCTTTTCTGATTCTGCAGTTCCCGCTTCGGGGAACTCCGTGTCTCGTCCGTCCACCTCGCTAGAGGAAACCCGACTCCTGCAGCCTCTCCTGACTTGGGGCGTTTCTAATACAGATTTGTTTTGCTATCAAGGCCCCTTTTGCTTGCATCTTCAGCATATGATGTCCTAGAAACCCTCTGAGACAGAGCGGGCGCAGTCACAGACAGCTTTGTGCGTGCTCAGCCAGTGAGGGTGATTGAGGCTGAGGACTTTCAGAGCAGGTGGCTGGTTCGCTCTGGAGGGTTCTGTGTTTGCCGATTAACCCTTTGAAAGGCCCCAGGGTGAGCCCTGGGCAGGAAGACCTGGGCTTCCTCCCGCCCATGGTGGTTGCCCAACCCCCCTCAGTGGTCAAGGAGTCGCTGCCACTCGGTGACATATCTGAATTTATGCTGTTTATAGGACTCCAAGCCAGAAAGACTCATAGTCTGGCAGTCGATGAAAGCCATGAAAGTCAGATTTTTGACACTGTAATTCAATGTGAGCGCAAGTCAAACAGCGCATTCCAGAGTCCTCCAGGTGGGGAGGGGCAGGCTGGCTCTGTGGCTCGCTAGCTGGCTCAGGTCTCTGGGTGCCAAAGAAAGCTTTGATTTGTAACTGGCTGGGTTGAGCAGTTAATACATGCTTCAATCCAAAATACATGCTTCAGAGGTATGAACTAACAAAATAAATGAAAGAAAATTGGATTAATTTTAATAATTTGCCAGCTTTGATTCCAAATCCTTGAGCACCTACACAAACAAGGGCCTCTGAAGGGCGGCCTCACCTCTGGACGCCGAGCCCCGGTTCTGTTTACGACCGGGAGGAGCCGGGGGGTTATTTTTAGATGGATGGAGGCTGCCCCGGGAGAGGGAAGGCGCCCGAGAAAGCCTTCCAGGGCTCGGGCTGGAGATCCTGGGCTTCTGGGAGCTTTCTGAGTGAATTCCTTTCAAATTATGTTTTTGAAACCAGATCCAGGTCCTTTCTCTTATTGATTGTTTTCATATGAAATAACATCGACATCTAGTAGCGAGACTGGCTAGATGGTGATGAATTTCCCGCACGGGCAGCGAGGGTTTTATTGAGAACTGCGGTGATGGATAGGGTGAGAGGCAGACGTCCGGCATTCACCGGGGCCGGCAGCGGGGCCACCCAGGGCAAGCCTTTCGGGGTCAGAGAGGCCCGCGTGGCCGCCCCAGCCCTGCGTCTTGCCTTGGGCCTTGGAGACGGAGGGCTCGGCCTGTCGGAAATCAGCCTCACCCTCTGGGAGCCCGGAAGCGACACCTGCTCCCCAGCGCCGGCTCGGACAGCTGCAGGGGTGGAGGCGCCACTGGCCTTTGCTGTGACCCTGCCGGGGGAGAGCCAGGATGTCGCCAGCACCGCACTCCTGTGCGATGCGAGAGAGGAACGTTTCTTAGAAATGATTTTCTGAACATTTTGGGGGGAGATGTTCGTGATGGGCGCTCAGCGGAATGCTTATGACAGACGGACTTGGGGCCGTAGGGAGTCTGGGGACCAGACTGGCTCTCGGGAATGGCACAGTGAATTGTTCTTCGCCGTCAGCCACCAGTGTATGAGAATCCATTTAAAAATACCTAATGCTGGGGCAGCAGCTCCCTAGAAACACTGGCAGGATAGAAACATCAGCCTGTGTTATTTTTAGCATGCCCCCCTGCCACCTATGCATGTTTTTTAAGAATTATAGACCATATTTCAGGGAGGGAACCTGAAAGCCTGTGATCGGTGACATTTAATAAAATGATTTTGAGTGGAAAGCTGGTCTCCCCCGAACACAAAGCTGCCTTTGTAAACCGTCCTGCCAAGCCAAGGCTTCTCCCACGTAAGGAATAACTGCCCAGCTCATATGGAACGACTCATTTCTTCCCCAAACATATTTTATGTCCAAGAGAAATAGTTGAATACAGTTTATACCGTCTTTTTTGTTGTTAGTTTATTTCCATTCTATCAAATCCAAACAGATTGTCAGAGCAAGATTGCGCAGATTTCTATAGAAAATTCACAGAAGAATTGCGGCTCTGTCTTTGGAACTGGCTCGGAAAATCCTGAAATTAATAAGACCTTCGGCCTCCCTGCTGGCCTAGGGGTTAAGCATGAGTGCTATCAATGCTGCAGCACAAGTTTGATCCCCAGCCAGGGAGCATCCCACAGGGCGCAGCAGACCCCTGCTGTCTCCCCTCTGCTCCCCTCAGCAGTGTGTTTCAGTGGATCTGCCTGTTTTGCTCTCCACTCTGTCTCTGGGGAATCCTCTCACCCCTGCACCTCTGGCCTAGACCCTAGTTCTTCTACGCAAAGATAAATACGTAACATCTAAAAATTAAATAAGAACTTGCTCATTCCTTTTGTCTAGTCTGCAACTGATTTATGATTTAAGGACCTGAATTGACCTGTGATAAATCCCTTGGATATATTTGAATTGAACTTTCACATTATATTATGACGGTACATATAGATCATTACTTGATTAAAGTGAAATATTTTGATATGCTTGGTCTGCATTATAAATGGAAAATTAAAAATAGTCGGAGTGCTAGTCGAGCAGTAATGCCAAGTCCACTTCCTAACTTCCAGATCACTTTTATTGATTGTAAGTTCACACAATCATTTGTCAAATCGCAAATAAGAGACCGCAGTTCAGGCGTGAATTTTAAATTTACGAGCACCTCTCCTTGCCAGAGTAGTATCATCCATCTTTTCAAATGTTCATGAATCAAGACAAAAGCTTTTATTAGTAAATTTATAGATAAGATGAGACAAAGAAAACCAAAAAGTGCATATTTTGTAAAGTCCATTACTTCAAAAATAAATCTTTCCTCTCATTTGGAAAAAACTACAAATCTTATTTTATGTCCTTTAACCTAATTAACTCAATTTTGCCAAAAGTTAGATATGAACTAGACCGAGCTTATATCACTTCTTAAAAGCAAACCTTCGCCTCAGAGCTCACTTATTCATAGGGAGAGGACCGCCTCTTATGAAAAATTACTGCTGCTGCTCTAGGTTTACACTCAGGTAGTTCTTTCTGTGGTGGGAGACTCTCTTTTCCTGTGTAGTTATCAGCTAGAACATGAATTATCACCCTTCTTATTGAGAACTGTATTTGATGAGAGGAATAAATAATTATCAATTGACCCAGAATCTCTGAATTTCATTACCATCATACCCTTAATATTGAAACCACCAATGGCAAATACTTGATCAAGAGTGCCGCATGGATGGCGTCTGGATGTCTGAGCGTGCCGGCCCCTTCCGAGCTCAACGCAGGTTTGCCAGCCGATGCCTGTGCCCCTGGAACACCAAGGTGGCACGCTAGGGCCAGGGCCTTGTCTGCGTCTCATGTGAGCCGCAGTTGCCTAAAATGTCTCTGAAGTTGCACAGTATTTTGTTTCACTTGCCCAAATTCAAACCTGAATCATGGTTCTTTGCAGACACGTTGATGCTCTACACTGAATCGTTTTTGTGTCTCATTTTCTCCATCACACCACAAGCCACTTCTCACCTCTGTGGAGGGTGCCTTCCCCGGTCACCTCGAATATTGTTCTTCTTTTAAGTTCTCCACTTGTCTCTTTGTAAGTTTCCTGGGGATGAGCCTCTTTTGCCCCAGAGAATGTTCTCTTCCCTTGGCGGTCGCTCCCTGTAGAGGGTGTAAGCTGTGGCGTTACAAAGACTTCCCTTCAAGCTCGGTGATTCCTTCTTACTCCCCTGCCTGTAACTCTCCCCAAATCTTGCAGACCCACAACCCAACTCACCGTGGCCCCGGGCAGGCTGTTTGGCCACACGTAGACTTGCTGGAAATCCCCGTGCCCCCTCAGGCTCTGCGGTGCTGGCCCCTCTGGTGTGTGGTCGCCGCACTTCAGTGTTGCTGAGAAAACGTCCAGAACTGGGCTGGCCTGTCGCCCTCTAAACTCACAACTGCAGACCCCTTGGGTGCTCTCCGCTGTGTGGGCGCCCCGTCCTCCCGTGGCTCCGAGATTCCACGTTCCTGCTCAGCCTCTCAATGAATGGTGTGGGGGTGGGGGGCGGGCAGCAGAATCACCTTTTCTTTGTCATCTACATTCACCTGTCTCGGCTATTAATATGGTCTGATCACATGGCTTAAAAGCCATCAAATAATCAGTGACTCCCAATCTTACCTCCTGATCTAGAATTATTTCCCAATTGACATCTCAACGGTATTATCAGCACCTTTGACTTTAGGTACAATCTTGTTCTGTCCTCCCCAATCCTGGATTTCTCAAAACTCCCCATCTCAGTAAAGTAGAAACACTCTTTCCAGTCGCTGAGGCCATGTAGGGTAAATGAAGTGATCAGGCTTTTCCGCCCTCCCGCCATTAGCATCAATGATAGACCCCTGGCGACCTGCACGCACGCCTGGTGGCACACCTGGAGCAGGGTGTGGGCGTGCCTGGGTGGGCGCACCTGGGCTTGGAGGCTGAGCCTGTGACAGCAGCGTCAGCAGCCAGGAGGAACAGAGCGTGGCGCGGAGGGCCTGGGCGCAGGCAGCAGCAGAGAAGGGAGCACTGCGGGCGACAGAGGAGAACGCCATGGGAGCAGCTAAGATGGCAGAGAGGCTGCTTGAACCTCTCCTGTCTGGGATGGCTGCAGGACAGGCCAAGGAACGTCCAGAAGCGGCAGCTCACCTGCGACCCCTCTCTTTACTCTGCCTGCAGAGGCCCGGCTGGTTCTGTCAGCTCTCCCTCGGGGCGCTCCTGCTTCCTCCCCCTCACCCGCATTGATGCCGGAGCATGTCTGGGGTCCTGTTGGACCCTTCTGCCTGTCAACAACTTCTCCTTCGCACAACAGTTGGAGAACCGCCAGAGCACGTCAGTCAGCTCGTCAGTCCCCTTACTCTCCAATCCCTGTGGTTTCTGCCATGTTGGGGTAAGTCCGAGCTCCGGACTGCGATCTGGCCTTGCCCACCTGCAGGTGCCGCGTGGAGCTGCCGGAGCTACGGACCCGACTCGGGCACTCACCTGGGCCGCTTCTCTGCCGCTGTGTCGGGCTCCTCTGCGTTGTGTAGTTTGAAACGAAAGCCCCAGGGGTGGCCCCTCATTGGTAAGGCCCACCCTTCCCATTCCTGGGAGGCGTCCTTGTGGGGAGCGGTCCGCGGGGGCGTGATGGCGCCCCTGCCTCCCACCCCCTCGCCTGGCTCCGAGGCGAGGTTGCCCCTCCCCCTGGCTGATGCCCCTTTCGTGGGCTTCTGGGACAGTGTTCCTCGTGCGAAAGGTTTTCAGGCCTGACCTGAATTCCACTTATTTGGAAGCTGATCGGATGGCAAAGCGCTTGTCGACGCCCATTTCCCTGGGCAGGGGTCCCGTCCTAACCGCATCTCTCTCACCTGGCGGAGGCTGCGTTCGATGGAGAGAACTGGGGCTGGCGTAGCTCTCGGCCGTTCCCCTCTGTGGTCACGGTCTGCACTTTCTGAACATCACGCCTGGTGAAAAGCACCCGGAAAGGGAGCCCACCGGCGTCCGTCCTGACGCTTGCTCCCGCCCTGTACGGTGAAGGTCATGTCCGTCATTGCTTCTTCCCTGTTCTCCATAGTCTCCTCCTCCAGACGTGCACACCCAGTTCCCGTCGTGCTGTTTGCCGCGTTTCGCGTCTTTCTATAAAGATGACCTTCTCTTGTGTTGGACCGTTCTGTGAAATCGGCCCATGTTGTCATGGTTAGAGTCATTTCTTCATTTTCATTCTTTTTAAAAAAAAGATTTATTTATCCATGCAAGCTGGGGTGTAGGCTAGAGGTGGGGAGTGGTGAGAGGGTTCACCAGAGACAGAGTGGGGAGCAGAACAGGTAGTTCCACCAAAAATACACTGCTGAGGAGAGCAGCAAGCGAGACATGAGAGGTCTGCTGCACCATGTGGGAATCTCCCCAACCGGGCATTGAACTCAGGCTGCTGAAGCTTCCTAGTGCTGAGACTTAACCCATTGTGCCACCAGGGAGGCCCTTCATTTTCATCCTTGTAGGGTCTCGTGTGTAGATTGTGCACTGGACTGACTCCTGCCGCTGCTGAAGGGGCTTTGGGACGGTGCTCCTAGCATCTGGCATCTGGCAGCAGTGCGGCTGCCAGCGTGCCCGTGTCTCTGGTGCACACGCGTGTGCATCTCCCTGTGCATCAGATGATGGAATGGCGAAGGCCTCCGTGGTGTGCGGGATTCTCTCTGCTGTTTCCTCCAGGCCACTCTGCATCCTCTCCCTGCCCAGCTTCTTGCCGGGGGACGCCATCACTTGGACTCCATAGTCCTCCGCCCCTGCGTTCAGCCAATGGAAAAGCAGCAGAAGGAAACCAGAGACTTGGAGAGATTCAGATGCTGCCCCAGTTTTCTCCCTTTCATCATGGTTGGCGGTGACTTCCTCCTCTCTGGAAGGTCACAGTTCTTATTTTTGTCCTCTCCTACACTTAGAGCTACTCTTAGGTGCTCAAGTTGCACCATGCTGAAACCCACCGCCTCCCTTGGCTTTCTAAGCCTGAGATGGAAATGGCCCCGTGCTTGCGTGCTGAGACCTCACCACCCTTTACTTTCTGCTGAATTCCGCTCTTACCTTTTCATTCTTTGAGAAAACCCTCTTCATCACCTCTTCGAATATGCTGCTTGCCTCCCTCCAGAGCCGTGGCTGATAAATACGTGTTTTCCAAACTCCAGCTCTGTGTGAAAGTTCTTGTCACTCCATAGCTTTGCCAAAAAAGTATTGTCAGTCTTCTTCATTTTGACATTCTGATGTGTAAGTTGTTATCTCATTTGGATTTAATTTGCACTTCATGGATTTAATTTGCACTACTTGGATCACTTGGATCACTACTTGGATCACTTCTTGCCTTTTAAATGGCATTTAAAAGGCATTTGGTGGTCTTCTCCGGGAGTGCCTATTCAGCTTCTCCCCTGATTGTCCACTGGATTATGTGTCTTCTGTATTTATCAGGGTTCTTTACTTATTCTGGAGATGAGTAGTAGGCTTGATATGTTAAGAACATTATATTCTACTCCGTGGTTTACCTTTTTATTTTCTCAACAGTGTCTTTTGCTGAAAAGTTTCATGTTTCTTAATTTTAATGAGGTTCGATGGATCAGTCTTTCCTTTATAACACTGGTCAACAAACTTTTACAAAAGTCATGTTACTGAAATAAAATTAGTCCTTTCCTATCAATTTGTATGTGTTCAACACGAATATGACAGTCAAATTCTAATTTTGGCTCTAGTTTTTTTGTAATTGGCAATAAATAGTTTACATTATAAAATGCATGTCAATAATAATAGGCCTGCAGTTAATACCTGTAAAAAAATCAAGTCATAGACTACTTCTTAGATTTCTTCGCTTATCTCTTATACAGCTGTTCAGGAATAGACTAGATGGAAGATGGTTTCCATTGTGCAAAAACACAGCCTTAAGACTCAAAGAGTCTAGAAATAGTCTCCATTCTTGTGGGTCATGAGTGATTTCTAAGGCATTCATGAGGCCCTCAATATTGGAAAAGAATAGCAGAGTACTTTCCTTTCTGAAGAAAGGCTCCAACTGCTGGTGGTGCTTTCGGTAGAAAGTAATTGTGACATCTTCTTCTAGAAGATTCCATTGTTGGAATCTTGATCCTAGCAATTCTGCCTTGTTCTCGGATAAGTCCAAATCACAAACCAGGTCATTGAGTTCTTCCTGTGTTAGTCTGTGTGGGGTTGATGATGCACCATAGTGAAAGTCTGGATCACTGCATGCTGATGGAACAGGAAAAGAACAGGTTGGCTCACCCTTGTCCTCGTCAGATGAATCAAGAGAATATTCTGCTGCAGGTTCTGGAATAAAAAGTCCCTCACCATGTGGAACTGGTCGCAATGCAGATGGAATGTTTGGGTAGACTCGTCTCGATTTCTTTTGCTTCGTTATACCGCCGGAAAGAGGAGGAACCAAGCAGAAGTAATAGTCTTTTATGACTATTGCTTGGCTCTCCACACCAAGGGAACTGCAAACGGCATTGATGGTCTTTTGCCACTGAACCACTGTGAAAGCTGTGTTGTACATGTAGCACAGCATATATGTGGGGCCCAAGGCTTGTCTGGGTCACCAACCTTGCATCCGAAGTAAAGCTGATAAGCCTTCTTCACTTGAGAAATGATACTTTTCTTCTGGTTGGCAAATGTCACTCCCCCACAAATAGAGCAGAAATTGTCCACGCTATTAACGCACTTTGGAGGTATTACTGTTCTGTATTGTGCCTAAATGGATAAAATAGTAACAGTTCTATGGAACAGTAGCTTAAACTGTCTCACACAAAGTCTGAAATATTTTCAATGCTCAATGTTTCCGACAGGGCTTTCTATAGTGCACTGCTGACGTCAGCTTACTTCAGCAGCCGCCTGGCAGTGGTATTGCATTGCATCACAAAATGATGCAATCAACTCTGGATGATGTGTGCATGATGGTATTATGCAATGCGATGCAATATGATATCCTTCTAGGCTGATTTAAGATGTTGTTGCAGTCCTACTGGATAAATTTACACAGTGAAACATATAAAATGAGTTATATGAAAGATCTTCCAAACAAGAGCTAATAAAAAATTTTCAGGGTTATATTCATGTTCAGCACACCAAGATACTACAGATTAGGGCCTTTTTAAGTCAGGAACGATCTCACTGTTGACCAGTGTAATCAGCATTCTTGTGTTTGGTTTGTAAAATCTTGCCTGTTGTAACGTGATGACAGCCTCTGTGCCATGCTCTGGAAACATTTTCCCTTTCACATTTCTGTCTGTAATTCATCTGGAATTATTGTCATGATGGTGTGAGTTCATTCTCAAGTTGTGTGTTCCATTTTCCTAGCACTGTTTTCCAGGAATTCCTTTCTTCACTGCTCTGCATGTCACCTTGTCAGTAATCCCTTTCAGAGCTCCCTTTTCCTTGTTTCGTTAGTTAGAACCTGTGTGGATTCCACTCTGTGCCTTTAGAATGACCAGAGAGGACAAATTGACCCATCCCGCTCTCGTTGAAGAGGGTCATATCTGTTCTTTTTTTTTTTAAAAAGATTTATTTGTTTATGTATACAAGCTGGGGTGCAGGCCAGAGATGGGGGTGGGGGTGGGGGAGGTGAGAGAATCCACCAGAGACAGAGTGGGGAGCAGAAGAGGTGGATTGACTGAAATCCACTGCTGAGGGGAGCAGTGGGGAGACAGAAGAGGTCTGCTGTGCCGTGCGGGAATCTCCCCGGCTGGAGATCGAACTCGTGCTGCGGTGGCTCTGGACAGCGTCATAGTGCTGAGACTTAACCCTGAGCCACCAGGGAGGCCCACGTCTATTCGTGACACATGCATTTTCTTACAGATTTCAGATGCAGTTTGTCAAGTTTTATAAAAATCTTGTTGATGTCTGATCACATCTACATTGAGTCTATGGCTCCATTAGAGGAGAGTTGGCATCTTCCCAGTATTAAGTCTTCCAGTCTATGAATATGATATAGCTGTCCTCTTACCTAGGTCTTTTCCAGTAGGCTCTTGTGGCTTTCTGTGTAAAGGTCCTGCACATTTGATACTAGATTTATTCCCGGAGAGTAAGATATTTGTGATGCTAATGAAAATAGGGTATCATTGTAAAATTTCATTTTCTGTTGATAGAAATAAAATTGAGCTTTCTATATCTAGCAAACTCCCCATACTCGTTCGTTCTCATGATTTATTCTAAACTTACCAAGTCTCGGGTTGATAGACATCCCTTTGTTCTTATTTGTTACTATTACTAAACAGTGGTTTGGTGAACATTCTTGTATTCTCTCTGTTGTGATTATTTCTAAAAGTTGAATTTATAGACTAGAAATTGCTGGATCAGGGGAGAAACTACCTTCTGATAACATATTACTCTATCTTCCCGATATCCATGAACAAGAAAGAATGCCCTTTCTCCCACATTCTTGCCACTGCTGCAAAAATTAAACTTTTTTTCGTTTTCTATCTTATGGATTTACCCAAAGTATTATGTTTTGTTCCCCTCATTTTTATTTTCTGAAGTTTCTCTTCATATTTGTTGGATAATCTCCAAAGTGTGAAATTTTGTGATAGTGATTTGCCTTTGTACAAGTTTTTTATTTTTTATTGAGATTAAATGATATATGACATTGTATTGACAGATGTGTATGTTACGAAGTGACTAACATCCCTCACCACTAATACTTTTTCTTGTGAGAACTTTTAAGAGCTACTTTTTCAGCAACTTTCAAATATATACCACAGCATTATTTTTTTTAAGATTTTTTTATTTATGCATACAAGAGTTGGGGTGTAGGCCAGAGTGTGGGGTGAGAGGACTCACCAGAGACAGTGGGGAACAGAACTGGTGGCTCGACTGAAATCCACTGCTGAGGGGAGCAGCGGGGAGACAGGTGAGGTCTGCTGTGCCCTGTGGGAAGCTCCCTGGCCGGGGATCGAACTCGTGCTGCAGTGGCTGCTGATAGCATCATAGGCTGAGACTTAGCCCCTTGCGCCACCAGGGAGGCCTTAAAACAACTTCTTTATCAGTTCACCCATCGTAGATAACATTGCAACTGAACATGGTGCCAATATCTTTCTGAGATAGTGATTTTGCTCCCTTTGGATAAATACCCAGAAATAGCATTGCTGGATCACAGGGTAGTTCCATTTTTAATTTTTTGAGGCGTTCCTGATTTCCTTTTGATGAGGGCGTCTGACAGGCGGGAGACGTTTCTCTGTGCTTAGGTCTGCATTTGCCGAATGCCAAGCACTTCCCCGAGTTCTGTTATGTCCTGCTAGTTGGGACGGCCAGCCCACTCTCGTACAAGTGCTGGATGCTTGTTTACACCTGGTCTTTGGGTCAGAAGTGTGGTTTGACAATGTGCTTTTCCGTGGGCTGGCGGCCGTCCATGCAAAGCCTGAGTTGCAAAGTCAATCAAATAGATTGGCCCTGTCCCCGTGTTTCTCAGCTGGGATGTCTTAACCTCCACCCTCAGGGACTTTGGGCAGATTCTGGAAACGGTTCCGCTTGTCATAACTGGGGAGGGGAGGTGCGGGGAGGCGGCTGAGGATGCAGACATCACACAAGGCCCACAGCAGAGTTACCCCGAATGGTGGTGCCTGACTATGCTGAGTGCCCTTCCTGCGCTGCTGTGCTTTGTTCTGGCGCGAGCAAACCGTAGAGCATATGGTGTGTGTTTTAGAAATTGGGAAGTGTCTTAACAATCGATGATAAGAGCGCATCATGGCTGATTTTATTTGACAGAATTATCGTTTTTCCCGGAGAGACATTAAATCTCCCTGTGCTTCCCTCTCACCGGCTGCCGAATCGTTGGCCAGTGGGCTGTGGCTGCGCCTCAAGCTTTCTCTCATCTGCACGGGACATGAATTTAACTTAATGCAGCGCTAGGAAGTGCCGTTTGCGGCAGGAAAGCGTCACCGCCACGTGCTCGTGTCCTTGCTCTTGTCACCGCGCCACTTTCGCCTGCTCCCAGGGAAAAAGTGTTCGTTGTCTGAGACAATTTTTATGTTGGGTATTGTGTTCAAATAAGTTCTTCTCGGCTTTGGTGACTAGACACAGCATTGACAGCACGTTCGAGCATCTCCATTTAGGAGGTTGTGAGTCATTCTGGTGTCTGTTGGTGTCGCCCCTGATAGCCATCGCTTCTAAAGTCAGGAAAATGACTGAAAAAGAAAATGGTTTCCATGTTAAGGAAATATTTTGGGTGATTCTTTTTTTAAAAATCTAAATCTCTGTGTTTTCTTACATTGATAAGCAGTCTGTAACCCAAGGAATCCCGCACTAGCTGAATCTTGGGAAGAGGTGGCAAGAGGAATCTCTAATGTTAAATGAATTTCTCTCCTCATCTTGATGTGCTTCCAGTGAGCATCTGAACTCAGTCAGAAGGCGGCGTCACGGCGCAGCAGGGTGCTCTGGTGTTCCTGCCTCTTCCAGAGAAAACCCATGTGTGCTCGAGAGAAGTGGGCTTTCACGGCGACTGTCCATTCATCTCTGCATTTCTAAGTGAGAAAAAAGGTGGAGAGTTAAAGGGTGGCTGCTGCGGTCATCCAGAATGGCCTGCATCGCCCCCTCTCGCACGGGCACAAGGTGGCCCCATCCTTCCCATCTGGTTCTGGTTTGGCCCTTCCCGGGGAGCCGGCATGTGGGGCCCCTGTTAGCCAGCCCCTTCAAGACAGGCATTCCTGCTCCAAAAGGCATGAAGCCCTTTTAACTCCAATTTACAGATTAGGCAAAACCTCTTAGGTGAAGGGTCACTTAAGGCAGTCGAAAATTTCTTTGTGAACCTCCCAGTCTTCTGGCTGTTAAAGAAAACAGTAAAATAAAAAGAGCTCCCCAGTGCAAGAATTCCATAAAACAGAGGCCGGCGTGTGAGACACATTACTGGTTTCCATTCCTGATGAAAAGCTTGAAACAGCTTTAAGTAATGTGGAAGCAAATGCCTTCCAGCCCCGCGCGGTCTGGGAGCTGAGCCTCTGCTCAGCGTCGGGCTGGGCAGACGTCTCCTTCCAAGGGCCTTTGCTGTGTGAGCTTGAGAACAAGGCATGGCCCACCTGCTTCTTTGAAGGAGGACACGGGCGTTTGGGGAGAATCCACTCAGGGGCGCTGTTTATGCCATGCTTTTGGGGGGTGGCCCACCCAGGACCATGGTTCTCAGAAACTGAGACCTACTGTGACCTTTGACACGGCAGCTCCTGGCAGGGGTCGGCCCTCTGGTTACAGTTAGAATTGACCGATGGGCCCTCAGCCCCCGGCACCCTGGAGGCCTGAGAGAGCACACAGGGGACAGAGCCTGACTTATAGGAGGTAGCATTTCGGGGAAGCAATAACAGCACTTTCTGAACACTCGCGCTTTTCTCTGCAGCAACTGGAGGTGCTGCGTTTCTGCTTCTCACTTGCCACCCCCGTTTCTGTGGCACCACGGTGGGGGACATGCACACTTCCCCGGGCTCCCTGGGAAAGTCTGGGTGAATTGGCAGAGATGGTTCCAGACAGGCTGGGGCACCAGCCGCAGGAAGGCTGCTGGGCTGGGAGGACGGGCAAGGGCAGGCCAGCGGGCACTGTGCCCTGGGGGCGTCGGGGCGAGCAGAGGGGCCGAGAGGGCAGGCACGAGCCGCTGTGTCCACGTCTCCGTCCTCCCGCTGGAGTCAAATGCTGTTGTGATTTTGGCACATTTTTCTTTCCAGCGCACACGTAGGTTTTTGTCTGCTTGGCTGCGGGCCGCTTCTCTTCCCCGCCTCTCGCAAGCCGCGGGCGCAATGCAGATGTGATGAATGGATGAACAATCGCAGAGGAAGAATGTTCTCTGCTGCAACCATATTGCAGAAATCTCTCTTTGACTAAGGAAACATCTGCTGGAAGTCATCCTGTAACAACTCCCAGACTCGGTGGCTTAAAAATCTCCACCGTCTTTTAGCGGGGTCATTCCTGGTGGCTCCAGCGCTGGGCTGGCCCGAGGCAGGGTTTTTGCTCAGGGTCTCCAGGAGGCTGTGGTCAGCTGAGGTTGGGCTGGAGTCGCTTCCCCGCCGCGCTGGGGACGGTGCTGGCTCTTTCCGGGTGGGCGACAGGCACGGCTTCTCCGCCGTCCTGGGCTCCTCCAGGTGGCCGAGGGCTCAGGCTGTTCGTCCCAAGGAAAACCAGGTGGGACAAATGTCACCTGCACACGCAGTCTTGGAAGTCACGGGGCTGACCTTCCCCAGGGGCTGGGGGACAGGCCCGCCCAGACCCCAGGAGTGGGGGCACGGACCCCGCCTGTGCGTGCAGCACTCTGCCATCTTCCAGCCGGGCAACTGTAAGGGGACCCTCAGCCCGCCTTGGGAGCTTCGGCCATCGCGGTCGACAAGGCGCGTGTTCGGAAGTGCAGGGATTTCGGATCAGTGCCTGTGAAGCCGGCCCAGCTGCCGGAATAGTTTAGCTGGAAATAATTTTAGTCAGTGGCTTTGAAAAATGGCGAGGGCTACGTGTGTGCTTTGTTCTGGAATTTGGGTAAATCAGCTGTGAACCGTGACGCAGGCCAAGGAGGCCCATATGTGGTGATTCCCTCGCCGTCCACTCGTGTGTTTCTGCTGAATGGCCACTCGCCACCGGGTAGCCGTTACTGAAGTGGGCTCCAGAAGGAGTGAGAAGGCCTCTTGGAGACGTTTGCCTTCCTCGCTGCCCCGCATCTTGTCCTGTGACAGCTGCTCTCGAAAGCCACCTGTGACATCCCCTGGGTGGACGCTATGTGCTGTGCTGGGTGACAGGCCCTCCTGGCGTCCGGGAGTGGACAGCCGAGAGAGGATTTGGAAGACTGTTGGGGAAAGAGCTGTGGTGGCAGGACAAATAGTTTCTGTCTGTCCATCCAACCGTCCGTCCATCCATCGCCCATCATCTCTCCTCATTCTGTATATATGTGTGTATGTACCTGCCCTCCTGCCTGTGATCTTCTCCATCATCATCTTCTCCGTCACTGTCATCATCACCTGTATTGTGTGTGTGTGCGTGAGAAGGGAGGCCAGGGCGACTCACCGCGTAGGCACCGACTGTCGGCTTAGCGTTGAGTGAAAACGTCAGGAGCTGGTCAGCAGTGGGGCGCCGTGGAGCGGGTTGTACTGAGCCTCGAGTTGCTTCTCTCTCCTGCCCGTGTCTCTGTCAGGCTGCATCTTGGGCACCATGAAGCTGGGCGAGGAGCCGAAGCTGATGTAGTTTTCAGCGCCTCCTCCCATGCTCCGGCTACTGGGTGCCATTTATGTGTGAAAGTCAAGTCTGCTTTCCTCTAAGTCGCAGACAAACAGACGAGACGCCGCCCTGCGTGTCCCTCCGGAGACGGCACTGAGACGAGCCTCTGGCTTTGGGGACCGGAGGGGCACGTGTCATCCAGGGCCGTTCTGCAGCCTCTTCAGGGGCCCCCGCGGCCCCGTCCGCCTTGGCACAGGGTCCAGCATGGAAGGGGAGAGAATGGAGACCACACATAGTTTGAAGTACAAGTGAGGACAGAAAGGGAAAAGTCTCAAAATCAGTTGCATTTTTGGGGGGCAGATATTTCCAAGATGCTGCTTTTCGCTTTTGGTGTTTAGCATTTCGATGACCTAAAAGTCTGTGTAATTTCAAAATAAGGCACTTTCTATTTTAAAGCTTCTTTTATTCCACGTATATGTATACCATTTTTAAGTTGGTACGTACATTGTGGATCTCCCTCATCACCCACACAAAATAGATGATGAGGACGAAGATGATAGATATAGATAAGTAGACAGACAGACAGACATAGATGATAACGATGGTGATGATCGAGAGAGAGATAGTAGATAGATTGACGTGTACCATTTTTATGAGTGATACACTATCAGCATATCCCAAAATACTCGACCATTTTCTATGTAAAGGAAGGCCTCTTTCCTGTATTCCAGCATAATCCATTCCTCCCCCCACTCCAGCCCTCATCCCTGAAGGGAATCTACTAACATCTGAGTTTAGACCAGGCACTCACACTGAAGCCAGCATTGTCTACACAAAAAGCAAACACACTCAACACCTACATGCTATTTTGATGGAATGCACATTGGGGACATTGAACCACCTAGAATTATTGTGGAATATTTTCCAAGGCTTGGAATTATTAATAACGGTGCAGAATAATTAGACAATTTCTACAGTCAGATCTCACCCAGAGAAATAAGGTATGAAGGCGCATGTTCAGAGCTGTATTATTTATCTTTGCTTCACATACGTGTCTATTTCCTTTTGCTCTGGAATAACAAGCAATTGTATTTTTCAAAATAATTCTGAATTATGAATATTGGACTTTAATTTCTGTGGACAAAAACGAGACTGATATTAATTGAAGAAAGGTAGCCAAGAATTAGGCTCACCCGTAGTGCCTCTGGCGCCATTTACGGGGCCTCTAGCTCCCTCTAGTGACAACAGCCCAAGCATTGGAGAGGAAATTCCCCGCGAGGCAGTCTGGTTCCTGGCTGGCAAATAGAACGGTGTAGTTCTGAGCCCGGAGGTGGCTGACATTCTCCAGGCAGGATCATTTTTACAGCTGTAGCTAAAGGACAAATTTTAGCTACCAGGCAACCCACAGCCAGGTATATGGAGGCTTATCTTCATCGAGAAGACATCCAGAAGGAGGATTTCCACTTAGTTCCCCCCAAAACTGATAAAAATTTCAGTTAATTCTTTACACTGTCTGGGCTGAGACTTGGGTTGGGACTAGCTGAACATGACGACTCACTGCATCACTCCTTCAGCCCAGTTCAGTGCACTGAAACAGAATAAGCAACTTTGATGAGGCTGCAGTAGGACTGGATGCCTCGGCTGCACCTCTGCAGGGCAGGGAGAGGGCTCTGCGTGCTTGGGGGGCGTGCAGCACAGAGAGAGAGTATGGAAAGAATAGTGTGCAGAGAGGGCTCAGTGTGGAGACATACTGTAGAGGGCAGTGTAGACGTGGTCTAGAGACGTGGTATAGAGGTGTGGTGTAGACACAGTGTAGACATGATGTAGCGATGCAGTATAGACACAGTGTAGACACGATGTAGAGATGCAGTGTAGACACAGTGTAGACATGGTGTAGAGATGCAGTGTCAACATGGTATAGAGAAGCAGTATAGACACAGTGTAGACTCAGTGAGAGATGCAGTGGAGACACTGTGTAGATGCAGTGTAGACACCATGTAGACGCAGTGTAGAGATGCATGGTATAGAGAAGCAGTGTAGGCACAGTGTAGAGATGCAGTGTGGACACAGTGTAGACACCGTGTAGATGCAGTCTAGACACCATGTAGACGCAGTGTAGACACGGTGTAAAGAAGCAGTATAGACACAATGTAGACGCAGTGTAGACACTGTGTAGATGCAGTATAAACACTGTGTAGATGCAGTGTAGACACTGTGTAGAGAAGCAGTATAGACACAGTGTAGATACAGTGTAGAGATGCAGTGTGGACACAGTGTAGACACAGTGAGAGATGCAGTGTAGACACTGTGTAGACGCAGTGTAGGCTTGGTGTAGAAACGCAGTGTCAGGAGAAGACCACAGGCCCCGCCTGGCGGCTGGCGCAGCGAGGCAGTCCTAGCACTCAGCCGGGGCTGGGCTCAGTTCTGTCAGCCAGTTACCCGATTTTGCCCATGCATTTATGGCCAACGTTTTGCTGTTGGCTTCATTTCTGATTCCACTTGTGATCTAAATTTCAGATTTGCTTTGTGTTCACAAACATAAAGTAAGTGAGGTAGAAAGGCCGTCCCCACGTCAGACGAACACAGGGGACACTCGATAACGTGGCCTCCGTAAGTTTTCATTCACTGTGGCTATGGTGGTCATGCGACTAGTAGCTCTTTTTTGAGAAGCGGTGCATATTTTCTTTTGCAACATTTATGAGAGATTTAAAGAGCACGACAGAAATGGATGCTGATATTTGGGATTTTATGAATGACACCACTGCACTTTTGAAAATCTGACTTGTGGTGCAAATCTCAGTGAATTTCAGCAGCCTGACCCTCTCGGGCAGTCAGGGCTGACAGCTGGGGACCGTGACGGGGACTCCGCGCTCTGCTCAGGGGGACGAGGGGTGCCGCCGCCGCTGCGGAGTGACCGGGGCTCAGCGTGGCCTCTGGCTGTGGGCTGGGGCTGGGGCACTGCCTGTGGACGGCTGCAGCGGAGCCCAGATGTCCGGTTATGTGGAGAAAGATCTGGAATGTCTTGAATGCTCACACGTCGTCTGTAGGTGTGTGATGCTAGAACTAGGAAATTTAAAAGTTCCTTTAAATTAAATTGTGTCAAAATAATTCCTCTGCTCTTAGGGTGCTTTGGTTTTTGCTTTCTTCCTTTTTTTAGCCAAGAGTTAGAAATGGGCACGTTTAGTTCCTGGCTTTCGCACTCCCGGCTTTCAGGCACGTGGGGAGTTGGGCAAGAGCGAGGGGCAGCATCTGAGGGGACAGGCCGTGCTTATGAAACGCGTCCATGGAGAAGGTTGCTCCACTCGAACCTGTGGAGCTGAACCGACGACTTCAAAACTGAGGAAATTGCAGCTCGGTGTTGAGAAGTTGAGGACTGATTGTGTGAGAGCAATTTCCTTGGCTTGGATTAGTTCAGCTTGGCCAAGACGCTGGAGCGTCCTCACCGCTCGCAGAGTGTTGCAACAATGGTTTTTAGAATTGGATTATTTCTTCACGTGCTGCTGGGGGACATCACACACACACTCACACATCTCTATGCACCTCACACACGTGCACACGCACATAACACACACTCATACAGTGCACACTTGCACACACACAGACACACCACACACATACCTGTGCGCACTCACATGCACACTCACACCTATACACCCACACAATCACACATTCACACGTATGCACACCACACACACATGTGTGCACACTCACTGTGCACTCATGCACACGTGCATTCACATACATGCTTATACCATACACATGTGCATGTTCACACATTCACACATGCACGCTCACACAATACACACACATTCACATGCACACTCACACCACACAGTACACATGTGTACACACACACACACACACACACACACACACACACCCTGCTCTGTGGATTGAACCTGTGCTCCTGGAGTCTGCTTTGTACAGAAAACACTCCTGAAGGGGGTGTGGCAGCCTTGGGAGGGCGGTTCCCGGCTCTGCCTCTGCTCTCAGACAAACCCCCAGTGGACACCAGTGGAAAAGTCCCGCCGAGGGATGGAGTTTTCCATCCTGGGGGCAGCTCCAGGCGTGGTCCTTATCTGCCGCCTCCGGTCGGCGCCGCTGGCTCCTGGGCACGTCCTGAGCACAGGCGCGCACGGATCCCCCAGACAGCAGACGTTTCGGTTCTCGCGTCCTCACAGGGACACTGCACAGCACGCCCATCCGTGGTCTGCCCCTCGAAAGTCTGCTCACCGGTCGGCCCAGGTTCCGCAGTTTTGTGTGTGTGGAAGTTGAGTCCACTAACCCCCACTTCCGACTGGACAGAGCCCTCCCTCCTGGCCCCAGCCCGTGAGTGTCTGCATCTCCTCACTTGAGAGGACCACGAGGTCCTCTCAAGGACCGGGCACGAGCTGCCCGGTGCCCGCCGGAGATGCCCGCAAGAGGACGTGTGCTTGCGGTGCCCCCGCTCTCCGTTTCGGGCCGTAATCGCTACTGAGACATTCACGGCGCCAGAACATCGCACGCTCCTTATAGGGTGTGTGCGTTCAAATGTAATTTACGGTGATTGCAAATCGCGATGATGCCTGTAAATGTAGCTGACCCAAGGAGAAGGGGCGCAGAGGAATGGAAGTTCTCCCGCCGTTGGTAGCGCGTGGGCGTCGCTCGTGTCTCCCCTCTCCCATCGTACTTTTAAATGAAACGAGTCCGGGATCTAATTCTCCTTTAGCCTGATCTTTAACCTCCCGGGGCCATACCGGAAAGCCGTCTCTGAGGACGCTCTCTGGCCTTCCTGGAGGCTTTCGCCCCGTCCGCCCCCGAGCCGCTCAGCTGAAGGTCACCGCGCGCAGCGAGGCCCGCCCACCGCCCTGCGCGCCTCCTCTGCGTCCCTCAGGCGCGCGTCCAGGCGTCGTCTCTTGCCGTGCTCACGCGTCCCTCTTTGAGCTTCACCGCCCTCGCCCAGAGCGCTCTCGGCGCCCCGTGGATCCCTCCCCGTCTCGGCGGGGCTGGTGATGGGGACTTGCTGACCGCAGGGAGAGGCAGGAGCTGGCTTTAGCCGACTGGGTGCACCCACTTCACTTTCTTTGTCTCCCTGGAGTGAGGGCCGAGTGGGCTTACAGCGGGTTTGGGTGACCACGGGGATGGGCCCGTGGTGGGTGAGGATGGAAACGTGTGGTTCATTCGTGGCCTCTGCCACCGTGGGCTCTTCTGTGCCCTAAGGAGGGTGGAGCAGACCGTGTCCTGACAGATGCTCACGCCTGGTGGTCCCCGGGGCAGTGTCCGCCAGGTTGCCCCGGAGACAGGTCTGCCCAGCGGCCTGCAGGGCGGCGCCCCGAGGCAGGCACAGGGCTGCAGGGGCAGCTGGGGCCCAGCTTCTGGAACCGTCTGGTCCAGCTCCGCCCTGAAGAGGCCTGGGATGGGGTGCAGGGAGGGTGACAGGACTCCTGCATCTTCGGGTGGCTCCCCCAAAGATCACATTTGGGAAGTGGCTTCTGCACTGCTGTGCTCCAGCCGATAGATAAGCCCGATGCCCTCAGGGCCAGTCAGTGGTTTTCAGAAGAATATTTTTGAAAGAATATTTTGTGAGTGTGTAGTGCCTTCTTTTAAAAAGCTTTTTAAAAAACTTCAAAGGCTTTTCCATTAAATACTCAGAGAACACCAGCCTTGGGTGCAGAGGTGCCCTGGCAGGTGCCAGGAGTCATTCTTTTCTTCTTATTATTGTTTGTATCTTTTACATTATTGTGTATTCCCCGTAGATCACCCACCCAGAGTCACCCATGAACCGTCACCATAGTCTCCCCCATTTTGAGCCCTTTTCCTCCCCCTTCCTCGCTGAACGTCTCTGTCTTACGGAGGTGAGAGCGCTCAGTCAAACATATGTCGCTAGAAACGAGGAAGGTTTGCCTTTTTGACGTTTTGTAACAGGCTCTACAACTGGTCTCAAAATTGGTTTATTGTTAGGCCTACATTTATATGTCTTTTCAAAATCAAACACAGTGAAACTTATGGATATAATCTCCAGGAAACATCAAATAATAGCACTGGCTTCCGCGTTTGTAAGTATTCAAGCAAAGCAATTAGTCTTTAGTAAAACGGTATGTTTGTTGCTTTGAGGAGCTGTCTGGATATACATAGATACCTGTTCACGGTACATGAATAAATAAGAAAGGAAGACAGAGAATGAGAAATAGAGCAAAGCTAATGATGGAGTTATGGGGGAAAGATTTTAGGGGTCCTTTGTATTATCACTTCTGTGTAAGTTTGACATTATTTGAAAAAAACTTAGATTTCCTCACTATTGGATCTAAATTCCTCAAGAGCCAAGGAGTTAAGCCAGAGCTTCTAGAAGAACCAGCCCGGCATGAGGAGGTGCTTTCTGCCATGGAGAACAGCAAGGGTGGGGTGAGTGGTGTTCTGGTAGAAGGTTCTCCCAGGCTACTTTGTTAGCACAAGGGCCTGGGTGCTCAGGGCTGCCCTTTGGGGGGCCCATTTGGGTTCTGTGGTTAACGTTTCAACTGAAGATTCTTAGGCGCCAAACGCTAGGAGTCTCGGAGAGCTGGGTGTTTCTCTGCTTGCCTGCATCCTTGTGGAAGCAGCCCAGATAAAACAACTCAGGACTTTGAAATTTTAGGGGAAACAAAGTTTTAATCAGCCTGCCATCTCATTCATTGTTCGGAGATGAAAAGAGCGGATATCAACATTCTCCTCAAAATGTAGATGCTGAGAACTTGTTAGGTGCTGATGTTTTCAAAGAACAAGATTCTTTATGTTTTCTTTCTTTCATTTCTCTCTCTCCTCCCCTCCTCCTTCCCCCCCTTTCTTGCTACTCCAGCTCCTCTTCCATCCTCTCCTGCTTTTTCCTTCTTTCATCGTAATAGAAGAGAGTAAGTCAGTCATGGGATGATGAAAGAGAGGGAGACTCGGGCCACTTTCTGACCTCTGACCCAGGCGGGCTAGGGTCTGGGTGAAGCGGCTGGGCGAGCACCACCTCTGAGCCGAGGTGAGTCAGGCTCTGCCCCATTGTGCTCTGCTGGGCCCTGCT
Organism: Scalopus aquaticus; assembly: GCA_004024925.1. Lineage (NCBI taxonomy): Eukaryota > Metazoa > Chordata > Mammalia > Eulipotyphla > Talpidae > Scalopus > Scalopus aquaticus. The sequence continues at coordinate 90,129 of PVIJ01001374.1, forward strand.
GACACATGCCTGGACTGTCCCCCGTCCGTGCTGCTGGATTCAAAGCAAAATGTTGTTTCTTCCAGAGAACAAGTAATTTCCTGAGAATGAGTAACTGAAGCCTGAAGCCCTCTGAGGAATGCTGGGGCTTCCATTAGCGGGACTTCCTTCGCGTGGAAAACAGGCGTGTGGCCCTGAGCCTGCAGCTTGGGCCAGCTTGGACGCTGCGGCTCCCAACCAGGGCTGCCCGGGCCGCCGAGGCCTATCCTGTCCGCGGCGCTGACTTTCGTCAGAGCGGCCCTGCGGGCGCGGACATGACACTCGTGCGTAATCGTGTTAGTTATTTCGATGGTCGAGAAGATTTCAACAGCTTTCTTTTTCTGGGTTGCTTAACTCTAGGGTCTTTGCATTTTCAACTTGTTCATTGTGGAGCCAGTGAAAATCCTACGTGTTTGGAGGAGAGGATGAAACTGTTCTGGAACATGCACTTGAGACGTTGAATAAAGGAAGGTGCCAAATGCCTATTCTTAAACCCCATCAGCTGTTAAGGTGAGGCAAGCTCCACCTGCAGAGTTTCCTTTTGGGAGAAAGGAGCGGGGGAGAGGCGCATGGCAGGTGTGGGAGGTGGGCACCTGCCGCCCCCACGCCCGGCCCCCAGGGCCTGTGTGAAGCCACCGGAGTCCACCCACATCTGCATCCTGGCCTGGCCCGGCGTGTCACACACGCACACGGCCTCACACCTGCTGTATAGGCCAGTCCCGGGCACTAAATGCTTTTTTTTTTTTAAATTAAAAAAAACCCCTCCTGGCTGCCTATCATCAAGAAAAACAACATTGTTTTCAGGGTCTCTTATCTCTCCACTTCCAAATATCCTGTTTCTTCGGGCTGGGCGGTCGGGACCAATAGGAACCTCTTCCTGCCATTGGCTGACTTCATTTCCCAGACTTAGCACAATCTCATCCGCTCTAAACAACCTCATCAAAACTCCTTTCTGGTCAGAGAGAAGCAATAATTATTATTAACATTTATTAACGATCAATAAACTTGATCGCGTTATGGCCAGCACCATTAAGGTAAGGAGAGGGTTCCTTTGCGTTTGACCAAATCTTGCGCCTGTTACTCTTTTCTTTGGTTTCCTTTATCAAGGCAGATAAGTCGGGGTTGGGTAACACCCCCGCTGCCACAATAGAGGACAACAAGATTTCCTTTGCACTGCCTAGTAAATTTCCTTTTTCCTACTCCAACCATCCGCAAGGCTTAAAAACTTCAAACTCAGAAAAAAATTGGGGTTTCTAAATTCACAGTTGAGGGTTGTGGATGGCTTTTGCAAAGGCTTTGCCGAGCACTTCTGAATTTTTGTTTTCTGGGACTCTCCCGCTCGGTGCCTGGATGTGCTGCCGGGAGGCCATGGACTTGGAGAGGCTGGAGGGTAGGGTCGAGAGAAAGACGGGCGTGCAAGGTCCGTGTTGGGGTGCTCTGGAATGACTCCTTAGCGTCGGGGGCGCCAGCTGGTCCCGGTGGGAATGAAGAGATGCTGCCAGTGGCCGCTGGGTATGGGGCACTCGAACGTTGACTTGCTTTTCGGGACCTTCAGGCTGAGAACGAGCGTTCTCCGGACTCAGCTGGCGGTAACTCGTCTGTTGGTTGTGTACTTACCTTCAATAAAACACCTACTGCTCTGGGCTGCGAGTAGATTTTCTTCCCCGCGGTGCTTACTTTGTGGGTATGGGGGAGCCAGGGCTGGTGGTGTGTGGTCTGGTGCATTTTTATTTGCAGATGTTTCTAGAAGATAACAGATAGGGAGGAACATGGGGGAAAATCCTTCCAGGCGGAACCCTAAATGTGGCCTTGGGTGGAGATGAAGCCGATTTGATGGTCAATATAAGTTGTCGGCTTGGAGACTAAAGCGGGGTCGGTGAGATGTGTTCAGGGCCTGCTGTCTGGGTGACATTTGTGAATGAGAAACAGCAGCAAAAGCAGATACTGAAAGGAAAATGACTGCTTTGTGGGTTGTCTGCCTGTAGTTTTGGGCGCCTGGAGGTGAGGTGTCTTTGGTTGTGCGTTGAAGGATTTTTTGTTCATTTGAAAGCTCGTGGATCTCTAAGTTTGCCTAGAATTGAGCCAAGGCAATTTCAAAAATCCTGCTTAATTTGGTATTTTTGTAATTTGCGGTGTTTGGATGAGAGGATTTGACTAACACTCCATATACATTGTTTCGGAAGTTCGGCCAGTTTTTATTTCCCAAGGTATATTTTATTTCTCAAGCTATGCTCAGTCTGCACAAAAAGTTTATTTATCAGACTTTGACCTTAGAGAGATTTTTCTTTCCTTGTCTTCAAGGATGGGGGCCTGATGAAATATACCTACCATGGAAAAGAATTTTAGCACTGGGGTCTGGTGGGGCTTCCATTTTAGCTATACAAGCAGAAATTGCTGATTTTATAATCAGAAATATTGCCCTTTTTATTCTTATTTTCACCCTTTTTTGCGTTCGTATTTCAGAGCAGTTAAATCATGTGTTCTTAGTGGATCTCGAGTAGCTTAAATGCAGCTGTGTGTGTGTGTGCACGCTGGATTTCAGGAGATTGAAGTAACAGACCTGCCTTTTGAATATGGGGTATGTTTTGCAAAACATGCAAATTGTTTTACTGTTTAAAGTGTACATTTAGATATTTTTAAAGTTTGAACATTTTGTACTTTCAGGGTAGATGTTGAGAACTAGTTTTCACACTTGTCTGCATCTTGCTTCACTTACCACTTTATAGCACTGCTCTAGCTATAAACTGAATATCTCAAGCGGACTTTTAAAATGGCTTCAAGTGATTTTTTTTAATCCTCTGTTAAAATAAAATAGCCCCGCTTTATAGGTAACTTCCTTTAAGACTTATTTCTGTTAGACTTCCTGAGTAATGAGATGATTTTATGGACTTGTTTATGGAGTGGAGAAAGGAGACCTTGAGTCTGCTGAGTAGTTTTAATTATGTTAGTGCAAAGCTCAAATTAGCATAGGGAAAATTATGGCTGTCGGGTGGATATAGGAAAGTCTGTCTTCCAGACAATTTCCAGTCTCAAACACATGCTGCTTTTTGTTGCTTAAATAACTGAATCAATTAGTCGATCAAGTATCAGATGTACTGAATTTGTTAAGTAGGACTCTACATCTGAGTGGGCTTTTTTCATCAATACTCGTCAACCCCCACCAGGCGCAGCGAACAGATGAATGTTCTTCTCCCATCTTTGCGGTTCGCACTGCTATTTTTCCTTGGTCACTTAGAACTGGGACCCGAATGTCTCACCTGGAAGGAGTAAGGGAATTTTAAGAGGTCATATGAGAATGCCCGTGTTTCTCTCAGTGTCTGTGGATTTGAAAATCAGGTGAAGACTTCTAGCAGGAGAGTGTGGTCAGGTGCTGAGGTTTCCTAGGTGATGTCCCCCTTTCGGCCACTCTGGGGGCCTCTCCCTGCCTTTGTGCCCTTGACCACACCGAGGGGTGCTGACTCCCCTCACCCCCAACACAGCCGGTGGGTGCTTGCTCGGGACTGGAAGGGGTCTGCCCCTAGCCGGAGAACTTGAACTTGATCTCACCGCAGGCAGTCAAGACTTACAATCCAGCCGCTCGAAGACTTCCCTGAGTCTTCTGAACACCGTGGGCCCCTGGGGAGGCCGGGGAAGCCGGTGATCCCAGAATAATGCTGACAGGTGCTTGCAAGGCCGTGCGTGGGATCACAGGGGAAGCCAGTCCTGGGGAAAGACCATCCATCTTTGGGCTCCTGGGTGGTCCATGAGCCCGGCTACCACCCATTAGTCTTCAGAGATCTTGAGGCTTGGAACTGGGAATGTGGGGATTTTCCGTTACGCAGAGACCTGACCTCGGAGGGCTGGGAGAGAGCCAGCCCGAACAGTAGCCAGGTGGAGCAGGGCAGCTACTCGCAGCCTTGATGAGGGCACAGTCGGGATTTTACTGAGTTGTCTAAAGAAGCTGCTTTCTCGGCTTGAACAGCGGTCGGAGGGCTGGACGCTAACTGAGATGTCAGGGTTCGTTGCCAAGCAGGTGGCTGCGCCTCGTCTGTCTCCTGCCTGGCCCGGACCCGGGCGTCCCGTTTGCTGGTGTGAAGGGGAGATTAAAAACGTGGGGTTCTGGGAAGGAAGCGCATCTCCTCGGAGGGTTCCAACAGGGATGGCACCTGAGTTTGAGAGCCTCGGGGCCCCAGGAGAGGCTGTGCCGTCAGGCCACAGGCCAGAGAGGAATGGGACTTGTCTTACTTTGTGACTTTGGGGGCTTCTGCGACAGGGCGGGGAGGGAAGGTGAAGATGTCAATTGGGCCGTGCTGCCGTGTCACGGGAGGGGCAGACCCCGATCGTGGGGCCACCTACGCGTGTCACGACAGGCCGTTGTCTCAGCAAGACCGGCGGCTGGCACGGGGGGGGTCACTGTGGGCGCAGCGCCTGGCCCCTGCTCTCTGGGTGTGTATATGTGTGCCTGCCCTCGTGTGTGTGCATGTGCACACGAGTGTGTGTGTGCAGGTGTGCACATGTGCACGGGTGTGTGCTCACCTCATGTGTGCATGCATGCACGAGTGTGTGCAGGTGTGCACACGTGTGCCAACCCTTGTGTGTGTATGCACGAGTGTGCACAGGTGTGTGCATGTGTGCGTCCACCCTCGTGTGTGCATATGTGCACAGGTGTCTGCAGGTGTGTGCATACGTGTGTGCCCACCCTCGTGTGTGCACGTGTGTGCTCACCTCATGTGCACAGGTGTGCATACATGTGCCAGCCGTGTGTGTATGTATGACTTGCACGAGTGTGTACACGTGTGTGCTCACCTCATGTGTGCATGTGTGCATGAGTGTGTGCAGGGGTGCACATGTGTGAAAACCCTTGTGTGTATGCACGATTGTGTGCACTAGTGTGTGCACGTGTGCCCCCTCACACCCACAGCACCCTGACTTAGTGACCCTGGAAAGGAGAATGGGGCTGATGGCATTTACAGATATCTCCCCAGTTAAACACACCCGTGTGGGACTGAGAATGTTCTGGAATTCGGAGCCATTTCTTAATTACCTATGCTTTCTTTAAAATGATCATTTCATTATTTTTTTAAAGAGACCTTGCTTTAAAACCGCCCACAAAGACACAATGCACATGCTTGTTCCTGGGGGTTGTGCTCAAATGCGAAATAAGTCAGAGGAAGAAAGACAAATACCGGATGATTTCACTCATGTGTGCAATAGAGAGAAACAAAACAAAGGAACAGACAAAACTAAGCCAAAAAAAATCTTAGAAATCTGGCTACAGAAGTGAGGCTTTCAGGGGTAGGGTGGGGCGTGGGGGGCTAGGGGGGCAGGGGGCGCAGTGAATTCTGGGGGCGTCATGGGTGCCATGGTGGTAGTGTGATAACATACATCTGAGGGGTGCGAACCTGTACCCCTAAATCATGTAAACCACTGTTACCTCGTTTTTTAAAAAATACAATAAGAATGTGGTTTGGTTTTTTTTTACATTAAAAAATTAATAAATAGAGCAGCCACTGCCGACACCAGCAGGAAAACATTACTTCTGTGCTGGGACGTTCCGAGTTCGGGTCCCTCCGTGGCCGCGGAGGCCGAGGCAGCAGCTCCTTGGCATCTGATAACTTGGCAGATGCGTCGATTTAACAGCTGATGCCCAAGAAAGTCCCCACATTAGAGGCCGTGGGAAGCCGGCTCTGAGGTTTGCTCCACGCGGGGATCTTCGGTCGCGGCTCACTGACACCCTCTCCAGACTGCTCCCCCGCGGGCAGCCTTGCCCCGTGCCGACAGGACAGAGCACGGCTGTCCTCAGCTCTGGGGTGCCGTCCACTACCCCCGAGGCTGCTTTTCTCCTATTTCTCGCATTTGCATCCCCTCTGGTTCTGTGATGGGGGGCGTGGACTGCCCCACCTCGCCTCAGTTTGCTGACCTGGGAAATGGGATCGTACTGCTGCTCTCTGTGAGGCCGGTCTGCCGAGCCTCTAGTGGGCGCTCGTGCGTGCCCGGTGCCCTCGGACCATCTGAGGTCCTTTGGCCTTTTCTGGTCAGTTGCATCATCCGCGGCCCCTGCCGGACTCCTTCTAGGGTCCCCCCTGGAGTCGCAGCCTCAGCACCAGTGTTTCTGGGAGAGGGGAGAATGTCACTTCTGTGGCCTCCCTTGCTGCGCGCACGCAGGCCTGGCCCGGCCCGGGCAGGGAGCAGGAGCGGGCAGGCCAGGCGGTGTCGGCTGAGCATCAGCGCGCCCCCGAGGCTGGTTAGAGGTCAGGGGCAGGCTCTTTGTGTGGGCGAAGGATGCGCGCCTTGGTCCTGGCAGGGCAGGGGGACATCCGGGGAGACACCGCACGGTTCTGTTTCCTCCTCGGTTCTGTTTCCTCCTCGGCGTTGAAAAACGCGTCTCGTCCTGCACAGATCACAGTAATGGAAGCCTCTCATTATAGAAAGGAAGATACAGAAATATAAGTGGCCCCCGATCTCGGAGGGGGAAAAAGATTAGCGTCACGTGCACCCCCGGCTGAGTTCCCATCTGTCCTTCCCCCGACCGGCCGCCCGCCTGGCCAGCTGCCCTCCAGGGCCAGACTCTCCCCCGTGACACTAAGATGTTTCCATCAGCAGGATTTGTCCGCCTAATTATATTCCCTCTAAAATAACTATTATACTTTACACAATCCGTGCCCAGTGTGGGAGATCATATTGTGCCCCGTTCACTCACGCGGCAGTGAAACTTCTATGTAATTTCTTAAAAATGCACTTTATTAGTATTGGTGCTTAGGAAAGGGATTATTGGGCCAAGGGGTATAGGTGTTTTTAAAGTCTGCCAAATTTAAATGTTTGCCAGCTTCCAAAAATGTGGCCAGTTGACTCTCGGAAGGCCTGGGCAGTTACTCTGAGTCCACCGGCCGACAGAGCCCCGTGGAATCTGTTGTATGTACATCTCCTTATTGTGGTGCTTCAGTCCGTACTTTGCTGTGGGCCTAGTTCCGTGAGTAGCCTCTGTGGCCCCAGCATCTTCCTGTTCATACCTCCACCCCTGCTAATGAGATATCTCGCACGTCTTTTCTCTGTGGAGCTTGGCCGAGGCAGGTCACGTGTGATCAAGCTCAAGGTCGTTCCTGTTTTGGCCTCGTTTTTCTCTCGTCGGCACGTCTCCCCAGGTTCCTTTTGTCGTGAATGTGAGCGCGCTGGGAATTCTTCGTGCTGCCTCTGTGACCCACAGCACCTCTTTGGGGATAGTTTTCATCTTCTTTGGGTCCTTGGCAGCGACTGCCTGGGTACCCGGGTCCCGTAAATGTTCACTGAAAAAATTGAATCAAAATTCTCTGAAATCAGAGAGAGCTAAGATATGATAATAGAATCATTATTAAAGATTTCAAATAGAAGTCCTAGTGGTTTAGAACTAGTTTTCCTAGATGAATACAAGTGAATCCAGCAGCATTAAACTGATGTTTAAAAGAGCATAGGAAAACTATTTCTTGGAAGTAGCTGTATCTTGCATTCATAATCCCAGTTACCTTCATCTTCGTAACTGCTGTTGCCTGCCAGACCCCGTACTCCCATCTCAGAAAAGGGGGATGGGGACCAAACAAAATTGGTGGATTTTTTCTCTATTAAAGTTCACATAGGTAGGACCGCAGTACTCTCAAGAATGTTCTGGGAGACTGAATCATTTAATTATCTACACTTTCTATAAGATGATTATTTCATTAACTATTTTTTTTTTTTGTAAAACAGACCTTTACTTACAAAATCCCCTTGAGTATTTGAGAGGTGCACTGTTGCTTTCTATACAGATAAGGAGGGAAGACTCGAGAGGCTGAGAAGTCACAAGTTACCCAAATCCCTTTAATTTATCCTCTTCAATTTATCCTCTTGTCCTCTTTCTTTCTTACTATTTGCCCTTGCCCCAAATGATACATTTCTGGGCAGAAAAAATGCTGCAGTAAATGATAGAGTGACACATTAAATAACTGGATAATAGAGGTTATTGTAAGGGGCTAATTTAGATGACTGCCTGCGTGTGAGGACCCAGAGACACCAGTTACTGTAGTGAGGGGTGGCTACTCAAGATGGGGTGCTGGGGGTCCCAGGAGCCAAAACTCCAGCATCCAATTCTCTATTTGTCAGGGACACGGTTTTCCCCATCTTTGGCCACCTCCAAGGGGCCACAATTCCAGATTCCAAGTTAGCTGCTGGTTTGGATGCCCTCACCCCGGGACCAGCTTCCTTGCCCTCGTCTTGGCGTTGGTGGAGGAGGCAGAGTTTTCTGAGCCCCACCAGGCAGCCAAGCTGCATGCTTTGGGCACAGACCACGGCCGAGACTAGAAGAGTTGTGGCTTCAAACGCTCGTGTTTGAATTCTGGAGAATGCGATAAAGGATTTGTGACCTGTCACGAGAAGACCCCGCACCCCCCAATTCCACACGGCTGCCGTTAACCCTCCTGCCTCGGGGACTTAACATCTGTCCCGGTTAGAAATGGCCGTCCGGCTTGCGGACTTTTTCTCAGGTGCCAATTGATAGGCTCAGTGCTGAGGAGACAACCCTCCCCTCCCCGATCACTCTCGTCCCCCAGGACCATCATTCACACCTGGGCCAGCAGTGCGTGCCTCGCCCTTGGGTTCTCCGAGTCTTATTCTTTTTTTTAAATTGTTATTTGTATCTTTTACATTTTGTATTCCCCTTGGGTGACCCACCACCAATTCACCCGTGATCCATCTCCGTGGTCCCTTGTGTCCTTTTCTGCTCCATTTTGTGCCCTTATCCTCCCCCTCCCCGCCGCCCAAGTGTCTCTCTCCTATTTGGTTTCCCTATAGTCCTGTTATAAGTGAAACCATTCGATATTTTTCTCTTTCTTTCTGGCTTATTTCGCCGAGTATGATCCCCTCTAATTCCATCCATGTCGCTGCAAATTGCATGTGTTTATCTTCTTTGAATGCTGCCTAGTATTCCATTGTGTATATGCACCACGTCTTCTTGATCCAGTCATCTGTTCCTGGGCATCTGGGTTGCTTCCATACCTTTGCTGAGCCTTATTCTTTAAAGTGCTCGGGCGCTTACCTTTGAGGAAGGGGAAACTGTTGAAACAACACTCGGGGATCTGCCAACACCACTAGTTTGTGTCTCAATCTGAGGGAGATTTCCTAAGATGTTGCCTCAAGTTTGCCCCAAGTTTTTTCCCCTGAAGTGCGGTTTCATGTTGCGAAGGCACCCCCAGTCTGCAAAGTGAGCGCACTGGCTGACGTTCCCGACAAGCAGGCGCTGGGGTGCAGTCAGGCCGGTGAGGCTGCCTCTCCCCTGGTGCGGGAGCCTGCACCCTCTTTCTGCACAGCGTCCTTAAAGTGGCTTCCCTGGGGCGAGGGTGATCTGGCCTTCGAGGAAAGGGGGTGCAAAGCCAGGAGCCGGCGAGGGGTGTGGGTGCCCCCCAAGCTTGTCCGCGTTACTGTGGGGGCCCCTGCAGGTGGAGTCACTTTTCCTGGGCACGCAGGGGTGGGCTTCCCAGCCACTCCGCCCAAGGTCTGGGCTTTGCCCCTGCAGGAGGGCTCGGGAGCTCAGCACGAGGCCTCAGTCCACGCAGCTCCGACCGTTCCTGCAGGTCTGATACCTTCTCCGCCCGGGGTGGGACTCAGGAAACCCTGACAGCTTCGGTTCCCCTTTTTCCATTTCTACAGCAGCTAATGAATTGAAATTCTTTTCTAGCAGTCAGGGTTCCTTTGTTGGCCCCCCTCTTTATTCTGAAGTGAAACTGCTGTGAGAACAGGCTCTCCTCAGGGGTCCCGGCCTGCCCTGCTGGGAGGCGACTAGTGGGCGGTGGGCTTGGCGCCCAGGCGTGGCCCGCGGACAGGGCCTTGCCGCCCTCCGCTCCTCTCTCTGCTGCTCTCTCGTGCCCTGCCTCCACTTTCCCCTCTTTGCAGTCACTGGCACCCCAGTGGGAGGCGTTGAAACCATATGGGGTAACCGTGATGAAGAGAGGCCTCTTTGGATGTCCCAAGGCTTAGGGGGCTCTTGGGGGGTTTCACTTTCCCGATGCTGCTCAAAGATGCTGTCCCTTCTCTTGTCCTGGGAAATAGGGGTCAGTGCCGGCTCCTCATTGTTACTCTGGAATAAAGGCCCCAGAAATAAAGACAAGATTGATGGGGAGACTCTGCCTGCGGCTTTGAGCTCGTCCACCTGGGCTCCAGTTCTGTATTTACTCCAACTTGAGGGAGCACCTGAGCTAGAAATACAAACTAGAAGGTTTGTATTTCCAAACAAAAGAAGATGTCCAAGGCCAAAGGCAGGTGCTTCGTGGATAATAAAACCACCCCACTCTGTCTCTAGTGAGTCCTCTCACCACCCCACACCTCTGGCCTACACCCCAGCTCTTGTATGCATAAGTAGATAAATCTTTAAAAATAAAATAAAGCCATCCCACCCACCCAAGCCAAGGCTGTGAACTCTGCTAAGCCTGGTTCAACTAAAGAAAAAGTGAAAGACAATTGACCTCGCCAGAGTAGCAGCCCAGAGGAGAAAACCACCTCTCTGCTCCCGGTGTACTTGAGCAAGAACTCTTGCTGCCCCGGGATGCCCTCCCTCTCGGAAGCTAGTGTGTGTTCTCTCTCTCTCTCCCTCTCTCTCTCTCTGTCTCTCTCTCTCTCCCTCTCTCCCCCACTCTCTCTCTCATTGGTCTCGGGAAGCATAAAATGGGCACATGAGTCTGTTTTTTCAGCCTTGTGCTTTGGAGATGGAAAACATCTTTTTTTAGACCCCATGTTTACTGCTTTGGTAAACAGCAAAGTGCTGCAGCAGCAGTTGCCTTGAGGATGAAGGGCCTGTAGACAGATACTTCCTGCGCTCGCTTCCTGCTCAGGGAGCGCGGCGCAGCCCTGGCCGGGAAGCACTGGAGGGGCTTCCTCTGGGAGAGCCGCTTCCTCCTTCATCTTCTCCTCTCCGGGCTTCTCCCTCCTGGCTGTGGGTGTTCTGGCAGCTTCTCTGTCTTACGTGGGAGTAGTTGGGACGTTTCTGGAGTGGCTTTCATCCCTGGCTCTGGTTCTAGGTCTTGCAGCGATGGTTTTGGAGAGACGTGTCTAGACCTGGGGGTTGCCTGTGTCCCGAAGGTGCCTGTCTTTGTCGTGGAGGACAGTGCTGGAGTCTCCTTTTGTGTTTAGTGGAAAACAAGCCACGTTGAGATCCAGCTGCAGGTGGTTCTCCGCTCCCTCGCCGCCACACACGTGGTTATTTAGAGGAAGGGTCATCACCACGCTCTCAGCTCACAGCTTGTTCCCTGGGCTCACTTTGCACTGGCTATTAAATTCCAGCAGACGCATTGTTGAAGCCCTTTGAATCAAAGCAAATAAAATCGCAGCACACAAACATGGAACAATAGGGATTCATCAATTACCCATCCACAGGATGTGGCCTCAGGGACTGGCCCCTTTGTAGGGGAAAAATACATCAAGTCAACAAACAGTAACGCTGAACAAAAAACTAAACAAAATAAATAGCACCCCAAAGCGACCCAGCTCAGGCGCTGGCTGAGCTCCAGCGGGACATCCGCGTGCTCTCAGCATGGACCCCGCAGCCCCCAGCCCCGCAGGCCCCCCGAGGAGGGCCCTAAAGCCTGGGGGCAGCGCTGTGTCCTGATAAAGAGGACAGAACTGGGAGCACCCTTCTCCAGGGGCGCCCAGAGGGGTCGAGGGTGTCCGGGGGGGGGGGGCGAAGCCTAATGGGCCCCAGGAAGCCGCGCTGTTCCCCAGGACTCAAGACGCACCCCTTCGGGACACAGGCAACTCCCGGTCTAGAGGCGTCTCCCCAGAAACCATCTGCAAGACCCAGAACCAGAGGCAGGGACCAAAGTCGCTTCCAGAAACGTCCCTGCTTTAAGACAGTTGCAAGCAGCCGGGGTCGTGGTGTCTGCGTGAATACGCAGCGATGCTCCCAGCCGGCCGGTCACTCAGCTCGCAAGGTCGGGCTGCCGTGAAGCTCCCCAAGGACTGGTCTTCCCTTCTCCCTGCCTCCCAGTTTAATGGGGATGTAGTTGCCACACGTCTCCACACCTGTAAGGCGAACAGCATCATCGTTGGACCTTCATATGCTGTGAATGATGCTGAAGTAAGTTTAGTTATTTCGAGACGCCTTTTTTTTTTTAAAAGATTTTTTATTTATGCATACAAGCTGGGGTGCAGGCCAGAGGTGTGGGGGGTGAGAGGGTTCACCAGAGCACGAGTGGGGAGCAGCACAGGCGGATCCACTGAAGCGCACTGCTCTACGACGCTGTCTCCTGCCACTTCCACTTCATTGCAAAAGGGCTTCTCTGGGCTCCTGAGTCTGTATTGATTCCAGGGCTCCCAGGTCATGTTGTGGGGTGCTGGTGCAGTCCGTACCCCCAGACTCGCCTTGGACGCCTGGTGGATGGTATCCCTGTGGGCCTCGTCGCTGAAATCGCCTCGCCTGCCTGGCGTGGCGGCTGGTTTTGTGTCATGGATGCAGGCCCAGTGTCTTTGACCGGGGCACAGCCTGCACCAGGCGGCAACAGCACCCTCCTCCCTGTTCCAGAAAGAGTTCCCGCCGGGCTCAAGGCCTCCAGGTTGAGAAAGGGAATGAGGATAATGGACATGCCCCAGCGGGCTCTGTCAGGGTCCTCTGTGCTTCTCGGTGTTTGTCTTTTCCCCATGTGCACGGACATGCTCTTTTAAACGTGACATGTTTTCATAAATTAAACCCCTTTTCATCATCTTTTTCTGCTCGCTTCCTTTTTGTCCAAGATAGTGAAGAAAAGGGGAGTTGGGGCTGCACTTCCATGCCTGGAGGGGAGACTGAGGCCTCAGCTCCCCCCTGAGCACCCAGCTCCGAAGCAGGGTCAGGTTGCAGGGGTGGGGGCGGGGGGACATCCCTTCTTGACCTTCTTTAAAAGACGAGGTGACGTTGGTTTACAGTGCTGTATGTGATGCAGGACAACGCGGGACGCAGTCCTGATGCCACCCGCCCGGGCGAGAGGGCTCACTTCCCTGTGCCTTGGTTTCCTCACCTTAGAGCGGGGTGCTCCAGGGGTGCGGTGTGCCCTGGCAGGTGCTTCCGGCAGCACCGTGACTAGTTTGCAGCAAATGTCCGCTGTTGGGAGCACTTTGGGCTCCTGTCCTCGTCTCGTTTTTTTTTAAAGATTTATTTCTGCATGCAGGAACGGGGGTGCAGGCCAGAGGTGTGGGGGGCGAGAGGGTTCACCAGAGACGGAGTGGGGAGCAGAACAGGCGGATTGACTGAAATCCACGGCTGAGGGGAGCAGCAGGGAGACAGGAGAGGTCTGCTGCGCCCTGTCTGAAGCTCCCTGCCCGGGGATCGAACTCGTGCTGCGGTGGCTCTCAGCTGCTCCATAGTGCTGAGATTTAACCCCTGTGCCACCAGGGAGGCCCCACTTCTCACCCTTAATGTTCAACTTACTCCCGTAGCTCAGTTGCTTTTTCTGAAGTAACCCACCTTGGCTGGTTGGCTTCCAGTGTTGTCATTGAAAAGACTCCTCCAGTGCCCTTTGGGGATTTACAGCTTCCTGGAAGGAGAGGAAAGCATTCCCTGTGGGTTAGCTGCTGCTTTCTCGTGGTCTTTGTGGAAGATAGTGGAGAAAGCACGATGAAGTCGCCATTATGAGCCGCCTGGCAGGGCAAGTGACGTGTCGGTCAGAGCGTCCGTAGCTGAACCCGGCTGCATCTTCTGAGCCCAGAAAACCTGCAGTTTTGAGGATTCGGAGAAGAACCCAGGCAGTGGGCTGCGAGGTGTGGGCTGTTTCCTCCCTAGCCTTTGCCAGTGAACACATGAATGGGGCTGACAGCGGGCGGCGGTGCACCCCTCACAGAGTCAGTGCTGAGGGGCCCCCCACTTTACAGCGTGGGTTGATGATGCTCAGTGCGCACTGATGTGTGGTGAGGACGCGGTGATTTAGGGCGCGTCCCGGCCCCGGCTCGCTCCTTCAGCACTGGCGAATGACCGATGCTGGGCCCGCCAAGCACGCGCGTCCTGAGGAACCTGCCTGTGTGTGGGAAGGTGGGGCGATGTGGGGCGCCTGGACTGTATTAATGCGTGAGCAGACGCCCCATAGGTGTGAGCTGTTTCTGCCGGGCCCGGGCGGGGATGCCCTCCGCGGGAGCACTGAGAGCAGAAACGCAGGCGACTCAGTGCCTGCATTTTGTTCTGGAACGCGGGTCTGCACGAGGCAAGCTCCGTCTGCTCCGGCTTCTCCGGAGGCAGCAGTTACCGGTGTTCGCACACCCAGTGTCTCGTGGGGCCATCCCCGCGTCCCTCTGCCACCGTCCACTGTGCACAAAGGCATTCTGGGCACAGAGTAGCGCCGAGTGGAGCAGAGGGGCTACGGCGAGCGCTATTGGTGTCTTCTTGTTTGACCGTCCACACCTTTGAAATTCAGTGGAGCTGAGATGTAATCTCCTGAACACGCGTGTTCCTGTCCGACGCACTGGCCCCCGCTGAGGGCTCCAGAGTCGTGGCAGGTCAGGCCACGCATGTGGTGGCCAATGGGGACGTAGGACATGCTAGGGCGTTTTCATAAATAGCTAAAATCTTTGTATCCAATGGCAAGATGAGCCGGTTTAGAACGACTGACTGTAATAGCAGTGACAGCCAGTGTATCTTAGCCAGATAACAAAACTGAGCTCCCTACCAGAAGTTTAAGTCTAGCAAACACGTCAGTGAACCTAGCAAGCCTTCCTGGCCGAAGTAGCACATGTAAGTCAAAGAAATGTGATCTGTCATGAAACCTGAACTATTCTGTTTTCTTGGTATTTTTTTATATAAACTTTTTTCAATCTAAGAATTTCTTTTTTAAGCAGGCAAAGTATTTTTAAAAAAAATTATTTTATTTATTTATGCATACAAGAGCTGGGGTGCAGGCCAGAGGTATGGGGTGGTGAGAAGATTCACCGGAGACAGAGTGAGGAGCAGAACAGGTGGACTGACTGAAACACAGTGCTGAGGGGAGCAGCGGGGAGACAGGAGGGGTCTGCTGCGCCATGTGGGAAGCTCCCCGGCCGGGGATCGAACTCGTGCTGCAGTGGGTGCCGATAGCTTTATAGTGCTGAGACTTAACCCCTGCGCCGCCAGAAGGCCCCTCAGTCTAAGAATTTAAGATGTTGACTCATTCTTGCTTCCCTGGTGCGTAGCCCAGTGCCTGGCACAGACAGGGCCACCCCAGAAATGTTTCCTGGGAGCAAAGGAGGAAAGGCATGTGAACACTTTCCCTGCGTGAAGCATGTCCTCAGCTGTGTGTGTGAGGAGGGAGAAGGCTTGCTCCCTCTCCTTGCAGAAGCTGTGATCTAGTTTTGAAGGAGTAGAAGAAAAGGAGCCGAAAGGTTGGGGGAAACTCGATCGGTCACCTCGAGCCCGGTGCTCTCAGTTTAGGGGTTCTTTGGGTCAGCCTTGCTTCATTGTTTCTGGTCTGACTAAACGGTCCTCCTAGGAAAGCTTGAATTTTGCTGCGGTCCAAGTATACAGGAAGCGATCATAATTTGGCTGATTTGCCCACAGAGGTTGGTTGGAAATCATAGAAAGAATTAGATTTTAATTTCTATCTTTTTTTTTTAAACTTCTAACATTATTTTCAAACAAATCCATCTTTGAGAGCATTAAAGGTGTCAGTCTAGCCCCTGCCCCCAACTTTTACTCGAATGTCAGCTAGACTTTTCCCCCCAGTGACACAAGAGCCATATTTTCCTTCACAGGAAAATCAGGGAAGGGTCAGATAAAGGAGCTGACATGAAAGGTTTGCAAAATTAGTATTAATCTGAAAAATCCAGGCGATCTGATCTCTGTAACCAGGAAGTTACCTAATTCTTGGCAAGCTCTGGAGCATTTTTAGAAGCTGCACTAACTCTATAAGCAAATAGTGGACCATCGAATGCCCTAAATTGGCCATTTCTTGCTTAGAAACAGCACTCCCAGGTAGTGGGACAATTTCCTAGGGCTTCGGAGCAAAGGACCACAATGGGGTGGTCTGAAAGCACAGCGGCTTGTCCCCCCCAGTTTAGAAGGCTGAAGCCCAGCGCCAAGGCGAGCTGGCTCAGCCCCCTCCTGTTTCCGCGGCTGCCGAGCCCTCGGCGGCTGGGCCTGCGGCTCTGCCTCTGCCTCTGTCCTCGCCTGGTCACCTCTGGTTGTCATTTCTGGCCTCTCCCGAGGATGCTTTAGTTGGAGGAAGGGTCCGCTCTGACCTAGCACCATCTCATCTCAACCTCTTCGTTGCAGCCGCAACACCCCAATCTAAACACCGTCACATTCTGAGGTCCAGGTGGGCTGGGACGGGCCTCGCCGCCTCGCTGCGGGCTGGAGGGAGACAGCTGGGCTGTGCTGTGGGCTGCTAGTCCCTCGGGGGGGCGGTGCTGCCGGCGGCCGGGGTGCCAAGCTGGGCTTCCTGGACTCGTGCTCACGTGCCCGTCACCTGCGGGCAGGTCGCATCTTGGAGGGCGCGAAGGCAGGTAGTCGCACTGAGAAAAGACAGCCCGCTTCCTCGCAGGGGTCTGCGCCGTGATCTCGTTCAATCCCAGACGATGATCAAAGTCAAATCAGTGTGAGGTTTGCTCTGCCGCGTTTCAGTTTCACAAGATGCTGAGTTTGACGCTGCGGTTTCCCTTATCTCATGGTTTTGCTTGGGGAGTGAGGAGAAGCGCACAAGGCGGGGGGAGCGCCCCAGCCCCGGCCGCGTGGGGCTCTGCTGCTCAGGCAGCCCGGCTGTCGGCGCTCGGCGCGGCCTCGGGTGGACACGCTGTCCAGGTCGTGGCGAAACAACGGCCTTGGTGCACTCGAGCCTTGAGCCTGCACAGCTCAAAGACTGAGCTCCCCAGTGCTGTGATTGTGGGGTTCCCAGGCCCTGCAGCTTATTTGCTCTTGTGTCTTTGAAGTCTTTGGGGGTACACGCAGGGAGGGTTGGGGTCCAGAAACAAGCGTTTCCCCTCGGGGCCTTGCGTTGTGTGTTGTGACACGGACGAACCCCAGGGGAGCCAGTGAGCTTCATCTTCGCAGGGACAGGGAAGCTCCTGTGAGGTTTTCTTTGGGAAGAAATGCAGATTTAAGCCCCGCCCCAGATGGGGCCCCTCAGCACGCGGTCGGGCGCCTTGTCCACATCAGGCGCCGCGATGGTCGCTGTGGGGTGGAAAGCTGGCCGGCTCAGGTGCCTGCAGGCCGTCACCTCCCTTCCGGTGCAGACCCCAGGGGCTCCCAGGGGGTGGTCAACCCGCTGTCCTCTGTCCTGCTGTGGAGGCAGGGGCTTGCCGTGAAGCACATCGCTGGAAACCGTGAAGGCACGAGCCCCGGCCAGGGCTGAGCCTGCCTGCACGACCCCGTCCCCCGTCCTATTAGTGAGGCCTGACCCAGCCCGGGGATGAGATTCTCGGAGATGAGCTGCATCCCCCAGGGCGGGACGCCGGGACTCACCCCCATGGGGCAGAGCTTGGGCTCAAACCAGAGATAAGAGAAGGACTGCGGGGGAGCTGTGTCGGGCGCAGCAGACCGGGTCAGAACCGTAGGGGAAATGCGTTTATTTAGGACATGCTAAACGAAGGTTTTCCTTTTTTGTTTCTCTATTATTTTCGCAAATCTGAGCCGCAGTCACACCAGCAGACGGGCCCATCCTGAAGAAAACCAGCCCCGTGTTATCTTGCAAACCGACATGGTCCCGTGCTTCGTCTTGTGCGGGCTTCTCTTGGGCCTGCTGGGTTTGTCACCCCTCTCCGGGAGAGGGGACTTGTCCTTGATCACTTGCTACTGTCAGGGACAGAAGCGCTGTTCAGGACTTTGTATAAATGGATGCTCGTGAGAGCTGTTGCCTGTGTGGCATGCTTGATGCCTTCAGATTTGTCTTCTGTGTTGGAGGTTACTTTTTTTTTTTTTTAAAGATTTATTTGTTTATGTGTACAAGAACTGGGGTGTAGGCCAGAGGTGCAGGGGTGAGAGGATTCACCAGAGACAGAGTGGGGAGCAGAACAGGCAGATCCACTGAAATCCACTGCTGAGGGGAGCAGCGGGGAGTCAGGAGAGGTCTGCTCTGCCCTGTGGGAAGCTCCCTGGCCGGGGATTGAACTCGTGTTACAGTGGCTGCTGATAGCTTCATAGTGCTGAGATTTAACCCCTGCACCACCAGGGAGGCCCAGTTGTAGGTTATTTTTAACTGCAGGGTTCCTGGCAGATCCCCCAACCACACCACATTTCACACGGGCCAACCGGGTTGGCTCAGTCAGTGACAGCATGTGCTGATAAAGGCGAGTCCCAGGCTTGCTGCCCAAGAAAATGCGTATCTTCGTCGAGATAAAAATAAATCTTCCTTTGGTGACCACAAATGCATCCCTCCTGCAAACGCCTGCCGTGGTGGGGGAAACTGAGCGTGAGCAAGGGGCTCGCCCTCCCGGTGCAGGTATTCTTACTGTCAGAAAGAAGTAAAGGAAGAGATAAACTCCAGCTCAAGTTTTGTTCCTACTGGCAGACCGGCTCCCTGCCAGGAAGCTTCTCTGTCCCACTCCCCCAGGGCGGTGGCTTTCTTTAAAAAGGCCCGGGGAGTTTTCACATTAATAACCTCAGCTCTCTCCAGGAGGCCAAGCCCCCCTGAGCTGTCCGCAGAGCCAGCACCCACCTTCTTCCCCGGACTCGGTTCTCCACGCACATCTGCCGAAAGAAGCCGTTTACGTGGCGTTCCAATCTGGTTGTTTAGTCTACAAGGAGGGGGGAAGGATTCTGTCTCTTTAATGTTTATAACGGTTGGACAGAGCTTGTCGGGTGAAGGTTAATTGCTCTCTAGTTGAAGCAGTTGTGTGCCCAGATGGGTTATCAGGCCTGCACACTCGTTACAAGATTAATCTCATTTCCGACAAGACTTCCCTTTCCTTCAACTGATTTTTGCCTGGCCATTGGGGCTGTCATCAGCCGTTAGACGAGGGTGGATGGTCCTGGGATGGAGGCTGGTATGTGGGAAACTGTGCCAGGGGTGTCCTATCTCAGGGAACATCTTTAGGAGAACACATTTCGGGGGGGTTGCAGAGGCTTAGAAACAGGGGACCCACCAGACCCCTACGCGCTCCCGTGAAGAGCTGCAAGGGCAGAAGCAGCACCCCCCCCCCCCAGGGCTGTTCCCACAGCTGGCTACTGAGGGCTGGGTCGGCTCTTCGTTCTGAGACCCCCACCCCCGCCCCCCACCCAAGGGTGCGAGGCTGGTTGCCGCCCGCGTCCGTGCTGGATTTCGTGGCGGCGGCACCTGTGACTTGCTTCCGAGAATGTCTCGGCCTCTGTGTGGTGTCAGGGATTTCTCACGTTGGCCTAGAACAGCTGGCAGATTTTTCCTCGTTTGATACCAAGCAGCTCCATTTCTTCGGTGGGTCTCAAGCTCCTCTTCCAAGAGCATGTCGCAGCCCCTGGGTGCGGCCCCTGGGACTCACACCGTCGTTGGTCGCTGCAGATCTGCTGGCGCCTCTCGGCCGGGCGCTCTTGGGCCTGTGTGGGCAGGAGGGACAGTTCCCCCAGGTGGGGAGGAGGCCCGCACGCAGATAGAGCACAGGAAATAGCCACGGGGGCCGCCTCAGGAGGTGAGCTGGTGACAGCGAGAGCCCGGGGTGGGCCGGCCTGGCTCGCCCGACGCCCATCACACCCTCGGCCCTATGAGGGGGCTGTTCTGCTCCCGGACCTCACCTCCCTCGTCCCCGGGGGGCTGTCATCGCCTCTGTCCCCAGCGTCCCTCCCGGCTCCACCGAGCAGCCCCATTCCTTTCTGGCTGGGTCACGTTCATTCTTGGGGTTCCCTCTCATCCCGGTCACGCTTCTCTTTCTTAAATCAACTCCTGGTCTGGCTTCGCCTCCGCCAAGTCCTGAGCTGGCCCTGAGTGTTTTCAGTAGCCGGGGGACAGCCCCTCAGGCTGTGGACCCCGATCTTCAGTCGCCTTCAGCTCATCAAGAAACAGACAAGATGACCGGGGAAGGGCGCAGGACAGACTCGAGGGGCGTGGGGACAGAGCTGGCGTCTGGCGTGGGCGGGCAGCAGCGAGGGCAAAGGCTCTGGGGCAGGAAAAGGCTGGGGGGTTGCAGGACGGGGGCGATCCCGGGAGCCAGAGGTGCCCCATACGGGGGTGACGCCACGGCCTCTCGTGGCCTCTTCCGCAGAGGGAGCAGCGGGAAAGGCATCTTGTCCTGAGGAGGGGCCCCCTGCCTCGGGTGCGTGGCGCCAGCCTTGCGCCAGGTCTCTCTGCTCATGTGAAGACTGTGGACTCCCGGCCCAGACTTCCAGAGAAGGAGGCGCCCTTTTTGGGAGAGAAAGGCAGAGAAAGCCCTGCTCAGGCTCCCTCCCTCTTCCCTCGAGGCCTGGCAGTGCCTGTGGCCTGGACTGCTGGCTTCAGTTGTCTTTGGTTCTCTGTGGTCCAGAGTCCCGCCCCAGGCCTTTGACCCCAGGCCTTTGGTGCAGGGAGTTTGGGGTTCAGCACCTGCCCTGGGCATCGGGGAGTGGGGGTAGATGTTGGTCTTGTAGCCACGTGCTCTGTGTGCCTGGCTGGGCCTCACTTGAAAGGCACAGCAGTAGCTCCAGGTGCAAAGGTCGGTGGGAGGCTGGAGCTTCTCCATGGAACCCAGCACGTGTGACCTTCCCACCCGTGCCCGCTGTCACCGTGCTGAAGGTCCCCCTCATGGATTGCGCCCCTGTCCTGTGGGGATGGACATCTTCAGTGTCCCTCACTCCCCCACGGAGACACGTTGTGGCCTAGAGAGTCTTGTCACAGTGTTTTCTTCAAAAAAAAAAGTGGATCAAGCTAAGTCTTGTCCTTCATTTTACCCAGTTTCTTCACTTGGAAAACAAGGGATGAATCATCACCCCGTCCACGCAGGCAGGAACCTCACTCTTTTTATGACCTTGGAAGATCAGACGCCTTATCCCACAGACCATCATGGGGCTTCATGAAGTCAAAGTTTTTCTTAGTTGTATTATTTTTTGTGAAAGTAACAGCAGTTTACAGTGCTGTGTATGATTTGGGGATCACACCTCTTCAAATACCTATCACCACACCAACCTTCAGAGCCCCAATAATCCTCCACCGCAGTCCATTGGGCTCACTCCCTGCTTTGCTCGAACTCCCCATCCTCCCCTCGGGCAGCCTCAGTTCTGCACTCAGAGCTCAAGAGTTTGTGTTGGTTTAGTTTTGTCTTCCTTTGCTTTGTTTTTACATGTTCCACATGGGTGTGAAATCTGATATTACTCTTTATACTTCTGTGTTATTTCACTTAGCATCACCCCCTCCAGTTTGATTCCTGTTGTTGCAAATGACAAGCTGTCACCTTTTTTATGGCCGAATAGTATATGTAGCGCATCTTCTTTAGCTGCTCACCTGTCATTGGGCACTTGGCTTTTCCAGATGTTTAAACATGCCAGCAGCACTTAGGGGGGAAGCTGAGTCAGAGAAGAGAGACTTGATGGAAGTTTGAGTGTTTGGACATCTGATGGGCAAAGGGCAGCACCCACTGCCAGCGGCCCATCAGGGCTCTGCCACCCTCCTGATTTCCTGAGATGAAAGGAAGCCAAAGAGGCCAAAGATACTGGGTAGATTTTGTGCCTCACCTGCAAAGGTGACACTGCCCGGGAGCCCCCCAACAGGTGCTGCTTGCTAATCAACCCCCTGCCTGCTGAGCAGCTGGGAGTGTTCTTCTAAGGAGCTAGGGGCAGCGCGTCCCTGGGGAGGGGTGTGGGAGCCACAGGAAGCTTCTCTGTCCAGCTGGACCACGCTGGTCAGTGGATTCCAGGACCAACAAAGGTCTTGCCTCCTACTTTAGCCCATTGATGACTCACCGTCCTGCACCGGTGAGAATGGCCCCCCCCAACCTCACTGCTGCTTCTGGGAAGGAAACACTCCTTAAAGGCAGATTTCCTCCTGAGTAACCTTGTGGCCATTCTCTTGTGGCCATTCTTTAGCTCACCCTCATGCATCTAAGGAAAAAAAATCATTTGGCTCATTCTTCCAGCTGACTACCTTTTCTATACAGACATACGGATTTATCCCATGCACATAGGTATACTTTTATTTTTTTAATTTCTTTTAAAGATTTATTTATTTATGCATACAAGGTGGGGTACAGACCAGAGGCATGGGGCGGCGAGAGGGTTCACCAGAGACAGAGTGGGGAGCAGAATAGGCAGATTGACGGAAGCACACTGCTGAGGGGAGCAGCGGGCGAGGCAGGAGAGGTCTGCTGTGCCATGTGGGAATCTCCCTGGCCGGGCGTCGAACTTGCATCACCGCT
Source organism: Scalopus aquaticus (assembly GCA_004024925.1). NCBI lineage: Eukaryota > Metazoa > Chordata > Mammalia > Eulipotyphla > Talpidae > Scalopus > Scalopus aquaticus. The sequence continues at coordinate 112,344 of PVIJ01001374.1, forward strand.
GCCGACAGCTCCACAGCAGAGCTCCTAACCGCTGCGCCACCGGGGAGGCCCTAGGTATACATTTATTTATTACTATGCATGTAAATATATATTAAATCTAGAATATACTTATTAATATGTATTATGTACTTGAAAGTAGATTTAATATACCTGTTCTAAACTCAGTGGTCTTACATAGGTAATATTTAAATGGAGGTTAAAATTATATTTACACATTTAAATCAAAATGCATTTTACAAAATAACAGTATCCCCTAACTTGGCACACACACCCACCCACCCCCCGCCACCCCATCTCAGCTGTTTTCTCTGTGGCCACAAGGTGAAGGCTGTTTCCTCCGAGACATTTGTAAATGCTTCTTCGTTTTTGACACCCCCAAATTTGAGTTAAGTTCCTATCCGTCAAGGCAGGATTAAGTTTGAATCATTGCTACTTCCCCACTCTCTGGTCTCTCAAATACTGCTTTCTTATTGAAAGTCTTCTTCAAAGGGAGAGCAGGTTGATGCGGAATTAAATAGAAGATGTGGCGAATATTACTAAAAGGGCTCCATGTCCCAGAGAAGGGGAGGCGCTGAGCAGGAGACATGAGGCATTTCCTACAGAGACACGATTTCCTGGGGGTCCTGCCCGGGGCAGGATGACGTCAGCCGGGAGCAGAGTCGGGGCCAGGCTGTGGCACGGCTGGGGCGGCTGTGCCCGTGATGTGTGAGCTCTGAGTCACGAACTTAATTCAGCAGTGACTCTCGCGCCGCCTCAGCCCCAGCAGCCCGCGGGCACAGAGGCGACAGTAAGCTTCTGGAGGCGTCGACCTCAGGCTTCAGAGCCAGCCCCCCGAAGCGGCTGCACTTAAGGCCCTGCGGTCAGAGAGCAGGAGCTCAGCCTTCTCCGCCAGGAAGGCCCACAGCGTCCCCCCGGAGGTGGCACCCTGTCGCACCCACCAGCAGGGCACCCAGGCCCTGCCCCCCGCAGCGAGGGGTAGAGCCTGCACCGCTCACACCGGGGTCCCCACCCCCCATGTCCCCAGGACGCCGCCGCCCCCAGCCTGTCCAGCTGCTGCTCCTGGCTGGGCGCTTGGAGCCCAGAGCGCGGAGGCTCTTCCTCAGGGTTCGCCCCCCCCACTGGCTCCACCTCCACTTGGGGCACCCTCGAGGCGGCTCACCTGCCAAGTCCTCCAGCTTCCCCTCGTGTGACGGAGACCGAGGAGCCGGCCGGGCAGCCCAGTGCGTCCCGGCCCAGGCCCCCGTGCCCCCCCTGCCCGCCGGGGCCTCCATCTGCGGGACTTGGGGCCCTGCTGAGTGTGCTCCGAACCCCCCTTCTCCCAGAGCTGCGTCACCCCTGTGAGGCTGCTGTTTGCACTGAGCGTCTGCGTGGACGCGCCCGGGGAAAGGTCCCCGAGCAGAGGGCGGAGTGGACACCACGTGCCGTCAGCCTGAGCGCTCCTGGACAGGACACGTCCCGGCGTCCACTCAGTTTATCTGGAGGGGTTGGGGGAGGAGACCACACACTGGGCTCTGCTATTCTGGGTTCCCGAACGAGGTGCTGTGGCCCGGGGTGCCGTGGGGTCTGCCCGGCCCCATGCGGAGCAGAGCACAGTGGGGCCGCCTCCATCAGAGTCCACCCCTCTGTCCCTTTTGGAATCTGCGCTGGCTGAGGCCTTGTCGAGAAGGGTCTCCTGCTTCTCTCCTGGGCAGTGGACGCAGCCCGCTGTCCTGCGCCTGTGCCAAGCAGGCGCAGAAGCCACTCGTGGGGCTGGCATGTTTGTGGGCTGGGGCCCGTATGTCGGAAATGTACGCTTGTTTTAAGATTGATTTATGCACACAAGGGCTGGGGTGTAGGCCAGAGGTGCAGGGGTGAGATGACTCCCCAGAGGCAGAGTGGGGAGCAGAATAGGTGGATCTACTGAAGTCCACTGCTGAGGGGAGCAGCGGGGAGACAGGAGAGGTCTGCCGCGCCCTGCAGGAAGCTCCCTGGCTGGGGATCGAACTCATGCTGCAGTGGCTGCAGACAGCTTCGTAGGCTGAGACTTACCCCTTGTGCCACCGGGGAGGCCCCAATACGCACTTCTTGAATAAGTGAAGTCACAGGGGAGAAGGGACAGAGCAGTCTCTGAGGACAAAGCCCATCCCAGCATGCACACGACCCAAATCCCCTCTCCTTCCTTTAAGACATGTGGTTCCGAAAGAACGAATCTTACAGAAGAGCTGCAAAGGCGGCTTCCCGAACCCCGTCACCCAGCTTCCCTCTGCGGGCGGCTCACGTCACCAGGGCGCGGTGACCAACTGAAGATGGCCACGTGGGCCCAGTCTCACTGTCCAGGTCCGGAGCGTGGCTCCCAGGCCACACCCAGCCACCTCCTGGCGTGTAAGGTCTTGCTGGGGTACAGTCGCGCCCCTCGACTTGCCCGCTGCCTTGGCCCGCTTGTCCATGAGAATGTCAGGGTTTAGTCGTTTCCGATAAGTAGTGGCCTAGAGAGCCAAAAATACTGACTCTCTGGCTCTTCACAGGGGAAATAAAGCCTTGTCCTCCTCCTGAATAAGCTGCTCACTTTACCCAAATTCCCCCAGTTTTCCACTGACCTCCTTCGTCTGGTCCCGGATGTAGCTTGTGCCGTCCTGCAGGCCTGACGGCTTCCTCGCCTGCCCTCGTCTCTCTCGACGCGCGTGAGAGTGTTGTGTGCGTTGGTTCTGTTGAGACAGAAACCAGAGATCCCGAGGAAGGGGTTTCCTCCGACGGGCTTCTCGTGGGGTCCAGTCCGTGTGCATCTCCCTGGGAACCTTGACTTGGGTCTGTGGGTTCAGCTGTGCCTGAGTTTTCTCCACCACGAGCTCCTGCTCTGCTCCCTCCGACACGGGGAGCCTCAGGTCCAGTTGCTAAGTGCAGCCCTCACTCACTTGGGGTGCGGAATCATGCCCCCTCTTCTGGAGGGGGGACGGATGGTTTGATGGACATGGGTGACGTAGCAGCAGTCAGTGGTCAGCGCTGTCAGGGAGACGCTGGGGGGGTGTTCAGCTGCCCCTCTGGTGTGCACCATCACGCACCCCTTGCCCTCAGCCCGCCAGGACTGGGGTTCGATGGAGATTTTCTAGTCCCTTATTCCCTCTTTATCATTTGGGGTTCTTTAAAGGAGCGTTGTCTCTTCTCCCGCCTTTACTTATATAATTCCCTTTATTTCTATCAGTATAGTATTTGGATATTTAGTTTACTCTCTGGTGTATAATTCAGCATTCCGTCATTTATTTTGTTACTCTATTTGTCCCAGCTTTGGCCATTGGGGTCTCTCTCTCTCTCTCTCTCTCGTTCCTGGGTCCTTTTTGATATTGTCTCCTATCCCCCCCGTTTCCCTTCCCCCATTTTATTCTGGGGCTCTGTGGCCTGCACTCCCCTCAGACCCCCAGCTCAGAAGGCCGTGGACGGGCCGCGTGTCTCGCCCTCCTGACTGCTGCCTGCCCCTGCTGGCATTGAGGAGGGGGCCTGGGGTCTGCCCAGGGAGTCAAGTTCAAGTGTGGAGGTGGGGCTGCAAGACTCACTTCCTTTGGGTCCTGCTGGGGCCCTCAAAATAGAAAACCAGGAGCAGCAAACACACCCCCAAGACAATGCAGAGAAACTTGGGTCCCGAGGCCGGAGCTGGACACCGGCCCTGGTGCCAGTGCCCTTTGCGGGGCAGGAAAAAGAGAGACGAGCTTAGTAGCTGCCCCATTTCCCTCCCCCGCCACTGCCGTTCAGGAATGCCCTCTTCACAACGTCCATTTTCTCTCCTCTCCCTCCCTGCCCTGAGAGCTCCGTCTCCCACATTCTAGGGCCCGGTGCCCCCAGAGGCACCCTCTGCTCAGCTCAGACAGCCACACTGTCCATGGGCCTCCCCCCTGCACCTCTAATATACGTACCCTATGGGAGAGCCCCCCCAGGAGACTTCGGAGCACGACCTGGGTGTGCGAACTGGGTCCTCCCTGGGCCTATATGACATCCCCGTGTTTCCGTGGTGGGGTCCCCAGGATCAGAAGGCGTTTATAAACTGTGAAGTGCTCAACATGTAGCCGTAATCCGCTGGGTGGCTCCGAACTCCCTTCACAGTGAGAACTTACTCGCCGCGGGAGCCCCGAAGGCGGCACGTGCGTGTCTCACCTTGCCCCTTCCTTCGCTCCACACGCGCGCAGTGCCTGGGCGCGCCGTCACTCAGCCTCCGGGAAGACCGTCTCTGCCCCGCCGCTCTCTTTTCTGAACTTGAACATTAAGATCGAAAGTCTGGGACTCCCTCGGCAATAAAGAGTGAACACAGTTCAAAACCCCAGTCAGTTATTAATGACAAAAAGCAATTCCTTTGCGAATGCACGTGGAGATACTAGAATTCCACGCAAGAGGGCTGGGTGAGGCTTTCAGAGTTTGCAGTGTCTAAGCACCTGAGACCTAGCAGTCCTGAGACAGGTGGCCTGACCTTCCTCCCAGCGGGACGCTTCTCCCCATCTTCTGAGTGGCCCCTCTGACCTCGTTGCTCTCTGACCTCCTCTCGGGGCCGGTTTTCAGACTCGGGAGAGGTTGAGTGTGCTCCTGGTTTCCTTCTCTTCTGTGCTGAAAGCTGGGCCAGTTTCTTCGGGCTTCTAGTCCCAGTCCTGCTGACGAAGCATCTTGACAGGTGCTTACGATTCGAACCATGGAGAGGAAGAGGCACGGCCACAGAGAGGCCCTTCTGGCCCCACCGCTGTCCCCTGTGACAACTGGGTCTGTCTTTGGTACGCTCGGTGGAGTTGGGACCTGGGAAGACACCTGAGCCGGGCAAGTAGGTGATTCTTTGCTGTCTTAACAGAAGTAATTTGGCTTCGTCAGTTAATGAAGCTATGACCAGGATATACAACCCCTGATGGGATGGGTGTTGCCAGTCCCCCCTCATAGTCACTCATGACCTTGACCTTGACCTCAGCCAAGCCTAAATAAGAGCAGCAGAAACCACAATAGCAGTAGTGGAGAACACAGGGCGCTTACGGATGTCTGACATTGTGTGAAGTGTTGGAGGGCTCAGGACTGCTGACACAGGTAGCTTGTGTCATTGTTCCCATTTCACAGATAAGGGCTGAGATGCCAAGAGGTTAAGTGATCTGAGGCTGGCCCTGGAGATACAGAACCGAGTCAGATCCCTCCCTGCCCGCAGGAGCTGGCACTTGAATGGCCTGAGACATAGATAGACCTGGGACAACAAGCTTGCACAGGAACTGTAAGCCCCTTGTGGAATACGCATGGTGAGATTAGAAAGGCAGGTGACTGGGGGATTATTGTAATAAGGGTTAATAGTTACAATGTGCCAAGATCCATTCAGCTCCAAATGAGAGTGTATATATAAATACTCTGAGCTGTGCCATACCAGAGGATATGAGAAGTAGTAGTTCCTACGCTGATACCACCTCACTAATGCAGATAGTAATGTCCTGTGTGTTTAATTCCATTTTCACGTAATAGCAGGACAAACTTACCAACTGCCTATATGTTTCTGTCTTTCATTCCAGCATATTTGAAATTAAATATGTAAGACAATTTGTGTAGCAAAATGTTTCTTACAAATTAATATGACCTAAAAGGACATATTTATTTATTCATTTTTAAAGATTTATTTTATTTATTTATGTATACAAGAGCTGGTGTGTAGGTCAGAGGTATGGGGGTGTTAAGAGGATTCACCAGTGACAGAGTGGGGAGCAGAACAGGTGGATCTATTGAAATCCATTGCTGAGGGGGCAGCGGGGAGACAGGAGAGGTCTGCTGCGCCCTGTGGGAAGCTCCCTGACCGGAGATCGCACTCTTGCTGCGGCGGCTGGTGATAGCTTCATAGTGCTGAGACTTAACCCCTTGCACCACCAGGGAGGCCCCTAAAATTTAATACTATTGTCTAAAAGGAGAGAAGGAGTCTAGCCCAAAGTAGTAAATAGAATGATCTCGGGAAGAGCCAAGTGCAGTTCACGATAGCCATCCGCCCCCAGCCCTCTTCCGGGAAAGCTGGCTCTTCTGAAACTTCAGGGCCGTTCACGTTGGGTGATGTTTATGAGCATCTGCGGCCGGATTTTTGCGAAATTCCCATCTGGAGAGAGAGGAATTCCTCCTTAGATAATCACATACAAATGGTGGATGAGGCTTCTTGTAAGAAACACTGGGAGTGTGTCACAATGCAGAGCTCAGAGTAATGAGTCAATAAATATTTGCTCGGTGTGCTCATGAGTGATGGAATATTAAAAACAAGCATATCTAGACGCTGAATAGGAGGTTGAACTTGAGCATGAATTTCTCGGAGTCTCCAACTGAAACCATATGTCTTAGAAAGGCTTCTACACTGGAGTTGGACACAGGGCCCCAGGGGCACCTTCGGTCCTCGCCAGGGGTCTTGGGGCTGTGGTATTGGGGGGCTGGGTCTTCAGGCAGTCTCATGACAGTCACCCGCTATTGTTGAGACACCAGGTTGATTTGGGGACCCTGGCATAGGGTGTGCAGTGAACCAAAGAGCTCCCAGACTCCTCTTGGTTCTACTTACCATAGGGGGTTTTCGAACGGCCCATTCCTGCTTCTGCTGTCACATTTGTTTTAGCATCACCCACCCTGCTGTCTGGGCCAGCCAGCCCTGCTGAGGACAAAAACTGTGTAGCTGAGGCTTTCACTGTGGGGGTCTTTATCTCATGTTTCACATCTATTGCTAGAAGGCACTCAAGGGCCCGGTATCCATTCCACGTTAACCCCAACACCCCATTCTACGGCCTCAGCACACACATTTTTCCCCATTGCCCAGCGCTTCAGAGAAACCTAATGGATCTCCAACCACCTGCTGCCAAGAAGCCAGCAGGCCAGGCCGGGCAGGGAGTAGCCGCACTGTTGAGCTGACCTGCGGGGCCAAGGGCAAGTGCAGATCTCCGTAAACCACAAAGCTCATCCCCTGCTGGGCTTCCCCCGACTCTCAGCCCAGACCTTCCCCGGAAGCTTCTCCAAGTCACTGTGTGTCACTTCCCCTTTCTGCGTCCAGCTTTGGTCTCGGGCCGCTGGCCGTGAAATGCTTCAGGAGGGCAGGAAGCTGGAGGGAGAAAGACAGAGGCTCGAGTGACTGTCAGGGTGGACAGGGCCCTGGATGACCAAGTGACCCCGAGCTGGGTGTGCATGGTCACGTGTGGAATGACGGACTCCATGCGCACGGTGAGGGTACGTGTGGATTTCATGTGTTGGCCAGTTCTGCATCCTGGGCCAGAAAAGTAGACGTTGTTTTGATATTCAGACGTTACTGGCACTTACCAGTTGAACATGTGCTGCTTTCTGGCTGTTTGGGTCCTGCCACGGAATTTCTGATTCTTAGAAACCGCTGCGTCAGGATGCAAATTGAGCGGGTTTCTGTCTGGCCGCACCTCTGGCCCCTGAAACTGGCAGCGTGACAAGAGCAGCTTCGCAGTTACAGATTCCTCCTCTGCAGGTCGGGCTCCTGCCTGCTTCACCGTGATTCCCGCCACGTTCCTCCCTGTCTCCCGCCCTCCCAGGCGCGCCTGCCCTGCCCCGCCCACCTGTGCGTCTAACGCACTGGATCTCGGAACCCTGCGTCGGAGTGCGTACAAGTACCACTGTGCTTCTGAAATACCTAAGTCCCCAATTTAGCACATTGCTGAGTCCTTTCTTGACAGGGCGAGATGGACTTTTGTTTTTAAAACAAGAACTTTCCTCTGTTGTCAACCTCAGGGGAGGGCCGGCAAGCTTCCTTTTTTGTGGCATTTACCTACAAAAAATATGTTCTCTGTGCAGTGTCTCCTGCATCCAGCCAGCTCCTGTCTGCAGTGAGGGTCTTCAGACTGGGGCCTCAGGCCCTTCGCAGGCTGAAAATTGAGAATGTGACAGAGGCATGACGATCTCTGTTGGAAGTCACTGAGTTAGAAATAAAAAGATGCGGCACGGTGGACCCGGGCGTTTATGGGTCCAGAAAAAAATAACAATAACCAGCCCATTAGATGGTCATGCAAATAATTTATGAGAACTAGCTTGGAAATACGTTTTCCAAGATACTCAGTGAGAAGAGGCACATCCTCGTGCTTTTGGAAGCCTCGTCGGTGTCTGGGCTGAGAGACAGCTGGTGCGCTCGCCTGCCGTTTGCTCTGACTGGGGGCCGCGAGCCCGGCCTCTGGAAAGCGTCACCAGACCCCTGTGAGGGGCTGAGTGGGGAATGGCAGACAGCGACCCAGGGTGTTCCGTGAGCAGTGCCGAGTGTCAGACTCCCCGCAGGCGTCTGCGGCCCCCGGGCCTGCTGGAACACACTTTGGGAACTGCTGACCTCCGGCGCTCAGTCGAGTCTGCACCGTGCTTGCGCGGGGTACCCCAAAGCAGTGATGGGGCACACAGGCTTGCTGCCCTCTGGGAGTTTGCAGACTGACGGGTTGAATCGTGACCCCTAAATTCACATACTGGAGTCCTCACTCCCAGCACCTCAGAACGTGACCCAGTTTGGAGGGGAGTCTGCGGAGGTAACTGGGTTGTGGCCCTGGTGCCCGTGGACAGGGACTCGGAGCAGGGGCCGGCAGCGAGAGGACAGCTATGCGGACACGGGCAGGGGAGGACCAGTGGCTGCTGCCGCTGAGGGAGGGGCCGGGCGGAGCCGACCCACGGACAGCTGGCTCGGGACTCTGGCGCCGCCGCCGTCGAGAGCCGTCTGTCCTTCCAGCCTCCCGCCCGTGGGACGCAGCTGCGGCCCGGAAGCCCGTTCGTTCACTGCAGCGCGCTGAGTGTGAGTTGGCTTCGGAGGTGGCGCGAGCCTTGGTGCTGACCTGGTGGAAATTCAGGAGCACGGCAGGGTCGCCCTTTGTGTAGGAGCAGGCACGGTCTCCCCGAGGAGCCCCGAGAACTGGGGCTCCCCAGAGACTCGCCCACAGCCAGCGGGTCTCCTGACTGCCTCCTCCCTACAGTAAGTCCTGCCAGGTGTTAGGAGAGGAAATCGCTGGTCGTTTGTGTTGCTCTGGAAGCTGCAGAACTTTCCAGAAGAGGGGGATCAGAAAGGGAGGGACACCCCAGCCCCCTTGCTACCCAGAGCTGGGAATGCTGCGGCCTCAGAGCCGAGCCGCCCGGGGTGACAGGGACCTGCAAGCAGGGAACTAGGCCACGGGTCACTTAATGAGACGTGCTCCTGGCCGAGTGTGTCGCCGCGCGGACGTCGCCGCCCACCCCTGGCCTGTGGGGGACCCCCGGCGGATTCGGTTCAGCCTGACCCCGAGTCCCGCGTGCGCTTGGTGCTGCTGCCTGCCCGCGGCCGCTTTCCCTGAGAGCCGCCTATCCGGGTGGGTGGGGCAGAGCGACGCCGCAGCGTGTTCCCCGTCTGCAGAGCCCCCACACGCGGCCCCACCGCGGACGGGCTCTCGGAATGAAGAGCCGAGTCTGAGAGCCCGGTCTCTGCGCACGGGGGGATCCGGCTACGCACTGACCCCATTTAGCTTGGAGAATACGAAAACTCAGAACACAGACTTCTCTTTGCAGGGCCTTTATGAGCTGGAAAATATTAGTCAGATGGCGGGAAGAGGGTATTTTGCTGGGTTTTTGCCGAGACATCGAGAGGGGTTTTCTTTCACCCCCAGTAAAACCCAGGCCCCGCCCACCCCTGCAAGGCTCTCCCTGCCCCCAGTCTCACCTCCTTGTTCACCATCAAACATTCTCTCCCTGGCTGCTCCTGCTTCCGGTGTCCCGCCTCGAAGCTTCATTCTGGCAGTCACCAAGCCATTCCTCGCTCCCTCAGCTCCCTCAAGTTTGCTGGGGTCTCACCTCCTCCAGGAAGGCCTCCCTGACCACTCTGCATTAAGAACAGTTGTCTGCTCCCCTCGCCCAGCGCCTCTCAAGCAGCTCTGCCTTTTCTTCCTTTTCAGAGCACTTACTGCCTTCTAACCCCTCATCAGTTTTGTTAAATTCAGATTCTGATCCAGCATCCCAGGTGGGCCTGGGCTTCTGCATATCTGAACAGGTCCCAGATAATCTGCTGCTGGCCCTAGGATCAGACTCTGGAAAGCAAAGCTCCAACTCACTCTCTAAATCGCCACCTTTCTTTTCCTGAAAGTTGTCGATCGCCGCCGTTTGAGTGGGCGGGGAGGGTGCGGCTTGAGGGTCTGACGGCCGGGAAGAGCTCGCCGCCGACCCTAGCGGGCCACGTGGGGCTGCAAGCAAGGTCGAGGCGCAGCGGGGAGATGAGAATTCATGAAAGGGTCATTAGATACTCAAACAGGTGTGGCCATTTTTGTCCCAGTCATCACTGCCAGCCCCACCCCAACACACAGGTGAACTCACACGCCCAAGCAGAGTGTGGCGGCCAGAGGCGCCTGCAGGAGACGGCAGCGGAAGTGCCCTGGGATCGTGCAGATACCACAGCCACGTCAGCGGCGCTGGGGGAAGTCCAGCCTCTGATGCCGGGGCTGAGGGAAGGACGGGGGCCGGGGACCCTCGGGAGAGTGGCGACTCCACGCGTGTGCTTCTGTCCCCACACGAGAGCCCCGGTTTCTATAGGACTTTCCTTGAGCAGAGTCGTGTTTTATCCCCAGTGGCGGGTTTCATGCGCAGAACAGAGACCCAGGCAGGCGAGCAGGCGCCGGGCACACTTGACGTGAGGCGAGCCGTGGAGCCAGTGATTCCCTCCTGTGCGTGGGTTCACCCCCGGGCACGGGAAATGACGGCAGCCTGGGGAGAGCCAGCGCCAGCTTCCAACCGGAACCCCCCGTGAGGCGCGGGCCCCGCGCGGGCGACCGAGTTCCAGCTTCTCCACGTCTGTTCGGAGACAGAGAAGTGGGCTCGCGGTCTGGCCAGGCCCGAGAAGGCACCAGGAGGCCAGGCGGCCTTCCGTGGGTCAGGAGGTTGAGGTGAAAGGCACAAGCCCCACGGAGTGGCGGGCAGCTGCGCCTCAAGCCTGTGACCGGTGTCCCTCCTTCCCCCCAAGTCCCCACGTGCCTCCTGAGTCTGGCATCACACGCTCGTGTGGGGAGCCGCATCCATTTTTTAATAAAAACGAAGGCTATTGAGATACCCCCCTCTAACGGGGGCCTTGGGCCGAGCACGGGAAGGCCGAGAGGGATGGTCGGTGCCGCGAGCCTCGGCTGCGGTGCGTGGGGCCGGGACACCTGTCGAGTCTGTCTTCTGCCCGCCAAGGCTTCCCGTTCCAGAGTTTTCTCATGAATAAAATTCTTGGAATTTTATCGGAAACAATGAATCCATGTGTCAGAGGTTCATGGATGAAACACATTCCAGATGTGGGGCGATGCCTTTGAGTGTGTGCTGGGGTGTCTGGAAGGAGTGGGGGCCACCTCTTGGAGCTCCTCGCGGAAGGAGAGGGTGACGCGCGCCCCGCCCGGGGTCCAGAGGGTTCTCCCAGCCCCGGGACTGCAGTGACGGTCTCACCCCGTGGGGCTGGGGGTGCGTACTGGGCAGCCTTCGTGTCTCCGAGTCTGGGTCACTGCAACCCAGTGAGTGAGCTTCAGAAGCCAGACGGAGGAGGGGCTCGGTGAGCTTCTAGCCAGGCTGACATGGAAACCCTTCCCTGTATCGTTTATTCAAATGGGGTTTTAGAGAAAGGTGAAAGAGAAAGAATCATGGACCCCACATCCTGGAAGAGAAGGCTTCTTGGGGGGAGTTTGGGGAATAGCGACTGTGTAGCATGTTCATTTCTAAGCAAAGAAATGGGGTCTATAGGGCATGGTGTATTCACCCACCCACCCACCCACCCACCCATCCGCTCATTCGTTCCTTTTGCAGAGCATGACAAAAGCATTCCAGGGAATGTGCCAGCAGGGAAGCAGAAGACCCAGATCCCTTCCTGCACAAAGCTTATTACATCATATTGACATCAAACAAGTTAGTGTAGAGTTACAACCAAAACCCAGTACAGAACCAGAGCAGGCACCAAGAAGTTTGAATCACACAGGACTTGTGCTCTTAACCCTAAAAGAAAAGAGGCCGCTCATCCTTCTTTTCTTCTCTTTTCATCCTCACGTTGGATGAAGGGAGAGGTACTTAACAAAGAGGATGTGGCTAACCACATACAACAGACTGCGCTCTTGCTGGTCTCTGGCTTGTTAGAATACGACTGGACATGGACAGTCCAACTTGCTGCCTCAAGCCAGAGAGGATTTGGGTCGTCCCCAGCATTCTCTGTTGTGACCCTAACTGGAATAGAGCTCTCGAGTTTGGTGGCCCTTTCAGCACGCCAGTGCACTCAGCAGCCATGCTGGGAGTGGCGGCTGCCCTCACCCACCTTACCATGGACATGAAATTGAAACTCAGCAGGTGTGGGCAGCAGCGCACTTGAGTACGTGCCTGTCCAGCAGCTGGTGCCTCTGGCGTGGTGGTACCGAGTGGATCCTGGTTCCACAGAACTCGGACCCAGAATCTGCATGTCTCATAAGACTCAGCAGGCTCACTGTGGGTCAAAACTTGGACAGGAGGAGTGGTGGAGGCTTCCGAGAATCTGGCTTCAAACTCAGATCTTCTGAACCAGGTCCAGAAATGCTGTGTCTCCTGGGCTGCCTCGGACCTTGCGGCAAATCTCCACGCAGATCCTGAATCCGGGGATCGAAGGGGGAAGAAAATCATCCTTCAACCCAGATGAATTCTTTAAACTAGACAAAACAGCATGGCAGCTTTGGCTGGCTATTTTCTGACAGTTACACGATGCCAAGGATTAGAAAAGCAGAAAGCATGGAGTGTGGGGGGGAGGATCAGCCGCATAAGCCAGGGGGGTGCAGAAGGCACCAGGGGGCAACCTTTGCCTTCTTTGGGCTCAGGCTGACTTGAAACATACAAACAGGATGTTTCCACATATGTTTTTACACTTTTTGTTCATCTCTAAAGAAGGAAAGAAGCCTATGGGGAAAAAACATGTTGCTTTGCAGGAGAACAAAGGAGCTATTAACCTCACTCTCACATTGTTGCTTTTGTTTTTCTTTTCAAAACTACTTTACTGAGGCTTGATTGACGCACAGAAAGCTGTGCTGCTGAACGTGGCAGGGACTGTGCAGAGAACCCCTTGGGAACTCATCACCACATCGGTGCCAGGAGCAAGACAGCCCCCCCAGGTTTCCTCCCTGCTGTCGATTTATTTTATTTTGTGATAAGAACACTTAACACGTGCTCTGCCTCTGAGCAAGTGTTCAGAGACGCAGCGCAGCGCTGCTAAGTGTAGACGCTGGCAGGCCGTCGGTGTCAGGGCTCACTGTTCCGTCGCTGAAGCGTGCGGTCCGTGATGGCCTCCCAGAATCCCATCGCACGCTCCGTCCTCGGGTCTCAGAGAGTCAGCCCAGCAGCACCTGGAAAGTGAACAGAGAGACTTGCTTTAAAAGTTCGTCTGGGGGGTTCCTGTCTCCCCAAGTCTCGTTTTCAGCACGGGGAACATAATTGCTGTTTCTTGGAGTTTTCTCGACGCAACTCCGGTCTTTTGCAGCTTTGCAGAGATTTCTGCTTCCCAATGGAAAGCTGCTTTTCTTGCTCTGAAAAAGTCTGTTTTCTAGCTAAGCCTCTCTGGTCTGCGCGTCCCTGGCTGTGTGAGCCCTACGGGGGCTGAGGCCACACCCGTAGCACGTGTGTTGAGGGTCTGGCTGTGGGGTGCTGCCTGTGGGGTGCGCTCGAATTCCTAGCCAGGGCTGCACAGCCCACTCATCCCACATGTACCCCTGTTTTGATGTCCGGAAACTCTGGCTCCCATGTATCCGTTAGGATAGGGTGTTCATGTAACACTGTGACTTAGGTCTACGGTTAACGGGAATGTAAGTGACAAATTGGTGACATAAAGAAGCTATTTTTATCCCAGGAGCACATGCATGAAGGATGTTTCCCTACAAATGCTGTTTTGCTTTTTTTTTTTAGCATTTTTATTTTTTAATTTTTTTAAAGATTTATTTATGCATACAAGCTGGGGTACAGGCCAGAGGTGTGGAGTGGCGAGAGGCTTCACCAGAGACGGAGTGGGGAGCAGAATAGGCAGATCAGAAACACACTGCTGAGGGGAGCAGCGGGTGAGGCAGGAGAGGTCTGCTGCGCCATGTGGGATTCTCCCCGGCCGGGCGTCGAACTCGCATCGCTGCTGCCGACAGCTCCACAGCGCAGCACTCAACCGCTGCGCCACCAGGGAGGCCCCAGTGTTTTTAATTGTATTTTTTTAATTGAGGTAACAGCGGTTGACGACACCATATGATATTGGGGTAGCGGGTCACACCTCCTCAGGTGGCACCTCACCACCTGCAAAGCCTCCCCCAGTTCCTGTGCCCCTCCCTTGCCCTGCGCCCCTCCCCCCGTGTCTCCACCCTCCCCTCCCCTGAGGTGGCCTTCTGTGGTGACAGGGTGAGTTTGGTTAGGTCTTGTCTGTTCCTTTGTCCTGTTTCTTTGTGTTGCACATAGGCGTGAAACCACCCGGCGTCTGTCTTTCTCCTCCTGACTCGTTCACTTAAAAATGCTCACGTGGGCCTCCTCGGTGGCGTAGCGGTGAAGCGCTGCTGTGGAGCTGTCGGCAGCAGCAACGTGAGTTCGACACCCGGCTGGGGAGATTCCCACGTGGCACAGCAGACCTCTCCTGCCTCGCCCGCTGCTCCCCTCAGCAGTGTGTTTCCGTCGGTCTGCCTGTTCTGCTCCCCGCTCTGTCTCTGGTGAACCCTCTTGCCGCCCCACGCCTCTGGCCTGCACCCCAGCTTGTACGCATAAATAAATAAATCTTTAAAAGAAAATGCTTACGTTTGGGGCAAAGGCAGGAGCGAGGGAGCTGTATGTGAGCAAAGAGAGTTTGGGGACCTGCTGGGTTTGCTCAGAGCTGACGACAGCTTGGGGAGCAGAGCAGGGATGTGGCTGAGAGTCACCAGGGCCCAGTATTCTAGCTCAGTCTTTCCCGCAGGCATGTCAAGCGAGAAAGGGAGGGACGGGCCGAGGAGAAAGGGCGGCTTGAGGCTCTCTGTGGCATAGCCACTTCTGCCCCAGTGCGCCGGACTACAGAGCAGGGGCGTGCCACGCCCTCGAACAGAGCTCCCGAGGGGCTCTCTCTGACCATCGAAGCTTATAGCTGCGTGTGAATGGGCTTCGTGTGTGTGTGTGTGTGTGTGTGTGCGCGTGCGTGCGTGTGCGCGCCAGTCCTGGCTCAGGTTCCCTCAGCTCTGCACTGCGATTACCCGTTGTAAACGTGTCTGATACCATATTGGCTAAATCCTATCTTTCAATGAACCTCATTCGCCTGCATACATTTCCTTTGAGGCGAATCCAAGATTCTTTATATTTTTGAAGGACTAAAATAGCAACGTGTTAAATCAGAAAAACGTGAACACAAAGCTTGACGCTGGATTTAATAGATGGTTTTAGTGTTTCCTCTACTGAAGAATTAGGAGGAGAAAATAATATGGAGAAGGGGCGAGAGTGACTTGCACCCACTTGACGAGGCTTAACTGACAGCGCCTGGCTCTCTGTGGGCTGCGACTGAGAGACGCACTGACAGGCCAAGTTTCTCCTCCCCGAGGTGCTGACCATCTCAACGCAAAAGTCGCACAGTTAGAATAAAGGCCCCGGGGGCTTGGGCAGTGGCCTGGGTGAGTGGGGCCTTCGCTGGGTCTGTTTTGTTTGTGTTGCTTTTCTTCTCCTGTGAATGTGACCATGGATAGGCTTTCCAGAAACAGCTACTGCGTGCCCTCAGACTTGAAGAGAAGCTGTAACCAACTGGGCTCGAGACAGTCTCTGGAAGGCTGTTCCAGTATCACTCGGTCAAGGCCGCGTATCACTAGGTCGAGACCTGGCCGCAGCGTATTCGTAAATGGGGGTCCTGCCTCCTCTGTGCTGTCTGTCGGAAATCCGGTTACAAGTCTGGGACACGCCGTCTCTCTGAGTCTGAATAATCTGATTAGCCAAAAAGGGGCACGTTTGCTGATTTAAACCACGAAGTAAGTTATACAGGGAAATCGGTGATGTGTAGAAATTGGACTTTTTGTGGGGATCTCGAGCAGGGTGTGTGGGGTGAAGAGGGTCTGTTGCAGGGTGGTGGATGGAAACTAGGCTTTGGGGGGATCGCAGTGTAGCAGACACAGATGTTGAGCTATAATGTGTGCACCTGAAATCTGGAAATCTAGACAGAGTTGGGAGCGAGTGTTACTTTAATAGAAAAACCATGAGCCACTAGGTAAGAAGTCACGTGTCTGGGTCTCACTGCTGCACAGCTCTGAGGCTCCTTGGAGAGCTGGCCGTGATGAGAACCCCACTTGCTTGGTCCCGACAGACTCCCCAAGGCTCCTATGTCAAGAATCTTGGGGTTCTGGGCGTTTCTCCCCTCAGCCTTTCCTCTTGTCCTCCTTCCACTGGCCTCTGTCTTTCTGTGGGCCCATCTCTGGGATGCACCTGCTCGCCCCATGTCTGTGACCTCAGTAGCCTGGCCCCCCTGGATCTCCTGAATCCCAGATGCCGGAGTCCCAGGGCTGACCCCACCGAGAGACACAGGCCTGCTTCTCCTTCGTCCTTGCTCTCACTGTGTCTTCCTTCTCCACCCGCATTCACCCCTGCGGGCAGGGGTGACCGCTGACCTTGCAGGACAAGTGCTGGAGCTGGGTGGCCCTGTTTCACCGGACACAGGTGCCCTTGGCTCAGGCTGAGTCATCTCACCTACCCTTGAAGATGGACAAATGCTGTCAGCCCACCAAGGCCCCCAGGGATTTAGAGGTGCACCCCAATTTCAGAGCTGGCAAAGCAGTGTGTTGTCAACCAGGGAAAGAGGAGTTGCACAGACGCTGCTGGCCGGGTTCCCCTGTTCTGGAGCGCGATGGGGCGACCGCTGGTGCGTCAGGGGCAAGGGGCTGAAACACCCCGTACTTGTGCCCACGGCAGGGGTGACGGCATGCGTCCCCTGCTCTGTCCGTGGCGGCTAAGGGAGGACTGGAGAGGAGAGTTCTGTGTAGAAGTGTAGACGGGTGGGAACTCTGACAGAAAGGACAGGCTGCTCTTTTGCAACGACAGTGGTTTCTGAGCCAGGCGCGTGGTCTCAGAGTGAGGGCTCCGGGGGTTTCTCTCTCGAGCGTGACCATCACCTCGAACACTTGTTCCGTGCGCTGCCCCATTTGTTTGTCCTGGCTGTCTGGGGGGAGTGAGATGTGTGGAAGCAGAAGGTCAATCCCGGGGTCCAGGATCTTGGGGTCCCCTGGCTGCCTTGGGGTGTCTGGAAAGCATGTGTGCCCGCTGAGAAAGCGAACTGCCACCACCCCCAGGCCCCACACGCCACCACGCCCAGATCCTCAAGGATATTTCGTAGGCTGGGTTCTCTCATCAACACAGAGGGGTGTTTCTGAGTCACGGGGACCCCAGTGAGAAGCGAGCTTGCACCCGGACTCTTACTGTCTAGTTCCTGCCCTTGGCACTGGGGAAGCTCTCTCAAAATGTTCCTCTGCTCGGGAAAGAATCCCTCAGTTTCAGGACCCCCGAATGCTTTAGCCGGAAATGTCAGCGTGTTCAGAAAGGGCCTTTCAGTGTTTTAGCAACTTTTTCTGTTTTGATTTTTTGTCTGAGTCTGTTTTTCTCTGTTACACCTGAATCACGTTACTTGCCAACAGAAGCCAGGTTGGGTCTTCGGTGCCATCGCTGCTGCAGCCCCACTTTCTGGGCCTCTGGACCAGCTGTCGCCCTTGGCCAGAACCACAGGCAGGTCCTGTGCGTTGCTGGAGTATTCGTATTCAAGTGACACAATCAGCGCCGCTGTCACTAACACAGCGGCACCTTTTGTTGGTGCAGTTTGCTTAGAATTTATGTATTTCTCACAATTTCATAAAAAGCAGCATTGGGCACCTGCAGCTTGACATGCTGGAATAGCCCAGCTCCCTGGAGCTGCCCCCCCAAGCTAGTGCTCACCAATTCAAAGTTCGGGTCTTTTTCCAGTGGCACAGGAGCAGGCAGATTAAATCATGATGCCGCATTTCTCCTGGGCTTTGACTTTCTTGAATTCTCTGTTCTAAAGTCACCAGAGCGTTTCCAGAGCCTGGCAGCTGGCTGGTCTCAGAGAGAATCAGCCATCCTGCTAACTCAGGCCTCTGCTTCCAACACCTGGGGCAGGTAGTGGGTAGATGAGATGCCACAAACCAGGGGGAACCAGGCGGCAGGGAAGGGGGACAGCCCCCGCCAAGGGCAGGAAGAACCCCTTGAAGCTGGAGTGCGGGTCCCCTGTGGCCTGGTTAGGGCCTGTTCTGGTCTGAATCCTGCGGGGCTGGAGGGCCTGTCCCTTTCAGGTCCGGGGCCTGTGGGTGGGAGAACCTGAGGCTTTAGTTGTGTGATTCTTACTCTCGCCCAGGGGTGACACACCCTGCAGGGAAGGCAGAGCCTCAGCAAATGGGCCAGAGAGGCTGTGGGCTCTTCTCTGAACAACAGCAAGGCTGAGTAGCAGGCTTATTGAAGGAGGTTTCTGATAACACCCTGAGTCACTCTTCACGCCCACGTTAGAAGGTGCAGCTCTGGGCCCCGCGTGCCCGTGATGGCCTGTGTGTGTCCCTGGCCGACTCCTCCTGACTCGAGGTGCTCGGAGGTGTTGGTTCAGCAGGAGTTGTCCTGCGGGGCAGGCTTTTTGATTGCTGTATCTTTCCAGAATGTGGACTGTGCTTCACCCCTTTTGAAATGTTTGTCCTGAAACGTCCTTATTTTTAGAGCGCTTCTCCTCCGTTTGATGTTCTGAGTCCTGCCTTTGTCTTTTTCATGCAATATTAACTTGACGGGAATTTTCAGCTCTGAAGAGAACATGTGCCTCCCTTATCTCCTGGCTTTCGTGGGTCTTTGTGTTTTCTAAATCGATTTCAATTAACTTTGATTTCTGGCTTGAGCAAACCATGTGCTGAAAGAATGCTCCGCCAGATGTGCGAGGGGACTCCTCCCCACCCCGGGGAAGCCTGTTTCAGTTCGAGCATTTCGGTCCATTTAAAAAATCTCACACTACATTTATCTGCTCATTGGATGTGTTTACAGGAGCAGCTGATTTACCCGGCAGCGACACGGGTATTTTCACACTCTTGCTCTTTTTGTTGTGAAAACCAGTTTCTGTTTTGCTTGTAATTTAAAACATGGCCTGTCCTTTCTGGATAACCTGTTTCTGCCCATTTCTGATATAGGCCACACGTTTGCTCACGATGCTCTCACGGGGGCCAGAGGAGACATCCTGTGGCAGCTGTTCCCCACTCAGGCGGGTCGAGTCTGCAGGGCCTGGCCGAGGCAGGGAGGCAGCTTCGCTCTGTGTTCTGAGTGTGCCAAGCGCCACGCTCCGTGCCCCGTGGGGCGGGAGGCCCTGCTTGGCAACGGCTATTTAACACTCTGTGGTCCGCTCACGTATTAGTACGTGTTTTTGTCACCAGTATCAGGTGGCCGCTCACGTATTAATACGTGTTCATTTAGTCTCCGTTTTTTCACGCCACGGTGGATTTATTTGGAACTATCAGGAGCTATTTCTTGGATCGTACTCAGTCCAGGAGCTTTACACATTGTTTTGGTGAAAGTGTAAGGTGTTTTATGAGAGAGATTACAGTTTTTTGAATATCCAGTAGTTCAGGAGTTGTGTGTGTTTTACTGAATGCTTCTACCATTCATGCGGTGGCACAGAAAATGGCCGGCCCCAAGGGCTGGTAAATTGACACCGGCACACAAAGTGTTAAGACACTGTCAGTTTCATCCTTATTGCCATTCCAGCGCTACGTCCATGGTGCTGGCTTTTCCCTGAAGCCCTGCCTTTGAGTTTGGACTCTGAAGGTACTTACTAGGCTACAGAAGTAAGCAGAGAGGGAGCTTTCCCACCCGGCCCCCTCCCCTACATCCAAACGCCCCCGTTGCTGCATGCGTGACCTCTGCCACCCCACGTGGCTTCGGTCCCTTGCTGTGTGGATTTTGTGGGCCTCCAGGATGCCCTGGCACCTTTTCTTCTTTACCTGGCACCACTCACCCTTCTGTCTGCCCATGCTGCTGTGTTAACTCCAGGTGTGCTTTTCCGCCTAGGGCCAGGGCTGTGAGCTGGGATCTTCCAGGCTGTGCACGGCACAGCCACTTGAGGCGGTAATATTCACTACACACACACACACACACACACACACACACACACACAGAAGAAGAAAACAGACGTGTGGCCTCCCGCGGAGCTGAGTGGAAGCTACGGCACCGGCATTACCGTGGCGGCCGCCTTCCAGTGCCCGCAAACACAGGTCGTGATGCTGTAAACGCGACACGGCAGGATTTAAATGCCCTTTTCACATCGACACCGTTCGCACACCGACACCTGTGCTCCGTGCTGAGGGTCGGGTCTCAGTTCCTTGTGATTTGCCCGACAGGCTGGCCCACAGCTCGGCGCCCCCAGCAGTGAGGCTTACTTGCTTGGGAAGTGATGAAGGAACCTGGAGGGCTGTGGGGGAGTACACATTGGGTGGGGTGCGGTGCTTGGTGAAATTGCTGGTGCTCCCCAAGGCTGCTGGTTCTCCTGGGTAGGAAGAGGCGCTCTAGGAGAAAATTGGCTTTGGGAGACTCTGCTACGAATGGGAAGAAGCGGCCTTATCAGCTCCGCGAGTAGAGGGGTGTGCTGACCTAACACAGCCCAAAGCAAGTCATGGAAGAAGGCCGGGGCAGGAGGGTGCAGGCGCGCGCGCCCACACACCACACACACACACACACACACACACACACACACACACACACACGTGTGCCAGCCCTGATTCTCCGGTTGACCTTGGCCAACTCGCTTCAAGGTCAGGTATGGACCTTTCAGGATCTCAGATTTCCTCATTGGAAGCGAGAAGTTTGGGCTCCAAGTTTCCATTTTTTAAAATTTTGTGCCTCACGCAGCATTTGCTCCCCGCCTGCTGACTGTGGTGGGGACGCGGAAGGACAGACACAAACACCAACGATCACTCACGTGGATGTTTTCTTCTGCCCCAGAACCCCAGTCGGAGGGCCTGTGGGTTCTCTGTCTGGCTGCTGTCACCCCATCCTGGGCTTCCGAGCGCAGGTGCCTCCGCGGAGTCGGCTATGGAACGTCAGCTGCTTGAGGCTCAGCATTTGTCTGGCTTAAAACCAAAGAGGGCACCAAGGGACATTTCCGTGTCCGCCCCCAGGTCCCTGAAGAGCAAGGGTGTCACTAGACAGCATGGGGGAAGGGGGTGACGAGCGACCTGGCCCGTTTAGCCTCCTGGTGCTGGGCGGCAGCCGGCGCCATCTCCGTTTTCTTCCGTTTTTTTGTTATCATCCAGATGTTCGCCAGCGTGGAGAGACCCCTTGTGACTCTGTTTCGGCTGGTAACTTAGAAGTGGGAGCTTCATGGCTCTGTCTCTTGGGGTGCTCCGCTCAGCCTCGGTCCTGCCCCGAGTCCCCCCTGCCGCCGGG
The DNA here is from genome assembly GCA_004024925.1 of Scalopus aquaticus. Classification (NCBI taxonomy): domain Eukaryota; kingdom Metazoa; phylum Chordata; class Mammalia; order Eulipotyphla; family Talpidae; genus Scalopus; species Scalopus aquaticus. The sequence goes on from PVIJ01001374.1 coordinate 133,662, forward strand.
GCCGTGCCGCGCTCCAGATGCCAAGGTGTCAGCCTCGCGCGCCTCCGTTTCATCTTCACGACCCCTCTGTGCCCCGTCTGCTCGAATTACAGATTGCGCTGGTCAGATAATGACATGCGACTGGATGTCTTTTAAGACCTTTGAAACCCGACTTCCTTGAGTTGAGGTTAAAGTGGTTTCAGCGGTGCGGCTGCCGGCGGCCCGCGGTGTTCTGAGACCCGCGGACACGTTTCTGGGGCTGGCCAGTCCGGCTCGCGCGGCCTGGCGGGAAGGCAGCTGCCCCGTTTTCCTTCGGGCAGGTGGAGGTGGGCGCAGCGGGGGCCTGACGTGCAGGCCCCGCAGGCGGCCTCGGTGCCGGTGCCGCTGGACACCGCGTCTCGGCAGCCCTGACGTATGTCTCTTTGGGTGCTAGGAGGCGCTGTCGGTGGTGAGCGAGGACCAGTCGCTGTTCGAGTGTGCCTACGGGGCACCGCACCTGCCCAAGGACATGACTGCGTCCTCGTCTGGCGACTACGGGCAGGCCGCCAAGATGAGCCCCCGCGTGCCGCAGCAGGACTGGCTGACCCCGCCCCCCGCCAGGGTCACCATCAAGATGGAGTGCACCCCCGGCCAGGTGAACGGCTCCAGGTAAGGAGTCCGCCTCTTGTTCTCGGCACCCCGCTTTCCTGTCCCTTGGCAAGGCCACGTGGACATCAACCCGCTTCTCCAAAAAACTGTCTCAGGAAGCAGGGCCGGGGGTCGGGCCCCTGCGCCCCGCTGAGAAAAGGTGCTCCCCAGGAGCGTGCGCTGGGGCTCGGGGCTGTAAAATGGGGATGTGTCGACCAAGAATGTGCTTTGAAGAGGGGGTGCTGCTGGGTTCCCAGGCTGGGTTCCCAGCGCATGTCAGGGGGGCTCATCCTCATCTGGCAGGGCTCGTCAGGAGGGTTTATGGCCTGGAAGGCAGCGCCGTCTTCTGTCCCCGTGGGGGAGAGTGTCGGCCCGCGGCGGGGAGCGTTTGACTTTGCAGCCCCTGCGGTGCCAGGCTGCCTCCCCTCCGCTGTCTGCCTCTCCCGGGGCACGTGCTAAGTCTCTTTACTCAGAGCCCGTCACTGTGAACCTTCCCGAGTTTGTCCTGTTCGCTGCTGTCACGCAGGTGTCTTAGGATGTAGAAGGGGCATCGGCGCTCAACGGCCTTTCGTAGGATGCCGTTTGGGGAAGTAAAGGAGGCTTTAGCCATGCCTCACCCCCCGTATATTCCAGGAAAGGAACATCAACTCTCAGGACAGAGAAAGGGCCGTTGCTTTTAAATGGGGCCGACTCTGACAGTGGCGAGAACAGCTTGTGTTTTTCTGGCCTTTGCTGCATACAAAGCCCTCTGGTGTCCAGCCACCCACTGACCCTTCGGGCAGCTCCGCCATGGGCGAGGACCCGAGGCCCGGGCAGCTCTGCGAACCCAGGACTCCCACGTAAAGGGAGGCAGAGTCTGGGTGCAGCCAACGGTGTCCGCCCCTCACCCCCTGCATTTTCCACTGGGCTGCAGCTATAATGGGCCCTTTTTGCTACACATATTTTAATGCTAATTACGGTTTTCATAAGTGTCGTGTTTTATAAGCACTGGAAACCATTGCGTCAGCCTCCAGCATGGCGCTGACAGAGGCGCAAGTCACAGAGCCTTAGTGGGCGCGTCGGCGGGTCCCCGCCTGCCAGGCCCCAGGGAGAGGGAGGGAGAAGCCGGGGCGTCCCTGGGCTGGGAGCTCGGCTCACGCCTGCGTCTAGTTTCTTCTCCTAAGCTGGGGACGAGAACTGCGAGGTTCAGCACCGCGACGGCCCAGCCCTTGACGTGAAGCCCAGGCCGAGTCAGGGCCGCCTGCCGATTCCTGGATGGGGCGGGGGCCGGGGTCACCGAGTCCATCGGTCAGTCCTGCCTGGGCTTGCTTTGTGGGTCCCTGTCAAGTCCGCCCACCTGACAGCCTGGCCAGTGGGGTCTCGCTGAGGCCTGGGGGTCAGCGTGTCCTGGGGGACGCAGCCTGGCTACCGGGAAGAACAGAGGCAGAGCCAGCCTGGAGTGGGCCCTGCTTCTGAGGGAGCCCTGGGGGCGTGGGCACCTCAGAGGGCTCTGTGTTCACAGGGGGAGCAAGAGTGTGGGGGGCAGAGGGAGAGAGACTGTGCACAGAAGAGAGGCAGCGTGAGAGACTGTAAGGTAGAGTGAGATGGGTGGTCACAGGATCGGCAGGTGGGGAGACGGGATGGAGAAACTGCTGGAGGTTGTGTGTGATGGAGGGAGAGAGGTGGGGAGGAGGAGGAGCGTGTGTGGGTGTGAATGAGAGGGAGAGAAGGGGAGAGGGGTTGTGTGTGAGAGGGAGACGGACACGGTGGGGGGGGAGGGCTGGGAGGGAGAGCAGAGGCAGAGCCGCGGGCGCGGAGGGCAGGAGCCGACTTCCTGGCAGCCTCCGGGCGGGCCTTGTCCCCGCTCCCGGCTGGCCCAGGCCACAGCCGCCACGTTCTCCCACGCCGGCCCCGAGGCGCAGGGCGGCAGCCTCCTCAGCCTGCTGTCCGCGGAGTGAGGGCAGGGGCCTCTGCGGGGCCTTCAGCGGACACCTGTGCATCCGCTTGACCTCGGGGCCGCCTTTGCATAGAGCGGCTCCCCCAGGGGCACAAGAGGGGGCTGGGGTGATCCTGAGACCTGGCCTAGGCCTTGGCCCCCAAGAATGACACAGGCTCCTGGGTAACTTTTTGAGCCTCCGGAGAGGCTCCTGCCAGAGCGCCAGGAGCAGCCACGCAGGGACGGCCACCTCGCCGGCCACGCCGCCCGGCCCGGCCCCTCCGCCCAGAGAGCCCCAGTGGGGCGTCCCCCCGGCCAGGCCCTCTCGTCCGTCGCTGTGGAGCGGAGTCTGGGGAGGAGGGAGGCGTCTGTCCCACGCAGGCGGTGGACTCCTCAGCTCCTCAGGCCCCGCCTGCCCGGCTCCCGACGAGCCAAGGGCCGCACGAGACGGGCCGTCTGCGTGACAGACGCCTCGGGGCACTGAGCGCCTCCGTGGAGAGCGGGGGCGGGGCCGGGCCCAGGCCGGCCAGTGGGCGGGCTGGGCCGCGCCGTCCCCAGGGGCAGCGGGCACCTGGCCGCACGTGGTGTAGACGCAGGACGCGGCTTCTCCGCCTCTGCTGCCCCGGGCTCCCCTTTCCTCACTCCAGCCTCGCTCCCAAGAGCTCACACAGGGAGAAGTGTAAGTGTGGAGCCAAGCTCCCCCAGCTGCTGTCCGCAGGGCCACACAGAGATGCCGCGGCGGGGGGCGCTGTGGGTGAGGCTTCGGAGGCTCGCACTGACCATCAGCCCCGTGGCCAGAAAGGAGCAGGTGTGTGCGTGTGCACACGCACACAGCTACACACTCCCACACAAGCACACTCAAACACACTCATGCACACACACACGTGCGTGCACATCTACAGGCGTGTGCACGTGAGCACACATTCTCACACACACACACACGCACACGCACACGCACACGCACACCTGAGCATCCTTGTCTCGGAGACTGGTCTGCGCCCGGGAAGGTGTGGGCCCTTCGGGGGACGCAAAGTCCTCCCTGCCCCCTGCGGGCGGGCACCTCCGAATCCCTCTCCCCACCGAGGCTTGTCGCAGCTGGAACGTCACAGATGCCCGTGCCAGGCCCAGGGTTCCCCCAGGGCCGCCCCCCACCCCGCGTCCTCCACCCACTGTGGGGTGCTGTGGCTGTGGGTCCCCAGGGTGCGGTGGCTGTTCCCAGAGGGGCCCCACGGTCAGCAGCATCAGCACCGCCGGGGAGCTTGTCAGAGGTGAGATCCCCATCTGGGGTGCAGGCGGAACATGGTGTGTCAGCCCGCCCTCGGGGACCCCAGTGGGTCTGAGAACCCCCTCTCAGATGTGGGGTGATGGTGGTAAGAACCCCAGGGAGCTGGGGAAGGTGGGCTTTGGGGTCCAATCTGGAGAAGAGGTGGGGAGTCCGTGTGTCTGAGCTGCGGGTGTCTGCCTCACACCCCTCGGTGTCTGTCCATCTGTCCGTCTGTCCGTCATCCGAGCCCCCCGCCTGCCCCGTCCGGGAAGCAGGTCCCTCGTGTGGCACGAGTCATCCCAGCCTGGAGTTGGCGGTGAAATGCTTTCGACACGACATCTGTGTGTTCGCTTGCTCGTGTGTATGTGCCGTGTGTAAGCCGGGTTGTGTTGATTTGCTGTTTGTTTGCCGAACTCCATCCTTTCGGGGTACGGCTCCACCTCACATGTGTCTGTGCCACACTCCCCCCAGGCCCCCACCTGCCACACCGACCCCTCTGGGATCCGTCGTGTTTTCACAGCTTGTCAGTTAATCCGTTGTGTTGTCTCAGTCCGTCCGCTTTGTTTGTTTATGTTCCACAGTGAGTGGAGCCATCTGGATCTGTCTTTCGCCTTCTGACTTATTTCCTGGAGCAGCTTCCCCTCAAGTTCTGCCCGTGTTGTTGCCAAAGCAAGATTCCATCTTTTAAACAGCTGAATAGTACTCCGTGGAGTGTGTTTTGCACAATTTCTTTATCCAGCCGTCTGCCGTGTGTGTCTGGGCTGACTCCCCCGGCCAGCTGTGGGTTGCGTGGCGGTGCGCACTCGAGAGCGTAAATCTGTCTCGGTGTTGCGTGTTCTTTCTCTCAGTGTTTAGGAGAGAGGTTGTGGGGTCATGGGGTATTTCAGTTTCCGTTTTTTGAGTCATCCATGCCGCTCTCCTAGAGGCCGTGTGGACAGCCCCACGCACACGGCACCGCCCACGCCCGCGCCTGCTGCTTCCGGGCCTGTTGCCATGGGCCTGACTCCGGCTGTGAGGCGCTATCTCATTGTGGGTTTGATCTGCATTTTCCTAATACTGACAAAGCAAACCCCCGGGGGGTGATGATGACAGAAAGTGGGGTTGGCCGGTCTATATGGTGGCAGACATGCTGGTTACTCATGCACTCATTCAGCCAGCAAGTATTGATTGAACAACTACTACGTGCCATTGCTATTCTAAGGACTTGATGTGCAGCCACTAAACATACAAAAAAATCTGCTTGCTACATTTGCTTCTAGTGGGGGAGCTGGCCATTCAGTTAGATGACGAGCTAGAATATGAGACCATGGTAAATGCTAAGGGGAAACATGAAGCAGGCAAGGAAAGGAAGCCGCAGTTCTGGATGGGGAGGGCTGAGAACACCACTGACAAAGTAACATTTGAGTGAAGACCCAAAGGCATGAGGGAGAAGGCCCTACAGTTGAGCAGCAGAAGGGAATGGTGAGTGCAAAGGTCCTGTGGTCAGCCCAAAATGCTGACTTTCAGTGACCAGGGGAAATAGAAATGAGACTGTGAAAGTTCCTACGGCCACTAAGGGAACTTGACATTCACTCTTTAGGGCTGGGAAACCTCTGGGCGCCTGTTAGCCGGGAGGGCCTTGAAGACACTCAGATGTAGCAAGATCTGCCTGGCCCCTGCATTGAAGCGGACACCTACTAGGCAGGCCCTGCAGGGTCGGGGCAGGGGTGGCGGCACTTGCATGAGGTTGGCAGTGTGGGGTGGGCAGGTCACCACGTCCTGGGAGTATCGTGAGGGTCCAGCTGATGTGCTTTGCTGCTGGGCTGGGCTCCTGCCAGCAGATCTCAGTCTCCTCTGCCCTGGTCCTGGGAATACCAGGCGACTCTTGCCTCCTTGCTGGAGTTCAGCGGACCTTAATTCTTGAAACCAGCTGGTCTCAGCTATATGATTTGTCCCAGCCGACATGTGGCGATGTTCACAGACATTTTAATTGTCACGCGTTGGGGGGGAGGGTCCCGGCATCTTGTGTGTGACCGTCAGGGGTTCTACTCAGCATCCTTCTACACACAACACTGTACTCCTCCCCGCCCTCTCCCTCCACCACCGAGAACGTCAGTGGTGTGAAAGTTAAGAAGCTGAGAAATCCTGTGCTAAACACACGCAATGTTTGGTTTGCATCCTGCGTGGTGTCAGCTGCTGTGAAGATAGGTTAAGAGAAGCTCATGGTCCAGCAAAGGGGACAAGGTTCTGTGAGGTGGCAAGTGCAAGAGCAGAGGGGGGTCAGGGCCCAGCAGGGGAGGGTTCGACTCTCCACCTGCAGGAGAGACTGGTCGAGGAGCTGCCCCCATTCTGCTCCCACACAGGGTGGGGTATTGATGGATTCTAAGATACAGCCTGTGATTCTCACTAGATAACGGTGATTCTGCAGTCTTAGGGTCCTACCTGTTTTACACATGGAGACCACTGAGTCTCCTGACACTTCAGTGACTTGCTCAAGTTCCCTCTGGTAGGCCATTTGACGCCTACTCTTCTTCACCCTCTTGGGACTTCTTCCTGAAATCAGACACCTTATCTGTGTCGGCAGGGACGACAGGGCTTCCTCCAGGTGACAGACAAAAAAGTCCTTGCATTTACTAAGCATCTACTGCATTTTGATTTCATGGATGTTTTACATATATAAGAAATGTCTATTTTCAAGATGTGGTATCTCTGCGTAGTAGAATACTACTAAGCCATAAACAAGGTGGAATCTTGCTGTTTGCAACAACATGTATGGTCCTACAGGGGATGAGGCTAAGCAAAAGTAGTCAGAAGGAGAAAGACAAATACCCTGATTTGTGGAATATAAAGAAAAGAGCAAGCACACAAACCAAAAACAGACCCTCAGACTGACAACAGAATGGCGTTTAGCAGAGGGGGAAAGAGGGAGGAATAGGCACATGGGTCTGCTTGGTGGGTGGAGGGTGGTGAGTGGACACTTCATGGTTGGCCTGGAGAGATACGTGCAGCTGTTGAGATGAGATGCTGTGCTCCCGAAAACTAGTGTTATAAATTGTTACCTCAATAAAAAGAAAAAACAATCTTTCAGCTCATTTTATTTTATGACAGCAGACAATTTACCTGCCTTTCCATCACCTTTATGAGGTGTCTCCAAATGAAACCACATTGTGGAAATACTAGGTGTGATGGAGAGACAGCAACCCCAGCTCTCAGTTTTAGGACGTGACTGTTCTGGTACCTGCCACGCCATCGTGCTGGAAAGACCTTTTCCCAGTTCCTGCCGGCACGGCGGAATGTCAGTGGTTCAGTGTCAAGCTCTCGCCTTCCTCGTACGTGCGATCCTCACTGTTTGATACGTGGTGCCAGGGGACTAGTCTCTCTAGACCTTACTGCTTCGACTCGTTAAGATATGACTTCATGTCTGTTTTCTTGCGTTTTCTGTAAGATTTTATGAATTGCTTTAGGACAATGGAGTTCACAGCTGCCCTCATGTTTGCTTCTTTCTGCCGCAGGGTTCTGAATGGGGGGGACATAAAAGAGTCTCCTAATGACTCAGCCCCCACCCCGGGGCCAGGAGGCTTGGGCCGGGCCAGTGGTGGTGAGGTCAGGCGGCCCAGCCAGGCCTGCTTGGCAGGGGTCTGGGGTCTGCAGCCGGCAGGCCTGGGCAGCAGTGGAGGCCTGGGTCAGAGCGCCTCTCTTGGGGAAATTTAGGAGGGACCTACGTGTCCCGCCTCTGCTTCTGCCTGGGGCTTTCTCCCCCGCATTTGTGGCCACGCAGCCCTGTCTCCTGGGAGCTCAGAAGGATGCCACTTGGTAGAAGGGCCTGAGACGTGTGGCCCTCACCGCTGCCCTCACCTGTGCCCCGGCCACTGGGCAGCGCAGCCATGGGGTCTGCTTTGGCCTTTCCTGCTTGAGCATGAAATGCTGCCGGCGGGGTAGAATTCCCAGGGCCCGTGATAAAAGTGAAAGCCGGAAGCCCAGTGTGTCCATTGGGAGTCGTCCTTCCTCGCTGTACAATGCGTGTTTCAGCCAAAAAGTAAAATCTTCCATGGAAGGGAAGATGTCCCCTCTGATCGGCATCATCTGTTTGTGGAGATCTCAAGCTAGAGAAGGTCTGATTCCCACCCCCAGAGGGTGCCTCGCCCCCAGCTCTCAGGGTCCAGGCCTGATGTGGTGTTGCTGAGACACGTTTTCAGCAGTACAGAGAAACGTAGACTTAAATGCTGAAACTTTCTCCGGGAAACTTCAAACCCTTCTCGCGGACAAAGCCCTAACTGTTGGGCATCGGTGGCGAGCTTTGAAATTAATTTAGCCCTCAACTGCTTTGGAGAAGGGGGGCACCGAGGGGCTGGTGGGAAGAGACTCCCAGGTGTAGGAGAGAATATTTAGCAAGGGTAAAAATAGCACGCAGCTGTGAAGACAGACATCTGCAGTTTCAGTTTGAACCTGGAGCCCGACATGCGTCGCTGCCCGGCCCTGCGCCCTGCTTGGGTCTGAAGTAGCTTTTCCACTGCCTGATTCAGAAACAAAACAGACCCACAAATTACCCCGGAGCGCTCACACAATCCCCTCCTTGTCTAGGGTCCTAAAAATACTTTGTGTGGTGCCTCACCTCAATGCCTGCTCCAGACCTAAGGAGCCTGTCGGGTCCATTAGGACAAGTACATGCTTTTAGGGTTCTTTGGAGGGAAGCCCCCTGAGGGGCGGTTATCCCCGTTGGGCTCGGAGGACCCGGGGCCCACATCCTGGCCTGCTCCTCGGGAGCTGCCCCCTGGGCTCCCAGGGTCTGGCTGCCACGGGGGACTTCAGCACTGAGATACTGTTAACGTGAAATCCCCTCATAAATGGAAAAGAACGTTTGGGAATGGCGTGCTGGCAAGATGGGAATGAGCTGATGACCGCTGGGTAGCGGATGCTTACCCACCCGCCCTCCTGCTTCAGAGGGGCCTTGGAGGGTAAGTGTGTGCAGCGGGGAGGGCTGCGCCCTTCAGAGGCAGGTGCGGGAGACGAGGCACCGATGTGTCTCCGAGCCTGAGACAGTGCCTGGCGCTCAGAGGGAGCCCCCGAGCGCTTGACAGGTGGGTGACTGCGTGGAGGAGGGCCCGGGCAGGCAGCTTCAGTCTGTCCAGGGGCCATGTGGGCCTTTGGCTGAAGTCGTGTTTGGGCAAGCCTGCTTGGGAGGCAGGAGCGGGCGCTCCGGAGGGGAAGCCTGGGCCCACGGCTGTTGGGGAGCCAGGCCGCGGACGCCGTCGCCCAGAGCACGAGGCATTCAGGACCTGCCGGGGGACGAAGGCGCCCGAGTCCCCACGTCCAGGGCTGACTGGTTTTGGACTTGGTCTGAGGCCGTCGGGCCCCTGCTCACATTCGCGGGTGGACCCCACATTGATGAGGTTGCAAGCTTAGGCCCGTCCCAGGGCTGCTCTCAGCCCCCTTCGGGGTGAGTCGGTCCACTCAGTGCAGAGACAGTGCAGCGTCCGTCCCTGTGCAGCTGAGGCCGCTTCTGCCCCCGCACTCAGGCCCTTCCCTGACGGCGCTGCCCTCCCCGAGCAGACGCGGGGCCCAGCAAACCCGCGTGAGTCGCCAGCTTTATTTTGGTTTTCAAAAACCAAAGCCCTCATTTCAGTTTCTAGGTGCACTCTCATTAGCACGGCACCCTTTCCCCAAAGAGGTTTCACGTGTGGAAACAACTGAGGCTGTTGTCTCGGACGGGGTGTCGCTTAGCCCTACAGTTAGCACCGACAGCCTCCGGGTCTGTCTCTGTCCTGACCTCAAGCCTCTCAGCCTGCCACGAAGCCCCCACAGGTGCTCCCACTGCCCTCTGAGCTCGGAGACTTCTGGCCTGGCTCCTGCACCCTCACAGAGGTGCAGCTGTTGTCTCTGCCAGTCTGGACGGACGTGCCAGTCCGAGTACCTCCAGATGGTCTGGGGGCGGCCGTGCAACTCTCAGCTGTGCACTGAGGAGGCTGGTTAGTTTGCAAGCAGATTATCAGACCTCACATGTCTCAGGCAAACACCGCTGTCGGATGGCGTCCAGGAGCTGTGGCATCGAGGCCGCCCCCCTCAGCCGTCAGCTGCAGCCCCCACGTGTGTCCAGGCCCCTCGGGATACACCCTTGAACGTCCCAGTAATGATGAGATGAGTCTCCTGGGAGTCCATTCTGAGGGTCCAGCCATGGTTGGTGCCTGGGACGGAGGCTGTTTGGGCGAATGTACCAGGGAGACCGTGTGAGGCGGGGCCAGGGGCTTGGACCCCACACTCCAGCCGTCCAGGTTCGAGTCCCAGCTCCTCCGCTGCTGGCTGTGTAGACTGACTCACCTGTGGCTTCTTAGCTTTGACCTGAAGGGCCGTGCAGGCAACCAGCACATTTGTCAGCACTCGGCAGCCTTCTAAGTGCTTCCCCGTAGTCCCCGTGACGTGACTGCGTGACATAGCACGAGTGTTTGGGGCCATCCTGAGACGTGTAAACCATCAAATACGGGATTGATGAGCCCAGAGGGTCCGGCAGCGTCTGTCTGCCCCAGGCACTAGGAGTTATTCTTGTCCCATCCGCTGCTGAGAATTGAAATTGGAATGTACGTTTGAACTTAAACGGTAGAAATTAGAGGATTGTGGGCGCTGGAGCAGTGTCTAACAGTGCATCGTCAAGATCTTTCCGTTTTTACAATTTTGTTGAGTTTTTTGTTAGTTTTTGTTTTTAAAGATTTATGTATTTATTTATTTATGCACACAAGCTGGGGTACAGGCCAGAGGCGTGGGGTGGCGAGAGGGTTCACCAGAGACAGAGCGGGGAGCAGAACAGGCAGATCAGAAATCCACTGCTGAGGGGAGCAGCGGGCGAGGCAGGAGAGGTCTGCCGCACCATGTGGGACTCTCCCTGGCCGGACGTCGAACTCGCATCGCTGCTGCCGACAGCTCCACAGCGCAGCGCTCAACCGCTGCGCCACCGGGGAGGCCCTTTGTTGAGTTTTCGTACCTCTGCACCGATCTTTGGCTGCCCAGCTCTCTCCAAAAGCAGAGCTGGCAGAGGACGGCCGAGGACACGCAGGCCGTGTCTGTGGCTACCGTGACATGGTCTGGGGCACCCTGCCTCCCCGCCAGCCACTCCTGGCGCTGTGTGTCACTCTAGATCCACTGCTCACCCGCTTCTCTTCAGGGGAAGCCACAAGAGAAACGCCTCTCAGGTCTCAGCCCAGCAGAGTTTTGCTTCTGCTGAATAACTCGTCCATTCTTCTCTTGCTGACGCCTTGAGTTGTAGCTGGATGTACTTTCTTCTTGGCTTTGGCCAATAGGAAGCTCAGGGACAAATTGATGTCCTACCTGTAGCAACTATAAATAGAAGCTTATCCAGGTGCTGATTTTATCTCTTGACTTTTTTATAAGAGATTTATTTATTTATGCATACAGGAACTGGGGCGCAGGCCAGAGGTGCGGGTGAGAGGATTCACCAGAGTCAGAGTGGGGAGCAGAACAGGTGGATCTATGGAAATCCACTGCTGAGGGGAGCAGCGGGGAGACAGGAGGGGTCTGCTGCGCCCTGTGGGAAGCTCCCTGGCTGGGGCCTGAACTCGTGCTGCAGTGGCTGCCGACAGCTTCATAGTGCTGAGATTTAACCCCTGCGTGCCCAGGGAGGCCCAGATTTTTATCTCTTGATTAATCTCCTGCTCTTACTTTCCATTCATTTATATCCTTTGATTGTTTTTGTTGTTCCCTCACTTTGTATGCTTTTATTGTTCACCTTGACATAGTCTGAGGAAGGGTAGGGGCATAATATATATCCTAAACCATCACACACACATAAACATAACTCTAGAGTGCAGAAGAAATGAGGGTCTCTACCCTAGACACCTTAACATAAGCTGAACGCCTGTTTTCACACAGGGAGACGTCACACCTCCAGAGTCTTGCCCAGGGGCGTGGGAATGGGATTTCTTCCAATCCTCTGGTTCTACAACGCAGAAGCACTCAGTCATATTGGAGAACATGTCTGATGGGCCACCTTACTTTAAGTTTAGTAAAATTTCCAACGGCATTCTTGGCCCTGTCCTTTGGTGGTTAATTTAAAATACTAGTTTTAAGAAGACAGTGCACATGGTCTCAACTCTCCTGAACTGAATTGTCCAAGTGCTGTTTAATAGGGTGGTTAGGTCATTGAGGCTCAACTCACCAACCCGACTGGGCATGAGTCTCCAGTGATCAGAGGGCACCGACGCCCCACTTTTTCACCATGAAGGTTGAGGGGTCTCCCTGCACCATTTCTGTATTTCCTGGAGTGACCTGATTTGGGCCCCAAACGCCATGGAACTTGGTGAGGTTGTCGAGGAGGCTGAAGTGCTAGGCTTGTGTGGTGACGCGGTGGCGTGGGGCTGGCGCTTAGCACCTCAGCTGTTGATCGGTCCCACCTCGAAGATCCTCCTTCTGCTCAGCCTCCCCTCTGAGGGTGCCCGGCCCGAGGTGGCATTTATCTTTCTGCTTTCTCCCCCCGGTGTGCCATGTCAGGGGCTGCAGTGCAGTCAGCAAAGAGCAGATTCCCGCAGTGTGACTTACCATGTGGGGCAGGGAACCGAAAATGCATTTATATAGTGAGACTTTAAAATAAGCCCTTTTCAGTCCTCTGAATCACGATAAGGTTTCTTAACCCAACAAAACAAACCTGCGGTCTCTCAGTGGATGTGCTAGAAACTCAGGGGCCCAGCGTCTGTCTTGCTGCGACCTCCCCCTCAGGTCCCCCCTGCTGTGCCAACTGCCGAGTCCCTCATGCAGTCTCCACAGGGCCGCTCGCTCACCTTGCACCCCCAGCAGCCTGCAGTGATTCTGCTCTCCACATCCTTGTCAGGACCTGCTGTCTTTTGTCAGTCTATAGTAACTATCCTGATAGGTGTGAGGAGTGAGGTGTGAAGGAGCCTGGGAGTGGGGTGGCGCCCCAGATGGAACTGCGTGTGTCCCGCACTTACACCAGAGTGGTGTGTGGCTCGGAACGCTCTCGGCTCCCTTCCGAAATTAGGAACCATTTTACCGTTTCGAGCACATGGACCCTACCTTACTGTGGAGGCTGGAGAGGGCACAGGGAGCTCAGGTGCCCATCTGCCTCCTCCTGGCTCTGAGACGGGAACAAGTTCCCTTTCAGTTGTGTCCTGGTTTTGACCTCTGAGTAAGAGAGGAGTCTGGCACCATGGCGTGGGCTGCTCTCAGGGCCTGTAGCTACTGAGCTACAGGGACCCTTGATGCTGCTCTTTGCTCTTAACGTTTCCAGGAGTATAAACAAGGGGAAAGCACTGGAACATGGGGACCCCACGGGCCTTCGAGCGCATGTTTTTTAACTCCCTGCTTGAGTCCAGCAGGTCACAGACCGAGGGGGTGACCTCACCCTTCTCTTGGACTTACTTTTTTTTAAAGATTTAATTATTTTTGCATACAATGCTGGGGTGCAGGCCAGAGGTGTGGGGCGGTGAGAGGGTTCACCAGAGACAAAGTTGGGAGCAGAACAGGCGGTTCCACTGAAATCCACTGCTGAGGGGAGCAGTTGGCGAGGTAGGAGAGTTCTGCTGTGCCATGTGGTACTCTCCCTCGTCAGGAATCAAACTCGCGCTGCAGCTGCCAACAGCTCCACAGCACTGCACTTAACACGTTGTGCCACCAGGGAGGCCCTCCCTAGGACACAGTACAAAACTATGCAAGTGATAGAAACTGTGTCTCCATTCTGTCTTCCTCTAGTGCTACAACAAAATAAATAGGGGAAAAAAAGACTATCTTTTTTTTCACTGTTCTGAAGGGAAAGGGTTTGAAAAGAGTCTGAGGATCTCAGTGGGCTTGTTTTTTTCCAGAATGAAATCTGGGAGGGAAAATTTCATGGGGTGAATTATGTCCTGTGATAAGAAGAAAACAAAGTCCCTGTACCAGAAACTGCCCCAGTTTTAAATCCTTATGCCTATTGTTTGCAAAGTCCTGGTGAGGTGCAACTCAAGAGCTACCCCTCTCTGGATTTGACGAGAGGGTGTATTTGATCATTAAATACAGGAAAGCTGCCGTGCCCCAGGCCTGGAGCTTTTGGCTTCAGATGAGGAAATTAAATCATGAAGCACTGGAAGAGAAATTGTTGGTTGGAGGGTTTAAATCTTCAATATCTCGTTTCTATACTGTGTATCTCTTGGACCTTTAAGATTTTTGATGATGAATTGCCTTGCTGGAGAAGAAAGAATTTGTGGTACCTGGTGTATGGCAGACACTCAATGAAAATGGTCTAAAATGCATGAGTGAATGAACGAATCCGAACATTATCCCTCCAAGACTTTATGGTTGTTGAGTTCATTACCCGAGCAGCATGTGAAACCTTTTCCTTCAGAACCGCATCCCTTCAACTCCCTTCCCTAGTAACCTCTCCCTGAGATGAATAGACCAAAACCCACACAATCCACCCCACCAATGGAAGTTTCCAAAGGGGTAGGAAATGAGGTCTCTAGTGAAGACATTAGTGTTTTGATACTAGGGCGGTCTTTGAGCGATAACTGCCCAAAGCCAGGAAAAACAGCCTCAGGAGGAGATAACGGTGAGTGGGTGGTGCTGGAAGCGAGGGCCTGCCCCGGGGGCTCGTGCGTGGGGAGTGTTTCAGTTTCCTTCGTGTTAGTGCAGCTGGGGGGCTGCCACCAGGGAGGGCTGTGGCTTTCCAGGGTGACCCGGGGCCCTGTGCGACCCCCACTCTCACCTCATCCGCTCCTGCCGCCACTTCAGCCATGTTCGAGTGATGCTGAAAACGAGCTGGCTTGGGGGTTCCGAGCACTGGCACCCCGAGTGCCCCAGACTGTTCTTGGCCATGCCCTCGCCGGGCCTCTGAGCCCAGAATGACCTTCTCCAGCCCCCACCCCTGCCCCGTCCCCCCAGAGCGTGGCCTCCTACGTTGGGTGTTTTGATTTTCCAGACGTGAAGGTGAAGCCCATTCTCTGGGGTGGCTCCAGAGCTCCAGTCGGGCATGAGGAGACAAAGGGGGTCCACTGGCATGGAACCCCCCCAGAGCTGCAGCGTCGTTGGCATTCAAAACCCAATGGGGGTTTGTAGAACCCCCAAGAAAACCCACGTGTGGGGTGGAGCTTGCGGCTGTTCCTGGAATCCACTCTGAAGACGCGCCGGGGTGAAGACTTGGTCCTGGTGACGCGGCCAGGTGCTCGCCACGCCCACGGTCAACATCCCGGTCAGAGCCGCAAGTCCTGTGGCTTTTGGCGCCTTCTCTGCCCCTCGTGTCCGCGCCTGAGCTCAGCACTGCTGGCCTCAGCTCGGCTCCCAAGGCCAGCCGCAGGGACGTGACATCCCCTCAGGGCTTTGTCTGGGCCTCGGCGAGGGCCGCCACGCGGGGTCAGCCTCGCGCCTGTCCCTGTGCGGCCTCCCGGCGCGTGCGGCCTGCGGGCCACCCGGGGCCTTCCCTGCGCGTGTCCAGTCAGGGGTCACGGTGGGGTCTGAGATTCCGAAGCTGCTGGCTGGGCTGGAAGCCACTGCAGCTTCCCTCCCCGCGTGCCCGCTGGGGCCGGCTGGGTGGGCACTGGTGTGGCCGGCTCAGGCTGCCATGGATGGGGGGGCACCAAGCACAGGGATTTATTTCTCACTGTCCGGAGCCTTGAAGTACAGGGTCACGGCGCCGGCGGGCTTGGTGTCCAGTGGCGGCTTCTCTTTGGGGTGCCGAGGGCCGTCTCCTCACCGTTCTCGGGTGGCGGGGCGGAGAGAACTCGCGGGTCTTTTCCTCCTCTTAGAGGGATTCTAGGCACTTCCTGGGGGCCCACCCTTAGGGCCTCATCTAAACCTAATTATCTCCCAAAGGTTGCACCCCCAAACAGCATCGTGGGGCGGCAGGACTTCCACATACGCATTTGGGAGGCCGCAGACACGCTCTCTCGAACATGCTCTGTATTTGCTGTTCCCCACACCCCGCTCCTCCTCCTTCCTCGGTCCCCCCTGCCCTTCCTGGGCGTCCTCAGCACGGCAGCGAGGCCAGGGAGGCGTACTCTGGGGTAAGTAATGGAAACATCTGTCTTCTCCTCCAGGAACTCCCCCGATGAATGCAGTGTGGCGAAAGGCGGGAAGATGGTGGGCAGCCCGGACACCGTGGGCATGAACTATGGCAGCTACATGGAGGAGAAGCACCTGCCCCCTCCCAACATGACCACCAGCGAGCGCAGAGTGATCGTCCCGGCAGGTCAGGTGCTCGCCGCCCCTCTGCCCGGCTTGCCTCTCCCAGCACCGGCGAACTTCCTCTTTTTTTTTTTAAAGATTTATTTATGTATGCACACAAGAGCTGGGGTGCAGGCCAGAGGTGTGGGGGGTGAGAGGGTTCACCAGAGACAGAGTGGGGAGAGAACAGGCAGATCGGCTGAAATCCACTGCTGAGGGGCGCAGCGGGGAGACAGGAGGGGTCTGCTGCGCCATGTGGAAAGCTCCCTGGCTGGGGATTGAACTCGTGCTGCAGTGGCTGCCGATGGCTTCATAGTGCTGAGACTTGCCCTGCGCCGCCAGGGAGGCCCGGTTTCAGTGTTTATTGAGAGGCATCTGATGCTCACACAGAGTCACGTATGTGGTTTGTTCATGGCGAGTGGGCCTCATGCCCAAGACCTCAGCTTGTTGCCCCGCCTCAGAACAGCAGGAATCTTGTTGAATGGGGAACGACTGGAAATGAAGACCCTGGAGGTTCCCGTGCTAGAGGTCTGCTACCTGAGGGGGCGGGAGGATGGGGGCATGTGGGAGGCCCGGCCGCTGCCTGGACGTGGACGTGATGAGGTAGGAACCCAGGGACACCTGCCCGAGCCCATCTCACCCTTTGCCTCAATGTCTGCAACGAAAGCAAAACAAAGTTCAGTTCTCCAAAGTGCAAGACTCAGCGTCAGCAAAGGCGCGCGTGGAGGACTCTCGTCTTGGTCTGTGGAGTTACACACGTGGGAGGTGATGGCCAAGACCTCTCACGCCCTGTCCCCAACGAGCTTGTGTTTCTGAGTGCCGCCCCCGTGTTTCCATGCCATCCCTATCCTCGTTGGCAGGGTCAGACGTGAAGCTTTCTAGGTGAAGTGAAATGCTTAGAAACCAGGAGCAAGATTTGTGTGGGGAAGAAGCAAAGGACCAATTTAGTCACATCAGAACAGTCCCCATTGCTGGCATAGAGTCGGTGCTCATTCAGTGTTGGTTGGACAGCTGGAAGGAACAGATGCAGATTGGTGGTGCAGATTGGCTCATGGTCCATTCTGTGTGGAGGCTGGTTTAGCCTCCTGAAGAAAGTCCCCTTTCAGCTGTCCCTCCTCAGTTGCTTCATGCCAGTGCAGGCAGTTATTCAGTTACAGAGTTGCTAAGACAGCTAGTGGTGGCTGATTTTGCAAGTTGTGAGTCTTTCGGTTATTGGTCAAGCTTCATGTATGTGTGCTCATACACAGACACACAGATGAACACACACCCACACACCCATGCATGCAAACACAGTTTCATTGCCCAATCTGGATAACTCCCCAACGTGGCCCTCAGGTTGCAGAACGTGGGGCTGGGCAGGTCTGCAGCTGCTGAGTCTGTACCTCCAGTTGTTGTGTCAGGCCCCTCAGTCAGCACATTTGAGGCAGAGAGTGCTCTACACGTCGGTAGAATTCTCCAGACTTGGTTCTGACTGGTCCATACTGGCCCTACTAGTTAAACACATTGCTTCACACTCATAGATGCAAACCTAAAGACAGCTGTGTGAGAAAACACTAATGACTTTTTTTGCCATTTGTACCATCAGTCATATACATCGACTTGTGCCCTAGACCTAAAAATGGCTCTGAGGTACACTGACCAGAAAGCGGGGATGCAGAGAGAGAGGCAAGAAACAGGACCCGGGTTCAGATGTGGAACTCAGGTCTGAGGTACAATTTCCCGTATCTCAGAGTCCTTGGTTTAAAGACTCACTGTCTTTAATGAACTCAGAAGCAATAAAGAAATTTATAAAATATCCCTAATCAATAAATATATACCTTCCTTTAGTATATTTATACTGCCTCCCCATTGTCCTTATTTCAGAATGGATTTATGAAGCTTACAAATATATACCAAGGAACAAGGTAGAATCAATTTTAAAACTCAGTTGACAAGGAGCGTGAACTGAAGTAAGAACTACACAGAGACAGTGACAACAGAGTGAGGTGTATAGATACATATGTATATATGTGTGTGTATATATACACACTTTTTAGAAATGCACTTACAAATCCTGCACAGTTGCCAAAGTTGGGTGTTATTTGGCTGCAAGATATCTGCAGGCAGTAGGAAAGGGGTACTCCAATCAAATACATAATTCTGTGTTCTTAGGATTAAAAATCTAATGTGAAAAGAGGGCCCAGCTGTCATTCTAAGTCTAGAGAAAAATGTGTCTCAGTCTGCAAGGAGAGTTGAGAGGAAGAAACTCACCAAGAGGGCCCCCAGGCATTCTGGGCAGTTCTGACTTTTACACGTTTCCCTGTCAAGGTAGTTGATTGTGCCTCCTTCTCTCAAAGTGTGCTAGATACACAGTAAGTCACATTTCTGTCTGTCCGTCCATCTATCACCTGTACATTCATCTATCCATCTGCCCATCTGCACTGTCTTTCCTTTCTCCCACCCATCCTCCCTCTCTTTCTCTCTCTCTCTCTCTCTCTCTCTCTCTCTCTCTCTCTCTCTCTCTCTCTCTCTCTCACACACACACACACACACACACACACACAGCTGTAGATCTAGATCTCTATCTTAAAAGGGTTGTATTGTTTCTTACATTGGTGTAGATCAAAGTCTCGCTCAGTAAATATTAAGAGGGACCCAAATAGTGTGACTAGTTTAATGTCTCTTTTTTGGCCCAACTAAATTTAGAGACTGACTGGAAAATGTTTCTCAAAGTATGGTCATGACACATGCATCCAGATTACCTAGGAACCTTATGATTTAAAAATGCACATTTCCAAATGTTCTGAATCTGGCCATGGTATTGAGGATTCTCAACAGGTTGTTAACAGGTTCCTCTGTGATTTTCATGCACAAGAAGCTTTGAGAAACTAACCTAGCTAAAAGGTGCCAAGTAAATTTTATTTTAGTACACTTTTCTTCTTATTATTTTTTTAAAGATTGATTTATGCATGCAAGAACTGGGGTGTAGGCCAGGGGTGTGGGGTGGTGAGAGGATTCACCGGAGACAGAGTGGGGAGCAGAACAGGCAGATCTACTGAAATACACTGCTGAGGGGAGCAGCAGGTGAGACAGGAGAGGTCTGCTGTGCCCTGTGGGTCAGCTCCCTGGCTGGGGATTGAACTCATGCTACAGTGACTGCTGATAGCTTCATAGTGCTGAGTCTTAACCCATTGTGCCACCAGGGACGCCCCACTTTTATTATATTTAATAAAGGCATGCCACTTTTAGAACAGGGGAGTGGGCACAAAGGGAGGATGGAAAATAACTAACAATATCATATTGACATTCCCCAAAATGAAAAGTTAAAAGAAAAAAGTCACCCTTTTGGTAGGAAGGAACTCTTTCTAAAGTTTTTCTCTTAAGATGTATTATGGGGATTTGTCGATTTGACACAATAAATTATGTTAAATCCATGTGTAAAGGCATTCATAGGAAACTGAGGACCATTAGAGGCACACAATACAGTGTGAGTGTCTGACTTCCAGTTGCTTCCACTTCTGCCTCACCTAGATGATGAACATGGATTGATGTTTAGAAACAATGGATCCCCACTGCACAATTGAACTTATTTGCTCTAAAGAACTTAAACTTCATGAGTCTCATGAAACATCTTCCATCAGGTGTGCTGCCCCTCTGTGTGCAGGGTGAATTTCTGGTAATCACTCTTAGTTTTTAGGTATTGACAATGAGGCAGTCGTGTGCTAACCTAGAGGTCTGGCAAAGAGGAAGGCATGGTCTTCATTTACTTTCTTAAAAGTTACAAAATGCTGACTAAAATGCAACAGCACCTCTGGTTTTAGCAGCTTCTCGTATTTTGAAAGTTAGTTCTTATTCTCTTCTTATTTCCTACACTGATCCAGAAGTATTGAGCATCTCAAACATTTGTACTTTTATTTTAAAATATCCATCTTGAGCAAAAGTACATGGTAATTGGAAGTCTCAGAGAGAGTTGCCACATTCACCTCTTCACTGGTTCACTCTCTTCATTCACTCACATTTCCAGTCACTACAAATAAATGCTCATGTATGATGTAAAACCCCTTCTTTTTGGCCCTCAGATCACATATAGCTGAAACTACTTGTATTTGTCTGGCTCAGACCCTCCATGCTGGATACTTTCTCCTCAGTTTGTGACATACTCACTGAGTTCTGGTTACTCTGATGCTGGTGACAGAGAGAACCACAGCGTGGTAGGAGTAAATCAGACCTAAGAAGTTTGGACAGGCAGGAGAGAGTGTAATTTTGAGCTCATATGAGTATTCACACAAACAACATCTAGGGAATGAGAGGTCAATATGAACAAGACAGGTCAAGAAGAGCCTCATTTGTCCACCTCGTGTTGCAATTCCCAACTCCCTTCTCATCCTCTGCCATCTTCCTTGGCCATGCCCTGCACTCTGGTCACCTGACTCTGCTTATGGGCTGCATTTCCACCGCCCAGCATCTCTCTCTAGGATATCTCCTCTGCTGCAGTGTCCTCCCCTCTTTCTCCACAAACAAGTCTTTCTCATTCTTCAAGGAAAGTTGGAAATCCACGCTGGGTAGGAAGCCATCTTCAATCTTCTGGCAACTTAATTGCTTCTCTTATGACATCTGACCGATTCTGCTATTATCACAGTTTATTTTTCTTCATACTATTTTCTCTAATGCTTCTGTATCTTTATTTAGATATAGACGGACCATTTCATTCTGTGAAGGATTTGATATGCTTTATGAGCCAAACTGCTGCTAAACAGATGAACCAAACTGCTGATCAAATAGAAATCAGGGATCAGTACCAAGATAATTAGAAATACTAATGGAAAACTTACATCGCCTGAAAGAAGAATGCAGTCATTTGGACCACAAACTTGGCCGAGATGTTGGCGTCAAGCTTCCAGTGGCATTGAGCTTCCTGGCAGCCAAAGTAAAAAGAGTGGTTTGGGGAACTAATCCCCATTTTCAGAAATAATTTTCATGGGGAAGGCTATGTGTTTATCTGTGCAGAATCCTAAAAGCAGGATCACTGGGCCTGGACTCGGGTTCCACTGGGGCTGTTCAGCACGGCCACCTTCCTGCCTCAGGGTGGCACCACATTTTTCCTGTGTCTTGTGATATCCCCTGAACAGAGTGAGTCACGTTCGCGACAGCTCAGCCCAGACAGAGAACATGCCCAGACAGAGTTGCCAGCGTATGCCCAGTGTGAGGCTTTGCTGCTCAGATTGATTGGAAAATTGTATTGGAGTCCCCAGAGTGGGGGAGAGCTCACCACTCTCACCTTCTCAAAGCTCCAAGCTGGGCTTCGAAAGAACACGAACAACAAGTAATAGAAGAATATACTCTCCTGACCAGGCCAGATGGCCATTATATTTAATCTTATTTGAGCTAGTTATTTATAAGCCTGTCTCTTCTATTGGAGAGTGAGCTCTGCGAGTTGATAATTTAGTCTTTTGCAGTTAGGCAGCAAGCTGGTGGCCTGTGTGCAGAGGTCATAAATGTGCTTTTAGTGCATGAATAGTGATCTCCATCTAGCTAGTGGGAAACACAGGTTCACAGGAGTTGGAGCTGCAAGATTCTTGATGATCTTAGTTCACCTTTGTGTTATCAGGGTTGTTCAGAGAAACAGAACCAGTTTCTGGTTCTCTCTCTGTATGTGTATGTGTATATGTGTGTATACATGTGTGTATGTGTAATATTTATATAACGTATAGTTACATAAATATATGATGTTTATATATATATAGAGAGAGAGAGAGGGAGAGAGACAGACAGACAGGAGAGACAGAGACAGAAAGAAACAGAGAGAATTAATAGTGTTTTCAAGAGAACTAGTTTTGGGGCTGATTTTGCAAGTTGTGAGGTTTTCCGTTATTGGTCCAGCTTCGTGTGTATGGTCATGTACAGACACACAGATGAACAATACACACACACACACCCTCCTAGAATGTGACCTTATTTGGAAACAGAGTGTGTTCAGATTTAATCAGGACGAGATGAGGTCATAAGGGCGGGTCTAATAACATGACCGATGTTCTATAAAAGGAGGCCTTGGAACTCCGACACTCAGAGGGAGGATGGTGTGAAGACGCATGGGAGAAGGCCGTGCTGCCGTGGAGACAGAGCTGGGCCGATCAGCTGCAAGTTAGGGAGCACGAGGTTGCTGACCTCACCGGAAGCCGGAGAGGGAAGGAGGACTCTCCTGAGGCTGACACCTTGACTGCAGATTTCCGGTCCCCAGAACAGTGAACTAATCCACATCTGAGGTTTAGGCCCCTTAGTTTGTGGCACTCTGCAGTCCTAGGGAAGCTCTTCGGCATGCCCTTCGGTGTTAGAAGCCTGGAGTGGACAGAATGTCCGGGCCGTCATCGGAGTGAAGAGAATAGAGGGGCCGGGACACCCCCATTTAAAGAGGGGCAGGGAAGAAAACGTGAACAGGGAGAGAGATTTTAGTGGGATGAGTTGCTCCACTTCTGAGTCACGATGAACTGAAGCGTGTTGTCGTGCGGTCCCCGAGGGGAGGCCACAGGGGGGCGTGAAGGAAACAAAAATCCACAGTTAGATACCACTCATGGAGACTCGCGAATGGCTTCATCTGTTGTGAAATAGTGAAGTAATTTGGCCCGTCAGTATGTCAAAGATAGGTTTAGAGGCCAACAAAAACATTTTAGTCATGTGTTTTCTTGAAGAAAATACACAATTCAGTTGTGGTTCTCAAGCACTTTGTGGATCTAGGCAGGTTTCCTTGTCGTTGTTGGCTCTTTCCTAGGGCATTGCACAGTTTTCAAGCACAGTGAGTTCTCGAGTGTGAATAAACGAATGAAGTAGAGCCGAGCGTGAACAAAGCTGATGGCTGAACTGAACATGAAAGAGTTTTAGAGTCGTAGCAGACCCGTGCAGCAAAGACTCTTGGTTCTGGAAAAACAGTGAATGTAAAAGGACTGAACTTCCCCCCCTCCTGCAGAGCTCCTGGCGTGTTGCGTGGAGTCTTACACCCTTCACATGAACTGTTGAACTGGAGAGAAAGTAACTGAGCTTCGTAGGGAGTGAAAACAAGCAAGAAATGGAGAACAGAACAGCCCATTCTCCTGTCGGCACCTGGTCCTCTCAGTTGGCATCCATCAGTGTCCATGATTCGGAGATTGGGGTTTTCCAGGCTGGCTGAGGCCAGGGGCAAGGTGCCGGCCTTGCAGCCAGAAGGTTGGACCTGGGCCCCCTCCCCTCCTCTGTGGCGCACAAGCACACAGCTGCATCTTCCAGCAACCCCCGCGCTGGCACTGAAGCTGGTCACGGGCTAGTGATGACCTGCGATACCTGTGAGGAGTAAGGATAAAAGCCCCCTGGGAGGCATGCCTCAGTCTGAGCTTGACTGTGTTCCTGCAGATGAAGGGCGGCCGAAGGTGACTCTGCAACCCTGCATTCCAGAGAACGGGAAGGACCCGGCTACCCAGAGGAAGCCAGTGTGATTAAACACTGAAGAATGTGAGATGACTGACGTTTGAGCTATGGAAAAGAATGAATAATTTTGAAGAAGAGTCAATAAAAACTCCTAAAAATACCATAAAGATTCAAACTCAGGATCAAAAAGTACTCAAAATTCAGAGGCAGGGCCAGACATTTGAAAATGCCGAAGAGTGGGTTCTTGAAGATAAATGTGTTTGTCTCTTAGTAGGCAGCACAGTGACCAAGAGACTGAAAATCTAAGAGAAAGCCGAGTGGGGAAGGGCATGTGCTAATGTCCTAGGTCCCTCTAATAGAAGTTCTGGAAGGGAGGAAATAAAGAGGGTGGAAGAGATGAAATATTTGAAGAGAGAAAAGTAAGACTTCCCCAAATAAGAATAAGGGCGTCCGCTAAGTCCATGAGACAGCGGAGAAGGATAATGAGAAGTCCCCATTTGGCGAGGCTGCAAGACACCAAGGACAAAGCACTTTAAACCCAACTAAACACAGAAGGTAGACTGTCTGAAAATAATACAAGTTCAGTAAACGCTTCAACAACAAAACAGACACAGAAGGCAGTAGAAGAAAATCATTTCTGAGCAGGGAGAAGCCAACAGAACCCTAGTTATCTGCTAAACTCAACCTTTTTCTTTCGTCTGCCACAGACCTGCTCAGTAGTTTGGTGAAGCCAATGGATCCTTTAGAATAAAACCTTAAGATGAATAAAAGAAATTTCAGGAGAACACAAATGAAACTAACATTAAAATACATTGTAATCTAGTATGCAAATTGGACAAAATAAGTCAGTGGTAGATACTATATCACTGGTGATACAGCACCAATTTTGATCCAGTGATTATTTATAGAAACCCACACCCAACAGTCAGAGAATATACATTCTTTCAAAACATGTGCATTTGCAGAATTGACCATGTAACAGGCCACCAAGGAAAAAAATAGCAACCGAGGTAAATAAAGATACTTTCAAACAAAGGGTAAGGTGGTGCTGCAAACTGACCTTTACTCAGACGTAACACGTGGTTTACGAGGTTTAATGAACAATAAAAGAAAATGGATCATAGAAGAAAGGAGAAGGAAACAGGAACAGTAAACTTGGTTAATGGGAGGACAGATTTAAAGAGAAATGGCTGTAAAATGATAAAACCACAAACTCCTTGGTGAGGAGTAGAACAATAGGGTGACATAAAAATATTGGGTAACGTTATCATACAAGATCAGGTAAGGGTGGCCAGTGCTGAAACTTTGCAGATTTCTTTTGTTCCTTGGGAAAAGAAGGTGCTTGGTGGTTATACTTACATTTCATTTAAAGTTAAATAGAAGTAGAATGTTAGCCAGCCACATCAGTAGAGAAAGGAATTAAAAAGGAATGAAGAAAAATAGATGGATAAAACACTTGGGAAGGAGAAATGAACAGAGCAAGGAAAATAGAAAGCACAAAATGGTGGTAGAAATTAGATTAGATCAGTAACAACAAATGTAAATAGAATGAACTTGCCATTAAAGGTGGGCAGGGATCAATTAGATTACAAACTCCAAAGTCAGTTATGTATTGTTTTTTATAAAAATACCTAACTCAAAGAAGACATGGCCGCAAGCATGTGGAATAAGATAAGCTAGATTCTGATCAAAATAAAACGGACACAAATGGAAGCAGAAAGCAGATGGCATTATTGGAGGTAACTGGGGCTTATTACATAATGAAAAAAGTTGCCATTCTTGAAATACAGATAACAGTGACAAACTGGTATGTAATTGATAATATAGACTCGAGATACATAAAGAACTATAAGGAGAAATAGACAAATTCACTTTGGTGATAGGTCAGTGGTAGATACTATATCACTGGTGATACAGCACCAATTTTGATCCAGTGATTATTTATAGAAACCCACACCCAACAGTCAGAGAATATGCATTCTTTCAAAACATGTGCATTTGCAGAATTGACCATGTAACAGGCCACCAAGGAAAAAAATAGCAACCGACGTAAAAATAAAGACAGGGTTACATAGATCTCATTCACCTGTCAAAGGGCAGAAAATTCCAAATCAGTTATCAAAATTCTAGATGAACCCCATCCATTGGTTTAGAAATGAAAAGATTTAGAAACAGCCCTGAGGACAGGCTCTTTCCTTGTGATCATGTTTCCATTTATGGAATGAAGCTCAAATTCCAGACAGTTCTCTCTACTGGTAAAATGTCAAGTCAGGAGGGGAAGAAATGTGAAATCTCGCTTCTGCAGACTTCTGGTGTCTTGGGCAGTACATTGGCAGACTTGCCCAGGACGTGGATTTATAAACAAAGACCTCCGGGATTGGGATGTGACTTAGAGGTACATTTTATTTTATGAGGTGTTTTTCAGAATTCTGGGGGATTTTTCTCTCTGGAAGCCAGTATTATACATTGATATTGTTCAAGAAAAAGACAAAATGCTCAGGGCTTATATTTCACTGGCTTGACCCTTGTTTAATCTTACTTTTCGTCATCCCTTTAGCGGAATCTCGCAAACAGGATGAGGTATTTGTTTCACAGAGGTCCAGTTGAGTCTTCAGCAGCGTAATGTTCTTTGCTTGATTCAGACAGCTACTAAATATTTTCCTGGTGGCAATAAACCTCGAGAAGGTCAAAACCCAGTTTCAGGGAGATGTACAAAAATAGGAACTTTTTCCTTCCTCCAACCTCCTCGCCCCCCTCTCCCTCCAATACATCAAAAAGTGCAAGTCCAGACTCTGTTTTTACTTGTTTCTTAAATTCCACCTTACTGAGAGCTGTCGTCAAACTTTTGGGTGTGAGCCTTGGAGTCTAAGATCCCAACGCACAGCTGCAGGGGTAGGTGTCCCGTTGCCTCCCGCCCCTCCCACCGTGGCTCGCTGCTTTGATGTCCATGAAACACGGATGATGACAAAGATGTTTGCAAAACAATTGGACTGGGGTCTGAGAGCAAACAGCTTATCTTCACTGGCCTGTGATTCATTGGACAGAAGCACCTCCAAAGGCTTCTTAAAATAAAGCGATAAATCAGACTTCTGTGTTTAAAGGAAGAGGCTGCGCTGCGATAATAGATTGTTTATTTCGTTTTCTCAGCGCTTGCAGCGCAGCAGTCCAGCGTGTGGGCGCCCCGCTTCTCCGCAGCGTGTTGTTGTTGGCAGCCTGCTGTCACATACATTATCTCCTATGCTTTTCGCTTCTCTTAGCATTTCCCTTAATTATCCACAGAAAATGAAAACAAATTCCAGAGTGGCTGCCGTTGCCATTCAGCGCGTGGTTGAATCCCAACCCAGATAGGAGCCCTGGCCGTGGGCACTTCCGCTCGATCCCCTTGGTTTGCCGAGCTTGATGTGATTTCTTTTTTAAAGATTTATTTATTTGTGCATACAGGCTGGGGTGCAGGCCAGAGGTTGGGGGGGGTGAGAGGATTCACCAGAGACAGAGTGGGGAGCAGAACAGGCAGATCCACTGAAATCCACTGCTGAAGGGAGCATCAGGGAGACAGGAGAGGTCTGTTGCGCCCTGTGGGAAGCTCCCTGGCCGGGGATCGAACTCGTGCTGCAGTGGCTCTGGATAGCTTCACGGTGCTGCGCTGAACCCATTGTGCCACCAGGGAGACGCAGGCTTGATGTGAGTGCAGATATTTTCCTGATCCCCCAGATGTTTTTGAGGTTGGCGAGCACAGTCTTCTCAGCCAGCTCCTCCAGCCGTCTGTGGCCGGGCCGGCTGTGATCTCCATCCCCACTCCCGCTGTGCTCCCTCCACTCCCGACTCGGGCAGTCCCCCGCCCTCCACATGTCCCTTCGTGCCTCTGTGGGCAGAAAGCCGGGCCCAAGCTGCTCCCCTCGACCATCGGGCTTCTCTACCTGTCACCCCAGTTCTGCCAGCATCCTGTTTGTTAGTCCAGGCTCAGACCAGAGCACTCTGGTCAGGCCTCGCCCTGTCCTCCTGGTCAGGGCCAGTGGCTACTTCCCTGTCCTTGCACGCCCTGCGTGGGTGCCAGATGCTGCCGCAGGGGCTGGCTCGTGCCCGCTGCCCGCAGTGCCCACACCTGCTTGTCTGGTGCCCCTGGGTCCTGGCAGTGCCCGTGCGAGCCGCAGGCGGCCGAGGCTCCTGCCTGCTCTGCGTCCTCCACAGCCCTGGCCCTGCTGGAGTCCTTCCTTGGGTCCCAGACTACGTGTGTTGTCTTAGAGACCGGGAAGACCAGGCCCAGTGCCCTCGCGGTCAGGCGGCAGGCGCTGAACGGCACCCGAGGGAGCAGGTGGCGCCCGGCAGGGCCTGGGGTGCCCCCCAACACTCTCTCGTGCACAGTTGGGGAGCAGGAAGGAGGGGTCAGACCTGCGGGATCTCGTGGATGCCGGGGCCCCTTCTGCAGTGGTGCGGGACCGAGGCAGCAAGGCGTCGCTGACGTAACACCACTGTGGGGGGGCCCTGAGAGGCTCCTGGAGCTCTCTGCAGAGTTGAGGGGTGAATGGGGACCAAAAGATGACAGTGGGGACCAGCACACCGACCTGAAGCCCAGTAAATGCTCACCGCAGTGCCCACGCCTGGCCCTGGCTGGGGCGGCCGCGGGGACCCCAGGCTCCGCTGCCCAGAGGCTCATTACCAGCGCGTGCACCTGGACGGGGAAACACCACAGGTGAGGGGAGAGATGCCTCAGTGAGGGGACAGGCCAGGGCTTGTCCTCCACGGGGCGGGCCGGGGTGGGCTGTGGAGATGACCGCTGGTGTGTGGGGCTGTAGGACGAGGGTGCAGGGCCTGGGTACTTCATGCGGAGGGGCTTGGCGCGTGCCTGCAAACTGTCCCTTGTGGCAAGCTGTCTGGCGTAGGTCTGCACCGTGGGGCCCCAGACAGTGCCCTCCTTTGCTCTGTCCAGAGGCCTCTGCTTGTTGACACTCTTTGCTGATGAACTTGGAGGGCAGCTGTGGCGCTCAACTCCCAAAGGCCGCAGGAGTGACCTGACTTTGTGTCTTTTCTCTTTTTCAAATGAAGCAACTTCCATAAACAAGATTTAAATTCTATAAAGATTTAAATTCTATACCCCCAATAGATGCTTTATAATAATATCTTATACAATAGATATAGCCCTGGGCCTCCCCAGTGGCGCAGCGGTTGGGCGCTGCGCTGTGGAGCTGGTGGCAGTGGAGACTGAGTTTGACGCCTGGCCGGGGAGAGTCCCACATGGCGCGGCAGACCTCTCCTGCCTCGCCCGCTGCTCCCCTCAGCTGTGTATTTCTGATCTGCCTGTTCTGCTCCCCGCTCTGTCTCCGGTGAACCCTCTCGCTGCCACACCTCTGGTCTGTACCCCAGCTTGTATGCATAGATAAATCTTAAAAAAAATAGATATAACCCTACATATATTAATCCTAAATATATGTAATTTTAATATATTTAAATAAATATATAAAATCTTTTTATAAATGTATATTTAAATATAAAGTTAAGAACATATGTAATTTAATATGTATATATAATACATACGTCCTCAGAATCCTTTATAAGGACTTGTTCTGAGTTTGAAACATGGGGAGAATATATTTTTTATAGATTGGTTTTCAATCCAAGTATTACATGTTACAGAAAAAGAGAAAATACGGTTTAATGAAAAGGAAAATAAATCTAAAACTCTCCATTGCTTTTTCCCAGAGACAGCAGCTGGCGTTGGCCTGGCAGACCCTCGCTTCTCCCCAGTCTTTATAGTTCCTTGCAAAACAGAATTATACTGCCCAGTTTTCAGACCTTCAAATTTCATTTATTTAAAAAATTTTTTCGTATCAATAAATACACCCAGCAGGGTAATTTTAAGTTGCTAAATGTCAGGAACATTCCTAACGGCCCACGGCATCACAGGTTCTCTTTCTGTGGGGATTTAGGGTGTTTCCAGCGCTTGGCTCTTATAAACAACACTGCAGAGAACATCCTTGAAAATAAATCATTGCGCACATCCGCTTTTGTTTCCTTAGGGTACATTTCTAGAAGTGGAATTTTTAGTTCAGACACTGTGCCCATTAAAAAAAAAAAAAGGCAGTGTATTGCTGGGCTGCTGGTGGAGAAGGCTGGGACACGGGACCCCCAGCAGGTGGAGAGAGGCCGGTCGCCAGCCGAGGTGGAACATTAGGCAGGAGGAAAGAGCCCACATCCCGGAGGGACACAGGAGTAGCTCCCTCTGTGCCATTTAGTTGTTTTCAAGTGAAGCGATTTCCATGATGAGCTGTTTAAGAAAGGGATATTAACATTTGATACCCTTGGGAGAAGTTTTATAAAAACACTTAAAAAAACACATTTCCATTGTGTCTGTATCTTCATATACCATCACTACGTGTAGATCCCCCACCCCCAGGCCCTCTGCATTCGGGTGAGGTCTCTGAACTCTGCACGGGATTCCCTTAAAGGAAAGTTGCGGGAGCCACGCCCACTTTTGACTTAGCCAGGAGACCCGAAGAGACCCCAAGGGATGTCAGAGACACTGGACCTGCTTTATTACCTGCCTCCGGAGGGGTCAGTCCACCCACCTCACGTGAGCCCGGTGATTTTGAGGCGGCTGTTTCTGTATTATTTTGAGATTATCTGGTTCTGCCATTAAAAGAAAAAAATTCATTTCTAGAATGAGCCGATTTCCAGAAGCAGGTCCACCAGAAAGTCACCCCCCTGTTGTTAGAGGTAACACAAAGCACAACGAAAGGCCTGGCTGGTCCCGAGCGGTGTTCTGGGCGATGGGGAAGTGACCCGGAGAGGGGCCCCGCTCCACTGCCCTCTGCATGGAACTGAGGGCGAAGGGGCTGAATGGGGGGCACCCTGAGCGCACTGTGACCCAATTCTGTGTGCAGAGAAAGCCCGGCCTGCCCGAGGAAAGAGCAGGCCTCTGCGGTGGGCCTGCGGCCTTAGGCGGCCTGTGCGCCGCCATTTGCTGCCTCCGCTCCTGCGTCCTACACGGGTCAGAGCTGCCGGGCCAGTCAGGTGTAGTCAAACCTCTCAAGGCGCCTTTCAGATCAAGCACGAGCAGAAAGCGGGTCACCCTGGGCAGGCTCTGCTCTGCATCACGGGGTGTGCCCGGGAATGCCCGGGGCCATTGACGGATGCGTGCCCAGGGGCCCCAGAAGCTGGTCGGTGGGGCGCCTTGTTGATAAGACTGAAACCACGGCAGGGGACCCAGGGCCTGGGCTCAGTGCCGACCCCAGTCATCAAGCAGAGGGGCGCGCCTGGGGCGGCCGCGCATCCCTGACGCTGTAGCCAGAGCACAGCGTCTGTCTCCTCCCCGCCCCGTTTGTCCTCCTTCCCCCCACAACCGACGCTGCTGGTTATTCTAGCAGTGAGAAGGCCAGGACCTTGCTCTTCGGCAGTGTCCCGCTGTCCAGCCTGCCCCAAGGCTCCGTGTTTCAGTGCGGTGTTGGCCACGCGACATCCTGAGAACACAGACGGGGCTTGGTGCCGGGGTCCTGGCAGCGGAGCCCTGACGTGTCCCGGCGCCGTCCGAGCGGCGAGCTGGGTGCCCTGCCCTCCCGCACACGCGTCCTCCACTCCCGTCTCCTCGTGTCTGTGTGACGAAGGCACAGCACCCCTCTCTGTCGCCGTGGTCGTTGGGTTTTTGTGGACGGTCCTCCCCTTTGCAGCAAGAACAGACCCTTTCGGATTCCAGGAGGCCACTGCTGCGTGAGGGCGTGAGCGAGAGCTGGTGACGTGCGGGGGCCCGGCAGTGCCCCCCGGTCCTCACCCCGGCCCCCTCCCTGGCCGCACGGGCAGGTGATGCTGGAGGCACGGGGAGACGCGGGTCCGGGTGGGGGTCCTGCCTTGCTGAAGCGCCCGGGAGATGCTGAGGCCGGTGCCACCCCGGGTGGCGGGCACGGGCTGAACCTTGGCTACGCTCTCCTGGAACTTTCCCAGCTTCGAAGCTCAGGCCCAGGCTGCCCTTCGGCCGAATTAAATCAGAACGTTTGTGGGGGAGGCGCAGACTCAGTTTTCCACCTCCTTGGTGTCCCCTGTGGAGCCGGGGCTGGGCCGGTGCCGACTCTACCACATGTGCAGGGAGGTTTGTGGGAAAATGAATTGGGCGTATTTGTGGGGTGCCCAAGAGCTGCTGCGATGATTGGATGTCCCTGCAGGAGTTCACCTGCATACAGCTTGAAAATACAGGGCTGAGTGCTGAGAGCGAGTCAGGTAGCCTGTGTGCTGATTCTAAAATCACAAAGCGGTGTGTGTATTTTATAAACATTTTTAAAAAGATTTATTTATGCAAATAAGAGCTGGGGTGCAGGCTAGGGTGTGGGGGTGGGGGGATTCAGCAGAGACAGAGTGGGAAGCAGAGCAGGTGGACCCACTGAAATCCACTGCTGAGGGGATCAGCGGGGAGACAGGAGGGGTCTGCTGAGCCCTGTGGGAAGCTCCCTGGCCGGGGTTTGAACTCGTGCTGCAGGGGCTGTGACAGCTTCATAGTGCTGTGTCTTTAACACCTGCGCCTCCAGGGGGGCCCTGTTTGATATAAGTTTAAACCCTCGTGGGTGTTGTTGCTTCTGCGGTGTCCAGGGTGCAGGGTGGGATGGGGCCCATGTGTTGGGCTTGAAATAATTTCTTTCTATTAAAAACAATAGGGAGCTGAAGGGAGGGAGGGGAGAGGGAGGGAGGGGAGAGAGGGAGGGAGGGGGCGGGAAGGAGGGAAAGGGGAGGCCAGGGAGGGAAGAGGACCCTGGGTGTGTCTGTCTCTGTGACTACTGCCATCTCCCCCAGTGAATGAAAAATGCCTCGGGGCGCAGAGCACAGCCCCAGCCTGGGGTGAGGTGAGCAGGCTCTAGAGCTGCTGGCTAAAAAGCCACTCAAATGGGTGTTCATTCACACACCAGGTTTTTTTTGACCTGTGACCAGAACAGTGGGCGTACTTGACCCCTAGGGCCTGTCTGGAGACTCGGGGCCAAGTTTTTATTTGCCACAAGACAGAAAGCAGGAGCAGCCTCCTGTGGCAGGGGAGAGACTCGGGGCTGGAGCTCTGGGTGCAGCCCCCACCCAGGTGTCTCAGAGCTCAGCCCCTGGGGAGTACCCCATCTCCCAGGGAACACCCAGGCTGATTCTGTGGGGTATTTACTTTGGTGTCACCTGCTCCTCCCCTGGGTCCCGGCCTCCTGGTCCTTTCCTGGGGTCCCATCCGTACGTGGCAGCAGAGCATGACGGCCCCGCCGGGGTCCCCAGCTGTGCGGTGTGGCCGGCACCAGCCGCCCCGAAGCTGCAGGTGCACCTTAGCTGGGGCTCCAAGGTCTCTGCAGGAAAAGAGAGTCACGGACACACTCTCTGGCCATGGCAGGTGTTGGGGCGCTTGGTGGGGTTCACCTACGCGTGGTGTTTCCAGCGCCGTGGCCGATGTTTTTCAGTATTTCGTACACACACAGTTTAGGGGTTTGGGTGTGGTCTGTCATTCGCATAAACCTGGTACGTGTTGCTAGCTCTTATTTTCATGTAAACATGCCAGTATTTTCTAAGGAAAGAAAGTGGCCGTCTTCATGTTTGTGATAAATAAATAGGAAAATTAACAGGGAAAGTGCAGTACCCGCCCCCTACACCCCGGACACAGCCTCGCCCAGCAGAAGGTGTGGGCGGTGTGGGCGACGCAGCACCGTGAGCTCAATTTCAAGACCGTGGGCTGGGGGTGTGAGTCTGTTGGCGGTTTTTGATCTTCCCTCAAGCCCCCGAGCTGGGCTTGAAGCGGGTGCTCCTGGATGGTCGAGGGGCTGTTCTAGGCACCGGTCGGCGCCCCAGGGTGACGTGTGTGTCTCTCTGCCTTGCAGACCCTACGCTGTGGAGCACAGACCATGTCCGGCAGTGGCTGGAGTGGGCAGTGAAGGAGTATGGCCTCCCCGACGTGGACATCCTGTCGTTCCAGAACATCGACGGGAAGGAACTGTGCAAAATGACCAAAGACGATTTCCAGAGGCTCACCCCGAGCTACAACGCTGACATCCTTCTCTCGCATCTCCACTACCTCAGAGAGAGTAAGACGCCGCCCCGCGTCACCTCCTGCGGCCCAGACGCTCAGGGCCCTGCAGGTCTCCTGCCCCCCAGCTCCCACTTAGCATCTGAGAGCGCGCTGCCTCAGGGCGGCGCGTGGGAAGTAGCCGCCGCTGGACCAGAAGCCGCAGCGACCCTTAGTATCCAGCGGCCTCCAAGGGCGCCTTCGGCCAAGGAGACCACACAGCAGATGCACACGGAGCTGAGGCTGCTCGCCCGGCATTCGGTCTCTGTGGGGTCCTGCAAGGGGTCCACCTCTCCCAGCTCTAACTGGGGCCCCTCGTGGTCGGCCTGAGCGCGGAGTGAGGGGCGTTCCTCGGCGCCACGAGATGCGTGTTGGCGGGGAGGGGCCTGAGCTCAGCCTGCCGCTGCTTCATCCTGGATGCCCCGCGTGGTCGGAAGGAGAGGGTAGCAGTAGGGCGACTCTGCAGGGTCAGCGCTTTGCCTGGCACCCACCCGCTCCCCCGACTCGGGGGGCTGCCCTCCGGGGCCCAGCCTGCTGCCCTTAGGGCGGGGGTGGGAGATGTTTCTCACTCTTCCTTTTTTGGTTGTTCTCAGAAAGGTAATTCCCTCCTTTTTTTTTTTTTTTCCATTTTGATGTTGCTTTGTGTTTTGTTTTGTAGCTCCTCTTCCACATTTGACTTCAGATGATGTTGATAAAGCCTTACAAAACTCTCCGCGGTTAATGCATGCTAGAAACACAGGTAATGCTGGCCCTGGCCCTGCCCCACAGGACAAGCGTAGGACCAGGTCTTGTCTGCAGGTGGCTTGCTGGAAAGGTGGGCCCCCGAGGCGGTGGCGCCCCAGGGGGCCAGGAAGCCCAGCTGGATAGTGAGGGGCTTCCCAGGCCTTGGAAGCTGGGCGCTGCAGTGACCACACCTGGCGGCAGGGGCCGCTGTGGTGTCTGCATGCTCTGCTGCTCTGACCTTGGAAGGTTCCCTTTCTGCCAAGAGGTCATCAGTGCAGAATTCCCTTCCACCAGGCCCTTGGCTCACATTCGCTGGATTAAGTCCGCTGCGCCTGCTCCCTAGAGAAGGGCTGTGCTATCTGTAGAAAACGGGGGACGGGGGGCGGGCAGGGGTGTCCTTAGCCTTCTCCCTTTTGTGTTCTTTCTTCATTTCTGTTCTTAAAGGAATATTTACTAGGACAAGCAGGAGTTTTCTTTTTCCCCTAACTGGGTAAAGTGTTAGGCCATCTGACGTGTCTCTCACCTTGCAAGGACTTTGTGCCTTCGCAGAAGGTAGGAGAAGGCAATGGCAGGTTGTGCTCTGCAAGCTTTTGTTCCAGGGGGAAGGAAACACTGTCATAATTATGGAGATAAAATTAGTGACTAACCCAGTCCCTTATTCTTCTGTCTCTAACCAGTGATTCTGCATCTTATTTGTGTGTTTATGTTCTTGTGAGTCTGGCGGATTTAACAGACGCTTCACCCCACTAACCTCCCTCCCAGCTCAGAGGAGGGGTGCGTGCAGGGTGGATGTGCTCTTGGTTGGCGCCCCTTCCCTCCCCCCAGATGGAAGCAGTGACAGAAGCCTGGCCTCAGGGGTCCCCCCCCCGACACTGCAGGGACCCACTGCCCCCACCCAGGCTGGGGCTAGAACAGCAAGTGCTTCAGGGTCCCCTGCAGCCAACACTGGGGAGCCCTCACGTAGACATACTGCAGGTTTCCGAATATTCCCTTTCATTTGAAAGTGTATAATGCAAGCAAGTCCAGGTGTGAGAACTAACAATGAAATTGCTGTTTTATTTTGCCCTCAGTGTTAAGACATTTGCTTTTTAGCTCACACACATCAGCTTGCGGTGGATGCAGCGCCAGACACGGCAAATCCCTCACACCAAGCCGTCCCCTTCTTAGGAAGCTCCTTTGAGCTACACACATCTTCTGGTCATTCACAGAATTCTTTTAATCATTTAAAAATACCAAGAATTTTTTTTTAAAGATTTATTTATTTATACATATAGCTGGGGTACAGGCCAGAGGTGTGGAGTGGCGAGAGGCTTCACCAGAGACAGAGTGGGGAGCAGAATAGGCAAATCAGAAACACACTGCTGAGGGGAGCAGCGGGAGAGGCAGGAGAGGTCTGCCGCACCATGTGGGATTCTCCCCGGCCGGGCGTCGAACTCGCATCGCTGCTGCTGACAGCTCCACAGCGCAGTGCTTAACCGCTGTGCCACCAGGGAGGCCCCTAAAATTACCAAGAATTTTAAGAGTGAACATCTCAAGAAACTTAGATTTTGTTATTTTTGTTGTTGCTAAGCAGAGAAGCGATAAGAGAACAGGATAGCAGATTCCAAATGTTCTGGACAGTGAAAAGGGAATTTTTTCTGCTGACAATATCAAGCATTGATGGGAGGAGGGGGTGGGGGAGAGAGGGAGGGAACAAACAGGCGTTTGGATAGAGGCGGGGGTTAATTTATAATGCGCTCCATAGTCTTTGGTCAAGCATTTTTAACTCTTTGGTCCTCCTTCCCAAAGCTTCTGTACAGCGCTTTGCAGGCTTTTGCGAGTTTGGAGATGAGAACACGCTCGTCTGCATGTGATTTTTGTTTCATGAAATGGAATCGCTGGCTGGGGTGGAGGGGGCTTTAGCAAGAAGCATCAAATCAAAACCCAAGACTCCAGTACACGCGTGGTCGGGCTCCCTCTAGCTTTCTTCTCGGAAGCCCGAGTCGGCCCTGGGGCCGCCCACCCCGTATCTGCCCGGCAGGTGGGGGCCCTCGGCCGCGCGCGGCTGTGGGACGGAGCGGCACGACCAAGACCTTCACACGCCTGTCTCTCCTTTTGTCTGCAGGGGGTGCAGCTTTTATTTTCCCAAATACTTCAGTGTATCCTGAAGCTACGCAAAGAATTACAACTAGGCCAGGTACGGAAACACCCCGCATGATCTGTTCACGGCCGGACCCCCGAAGATCCTGCTGCGTCCTGGGACCCCGTCGCCCGCTGCAGTGAGGGCCGGGGGAAGGGGGGGGTTCTGAAGCGGGTCCCACGTAGTCAGACTGCCTCTGGGGGTTAGGAGCTGAATCCGCCGGTCCCTGCCCCTCACAGAGCGCTGAGCCTGGGAGCGCGAGGCAGATGAGCCCCGGCGCGGCTCGAGCCGGGATCCGTGCGCCCTCGGATCCGTGCGCCCTCGGTGAGACGCTGTTGCCTCTGAGCTCAGGCCGGGCAGCGGCCCGCCTGCCCCCGGGGCAGGGCACACGCAGGCGGGAGCCCGTCACCCCGGACACTCCGGCCTGTCGCCGGCGCCTCCGAGCAGGCACGTGCCCTAGAGGATATTTACATCCAGCCCTTCCTGCGTGTCTTTCTCGACGACTTCAATCGGCGATTCATTTTCCTGTTGCTCGCGCGCGCACACGCACGTAACCACCTACCAAGCGCCCGGAGCGCCGCACACGGCGTCAGATTCTGGGACTGCAGAGACGAGCCAGCTGCAGAGCTGAGTCTGTTCCGAGCCTGGGGGTGTCGGGGTCCGGCCCCCGGAGGGCAGGGCGGGCACAGGCGGTCAGATGCGCACGTCTTGCCGGAGTCCTGGCTGGTTCTGCAGCGCCGCCCCGCGCCGTGCGCTGACTTGCCTGTGAGTAGTTAACCGTCCAGGGCGGGCGCCTCGGGCCGGCGAGGGGACACGCGCGCATGGACGCCGACCAGCCCTGCCCATGTGCCGGTGGCGGCCCCTGTGAGGGGCGCCCTCGGAGCGCCAGGGAGGCGTCCACCGCCCGGGGAAGGTCAGACGCCAGAGGAGGTCGGAGAAGGGGCGGGCGTTCCGGGCACGGGCAGGGCCAGCGGGCGCCGTTCCCTGCTTGGCCCTGTCCGAGGCCGCTGCCAGCCCTCGGGGCAGCGAGATGCTGTCTCCATTTTCACAGATGGGGCTGGAGCTCGTGTCTTCTTATGTCAGTGGCTCTTGGCCGCCGGCCCGCGCCCTGGCCATACAGTCTCGGTGTGGACTGGCCGGGCAGCAGCCTCATGCTCTGGAGAGCAAGGCCGAGGGCCAGGGCTGTCCTCCCCCACTGGCCCTACTGTGTGACGAGCTGGCGAGACCCTTGTCTCTGAGGACACGTGCCCGGGCGGCGAGGTGGCAGACCGCCAAAATGACGCGGCGGTTACAGGCCGTTTAAACCGGGCGAGAGCAGGGTCTAGAGAAAGTCTCTGAGAGAACTGAAATTGGAAAGTGCAAGTGCACATTTACCCCGGAGATGTCCACGTTTACACCAGTGAATGCATCCTGGGGAAGCCAAACGTTTCCATCCATCCTTTAAAAAAAGGAAAGCGAGCGCTGGCGGTGGGGAGCGACGTAGCCAAATCAGTTGGTCCAGCCCCGGGGGCGCCCCGCTCAGCCGCTGCTGTGGCCACAGACCGAGCAGCGGGCCCTGAAATCGCCTTTCCAGTCTGGGTGCAGCGGGGTGTGAGGCTGTGCAGAGCGGTGGCTGGCTGGGGCGTGGGGGCCGGTCCCGGGCCGAGGAGGCGCTTCCTCGGGGTGGTCCCTTTGGGTGACCTGGGAGAGGCCACACGTCCCTCGCGCCGTGAGCAGCAGGGGGCCTCTGAGACCCCGTGTGTGTTGGAACCGCCTGCTCAGGTCCCGGCTACCGAGATCTTGAAGGGGACAGATGTGAGCCCCGGGGCGGGCGAGGATGCCCCGCGCCGGCTTGTGCCCGGGAACTGTTGCTCTCAGCCAGACTCGGACTTGACCTTGAGGACGGCCACCCGGGGGGGACCCGTGGCAGGCCTTGGAGGCTGTGAGTGTGAACCCCCAAGAGGGTGCAAATGGAGAAGTTGGGGATGGCTCTGGAGGAAGGGGCCCGGCAGTGCTGACCCCCAGAACTCCTGGCGGCCAGGGGCCTCCAGAACCTGACTGCGCCCCGGTGGCCATGGGGATCGGTCACTCTGAGAAGAGGGCACTGCTGTCTCTCTTGGGAGAGGTCTCCGGGTCCTTGGGGACGGAGCCCTGAGTTCTGTCCCCTGTGGGCCTGTGTCACGGTCCTCGACTGGTCACCCGTGTCTGATCCCACGCCCGTGGACACAGAGGACCCCTCCCTCCCTCCTGCTCGCCCTCCTTTTCTTCCTGCCTTGAGTACCCCACCCCAGGCTGCTCCCCCAGCTGCCTTTCCTCTTTCCGTGGCCAGGCTGCCCCAGTGGGTCACTCATTCCCAAGTCCTGTCGAGTCGGCCGCCCTGCTGCTGAGCTGCACAGTTTTACCCACAAATGGCCACAAAATCCAGCGACCACATAATGGACCCCGTGTCCGCCCCATCCCTCACTGTTCCAAGTGTGTCCCTTTTTTTCCAAATGTTCTTTTTTTTTTTAAAGATTAAATTATTTATGTGTACAAGCTGGGGTACAGGCCAGAGGTGGGGGGGGTGAGAGGATTCCCCAGAGACAAGTGGGGAGCAGAACAGTCGGATCCACTGAAACACACTGCTGAGGGGAGCAGCGGGGAGACAGGAGAGGTCTGCTGCGCCCTGTGGGAAGCTCCCTGGCTGGGGATCGAACTCGTTCTTGATGTCAAATGCACCGTCTCTCACCCTCCCTTTGTTGAATTCTTACATCAGTCTCACCTCTACTCTTCTGAAGTGTTCGTACTTAGGCCCAGCATTTTAAGTTCTATTTATGTAATAATTATCTTCGGGTGCTTTATGTGTTTCTCAGGTAGTTTCTGTTGTTACTACCAAAATCTCTTTTCCCCCTCCTCTAAGCACCCTCCTCTGCCAAGCACACCTTTCTGGAGCTATGGCCTCTTGAAGTCTCAAGGGGCATAAACAGAAACAGGTTCCTTCACGGAGACTTTCAGGTCAGTGCGGGCCTCTGATGCGGCTCCTGCCTGGCATCTCAGGAGCAGGCCGGGAGAAGGTGGGACTGCTCTGTGCCGTGGCGGACGTCCCTCGCCTCCCCTTTCCCTGCCATTACCTGGCAGCCCGTGTAGCATGACGCACATCGAGGGCATTTGCTAGCAAGAGACTGGAGCGGAGGCCCTGCACGTGCTTGACTTATGCTTTTTGGCTGGTGTTTTTTAGCCTGGCCTCTCAGCATCTCAGATCCCTCCTCTGCTGGAGTTTGGAACTGAGAGCCACCCAGCATCCGGCCCTAGAGGTGCAGGGCAGCACGTTCTTCTCCGTTTGATGCTGAGTGACGCCTGTGTAGACCCAACGGCTAAGAATGCATTCTCTGCTTCCCCCAGCTCTAATATAACCACAGAGATCTGGAAACTTAGATGAGAGGGAATGAAAAATGCCTCCCAGAGCTTAATGATATAGGATTTTAGAAGGATGTAGGAAGATCTAGAGGAAGACAAGAAAGTGACATAATTCCTTCCATTAAACAACGGTTCATAGTTTGGTTCTGGGCTATCACGTTTGGCCTTTCTGTCTTTGCCGTTAGCATCTAATTTCACTGAGAACAGGCGAGGCTCGTCCTTTCCCCTCTAGCTCAGCCAGGGACCCCCAGAGTTGCTTTGGAGAATGAGGTTGACTGCAGAATGAGGATGACTCTCCTGTGGTCCAAGATCTAGCCCTTTAAAAACAAGGTGGGCAAGGAGGTTAGAGGCTATTGTTTAGTAGCCTTGGTGAAAGAAGAGCTGAAGGCTTGGGGAGCCTAACCCTGTAGGACGGCAACTGGGCCATTGACCCAATTCACTGTTGTCTATGGAAGGGAGTGGATGGGCGGAGTCACCTTCAGAGTTAGAAACTATCTCCCAGCAAATTTACAAAAATGCAAGTGCAGAAATCCCTGTGTGCAGAAGGGCCACAACAGTCAAACTCCCTATCGGTAGTCTCATGGTTTGGGGTCTAAACCACGGCATGTCACATACTTCCATGATAACCCCAAGGTGTCTGTGAAGTGGCCTATATAAAGTTCACTTTTAAAACACAGTCTGTTCCAGAAAAGACAGCGGGACCAAAGCCAAAAGCATTGGCTCTTCTGCCAAAACTATGAGTTAATTACCTGGAAGAACAAACTTGAAGGGAAATGAACAGTGTATTGAAATGACTGCTAAAAATTAAATGTCAAATATGTTCTAATTAGGAGTTATATGATCTACTTTCAGTAAAGGACAAATATACATGAAGTAATCATCTCTTCAAGCCATCAAGTGTATGCCACTCCTCCAAAGCACACTGCTTTGAGGTGATGTAGCTGCTGGAGAGGCCATGGCTGGTTATCTCTTGGCTCAGCAACATTTTCCAGTGTCACAGCCTAAGGGAGGGGGCATCTGATAAGGAAGCATTGAATCACACCTGCTTATCTTCCATGGCAGAATGTCTATGACCATGTTAATCATTGTTCACAGAAACATCTCCAGTTCTTGGCTACCAATCAGACTTGGTGTTATTTATGTCATAACTTATTTTTAAGAGAAGATGGGGCATTGTTACACTCCCTAAGAAGAGTTTTATGAAAAAGTAACAAAATATTTTTCTTTTAGTATTTTGATGTTTAATATTTTGCAGTCATGTCAGGTGGTTGGGTACTAACCTACTGATCTTGTTATTAATTCCATTAGCGTTTTTATACCTCAGGTAAAGCATTCAATCTGGAGCTTGTGCCACACATTTTATTTGTACTGGTGTAGTCCATTGAGCACTTCTGAAACCTGTAGAAACACAGAATTCTAGAAAAGAACAGTAGAAATTGACTAGAACAGGCTTTCTCTACCTTCAAGTTATACCTAAGTCACCTAGGATCTTTTTTAAAATCTGATTCTGTTGACTGTCTCTAGAGTGAGCTTCTGCATTTCAAATAAGCTCCCCACCCTTGCCAGTATTGCTGGTCTGAAGACCACACTTTGAGAAAACAGAATCTAGAGTGTTTCTATATCATCTTGCTTTTTCTTTTGGTAAACAGCAGACTTTTACTGATGTGCCTGTGTGCTCCTAAATTAGGCTACAGCCTGTTATGATTGCCTTGTGAGTAAATCCTCCTTTTGAGATGATTCTCCAATTGAAATTCTGGCAAACCATTTTTTTTTTTTGACAAAATGCAACTGGATGAGAATCCCTGTGTGAAGTGCTCCCAAACATAAGCTGAAGTTTGGTTGTAAATTGATAGTGCTTGCAGATTTAATTCCCTGGTGTAACCTCAACACCAGAAAAGTGAGACTCTAAGGAGCTGAGTGGGAAGGGCATACAGTTCCAAAATACAAAGATGCCAGCTGAGAGGGAGTGGTGGGCAATAGCAGTTAAAAGAGAAACATTATCTAACTCAACCAAAGCTCTGCAGGATAGAATTTCACAGACCACACTCGTTGCGATGCTTGTAGCCAAACAGACCAAATAAATTAGGGCAATTCTGTATTGAATTTCACATTGCATTTCATTGCTATTCTCTTTGGGATATGAGAATAGGAAGAGACACATATTTTGCAATAGAGTCAAGCTCTTTGAAGAATGACCCACCAAATTGCCAATTTTAAACAAAGTTAAATGATCTGTTTAAAGAAAGGTTTTAAACAAATTGCATGGATGGCTCTGACCTCCAAGTAAGTTTTATAACCATCCCAGGTGCCTGGCAACAGTTACCTGATGAGGTGTCTGTAGATGGCCTAGAATGACACATGGCAT
Organism: Scalopus aquaticus; assembly: GCA_004024925.1. Lineage (NCBI taxonomy): Eukaryota > Metazoa > Chordata > Mammalia > Eulipotyphla > Talpidae > Scalopus > Scalopus aquaticus. Next base: position 175,541 of record PVIJ01001374.1, read on the forward strand.
TGAGCTGAGACCTATCCATCCAAGAAGACATAGTTTTGAAATGATCCTGTAATACGATTGAAGATAGAAATAATGTTTCTAGAAGAAACTTGAAATGGCTTCATATTGATGAATAGAACTCACACCGAGGATGCAAGTATAGTGGTTAAATTTGCATTTGCAAAGTGTGATGAAGGTTTATGGGACAAATGATACTAAACTAAACACATTGACATATTCTTAGGTCATTGTTAACATGTTGTAGGGCAGTGCTGTTCAGTCTTGCAGTTGATTTCATGGAATGATAGAGACATTGCAAATTCATCTGGAGACAGAAAGAGTAGACATTGGCATAGAAAAATATACAATTAAGACTGACTCAGTACAAGTGGATGAGAGTATCAAGGCAAAATAGGGCTGGCCCCGAGAGTCAGTTGGCAAGTAAGAGGCTAAGAAGGCAGTGCTGGCTTCCCAGGAAGGAGGAGGAGGAACATGAGTGTCGTTTGATGGTTTTAGGGACCGATTTCAAGCAAGAATTGGTTGAATCATCAGGGTCGTAGGCTGTTTTGGATGGGTCATGAAGATAATGAAGGGTTGGGTTTAAGTAGTCTAGTCGGAAGCGGGAGACACTCTATGGCAAGAAGCTTTTAAAATGGTCTTGACATATGGTTGTAGACAATTGCTCCAGAAGATCCAGCCAACTCTGTAAGAATCTGTCAGTGGGAGTTTTCAAATGAACTCATGAGAATTTTAGATAAAAAAATATAGACGAACTTATAATTTGTAAATAATACCCAAATCTCATAGAATCCAAGTTGAACAATTCTCTGTATTACTGGATATTTTTGCACATCATTTAGTCTAATAAACAAAACCCCCAAACACAATGTATCATCTAGAAAATTCCATGATCTTCTAGTCATTTTCTCTGTCTTTGTAGATCTACCTTATGAACCACCTAGGAGATCAGCCTGGACCAGCCATGGTCACCCCAACCCCCCATCGAAAGGTAGGAATTGGCTCCTACTCCTTAGCATCTGCATGGCACAAGGAAGTGGATAATTGCTGATGTGACAATAATTTCTGTAGTTAATCTGTGCTTCCTTAAGATGTAAAATGTTTGCCCCATTGGTGACAAAGCACAACTGGTCATTATTTTGCTGTAATTCTTTCTCTATGCGGGTTATACCTACTTTTATAATAGAAGGAAAGTGATAATGTCATATATTTCAACACGGGTACATACATGTCTCCTGGGGTTAGAGTGTGGACTGAGTATCTTGGCCATGTTTAAAAGTATCCTCTACTTTCTTTTATTTTCCTGCAGCCTTCTTTTTATCAACTTACTGTAGGCTGATTCATTTAAAATGGTTTTGTAAGACCTCTCAAATTATTTTTCTTTTCCGTTTTTGAAAAAGACAGAAAACAGATAAATTTAAAAAATAATATAGAGGGACCATTCTCCCTTTTTTTTTGATACAGTGTTTGTATTTGGTCTCCTTAGCAAGAAACTTTTTTTCTTATCAAGTATTTTTTATTCAAAGAGCGGGACTACTGTGTTAATAACTAAACTAGTTGATGAAATGATGATGCAACAGCATCCAAGATGGACGGCCAAATAAAAGTCACAGCTGATTTTCTCTTTTACTTTTGTATTTTCAGCTGCTCAACCATCTCCTTCCACAGTGCCCAAAACTGAAGACCAGCGTCCTCAGCTAGGTATGTTTCGGGGACCTTGAATGTCCCTAAGAAGTGGGTGTTACAGGGTATTTCTGAAATGTGACACTTTCTCAATGAAATTAACGCCATTTGGTCTTTCTTGTGACTGCTTTATACAGAGAATGGAGCCCAAATTATCTCTCTACTCCTGGTGACTGTAGACTTTGCTAAAACATTTCCAAAATCTGTGCCATAAATATGAGAACAACACAGTTGGCTCGCACGCTGGCTTCTGCTTTTTTTTTCAAGATTTATTTATTTATGCATCCAAGAACTGGGGTGCAGGCCAGAGGTGTGGGGGATGAGAAGATTCACCAGAGACTGAGTGGGGAGCAGAACAGGCAGATCCACTGAAATCCACTGCTGCGTGGAGCAGCAGGGGGACAGGAGAGGTCTGCTGCGCCTTGTGGGAAGCTCCCTGGCCGGGGATCGAACTCGTGCTGCAGTGGCTGCGGACAGCTTCATAGGCTGAGACTTAACCCCTACGCCACCAGGGAGGCCCCTCTGGCTGCTGCTTTGTGCTTTACAAGTTCTTTTAATTTCACCTTCTAGATTGTGCAGCCGTATCAGCCCCTGGGCAGAGTGCAGTGTGGGAAGGCCGTGGGGTTGATACTGCCCATGCTCTGGGCTGTGGCCCTTGCAGCCCTGGGGCCTTAACACTTTGCCCTGTTTGTGCCAGGTCTGTGCCCTGGCCAGTCCTGAGCTCGGCCACCAAGAGGAGGCCTTGAGCAGTCAGTGTCTCTTAGATGCCAGGTGACCGCGTCTAATACGGGACTGGGGCAGGGCCCTGAGTTTGGAAGCTCAGAGGGTCCGCTCCAGCACCCGTTGTCACACCCAGCCACATGGCTCCGTCTTTGAGAACTGACCTCACTTCTTTTTCCTGTAGATCCTTATCAGATTCTTGGACCAACCAGCAGCCGCCTTGCAAATCCAGGTGAGATATTGCTGCTCTTGATGATTTTGCTTTTAAAATGTTAATTTTGGGTCGGTGACTAATTTTTCTTATTCTGCCAGCTTTTTGATATATTCTCCTACAGCCAGGGCTAACAAAGAATAGCGTCGACCTTTTTTCCCACCACTGTCCCTTATGTCCCTTTTGACCCTTCCTACCTCTCTGCCTTAACTGCAGAAACTTCATTTCTTAGTGCCAGCTGGTTTTCCCAAGTATTCTGCTGTCAAATCATCCATCACATAAAAAGTCCAGTGTTTTGTCTTTGTCCTTCTGACTTGCTCTACTCTGTGTCATTGTCTCCAGCTCCTTCCATGTTGCCGTAAATGAGACATTTCGCCTCCCCACGGTGTGGACGGGCCGTGCCTTCTCCATCCTCCATGAACCCTTCACCTGAGCAAATTTTAGTTTTAGTTCTCCTTGGATTATTTGCCCAAGTGGAAAAAAATTGGGTGGGTTTAAATGAAGACTTTCGCCTCAGCAAAGAGCATTAGCACCTAATCGAAGCGGTGTCAGTTTCCCCAGGATGCTAAAACAGAGTGGGCACTTTTCTTGTCTCACGGTTCTGGAGAAGTCCAGAATCAATCAGGTGCCAAAGGGTGGTTCCTTCCGAGGCCCGCGAGGGCCATTCTTCCAGGCCTCTCCCTGGAGCCGGCGCCATCTTCTCCCGAGTCTCCTCGCCGCATCTTCCTCCTGTGTGTCTCTGTACCCAGGAGTTTGCTTTCTATCGGGACAGCTTCGCATGGGCCCCGAGCCCACCCTGACGACCTCCGTCTAACTAAATGACCTCCGTGGAGGTCCTCCTTCCAGATAGGATCGCCTTCGGAGGCGCTGGAGGCTGGGACTCACTATGTAAATCTGGCAGTGGGGAGGGGTGACCCCATTCCCCCACCCCACCGGCAGATAAGCAGCATTTCAGACGAGAACCGGAGCTGCTGCGGAGTCGCCTCATCTCCGCGGAGTCAGCCCTGAGCACAGGTGCTGGAGGGCCGTGCAGACTACTCCTCCCCCCGCCATAGCTGGCGCCTGCCAGGGGTCGTTGCCTGCCGCTGCACTCCCGCGCCAACCAAATCGTGTTCCTTGTTTGCATTCAGAGCAGAACCAGCTGTGCTGGCACCGGCCGCAGAAGCCCGCAGCACACGCTGCACATTCTCACAGCAAGCTCGGTGCCAAGATGTGGCGGCACAGAGCAGGGCCAAGCGGGAATGCACACACCTCGGCACTGGGGCCAGACAGGCTGGAAATGGAAACATTTAGACCCAACCAGCGTCTCCCCGAGGGAATCTGTGCTGCGAGACATAAAGCATCATCGTTAATTGAGCCTGAACACTTTTGACGTTCAATGTTAATGGCTTTTAAAATTGTATTATTTATTCTTTACTTTTTTTTGAGGTGACATTGATTTGCAACCTGGTAGGTGATGCAGAGGTGCAGGCTCCCCCGCCAGGTGCTGTTACCACACCACAGCCACCACCAGACACCCGGGGTCCTTTATTATAACGGCTGAAGCTGCCAGGCGGGAGGGGGAAGGAGAGAACGGATTTCAGCAAATCCTTCCCGAGCAGTCGCGTCTTGCCGACGCGCTCTCTGCTCAGCGCGCAATAGTTTTTGCTGAGTGGAGCAAAGAAAGGAATAGTGTGATGCCAATCTTGACCCTCGAGGAGGAGTGTCCTGGTGGAGAAATGGGCACAGGTAGCCCAAACCAGAAACCAGAGTCTGGTCTCACCGTCAGGAGCCGGTGTCCAGGCGTGTGGGGCGCTGGGCCGTCCTCCTGCCTGCGCTCAGCTTTTCCTTTGCAGCTGCTTCCGTAACCGTTCAGATAACAGCGACATCTCTGGTTTTTTTTTTTTGAAGATTTATTTATTTGTGCATGCAAGAGCTGGGGAGCAGGCCGAAGGCATGGGGGGTGAGACGACTCCCCAGAGACAGAGTGGGGAGCAGAACAGGCGGATCCACTGAAGTACACTGCTGAGGGGAGCAGCAGGGAGACAGGAGAGGTCTGCTGCGCCCTGTGGGAAGCTCCCTGGCCGGGGATCGAACTTGTGCTGTGGTGGTGACAGAGCTGAGACTTAACCCCTAGGCCACCAGGGAGGCCTGATATTCTCCATTTTCAAATGGTCGCTGTCAGGCAAGCTTCAGGAGGACAGACCTGGCAGCACTGGTCAGGATTAGAAAGAGGGAAGGGACAGAAGCTGAACGCCCCGGGAACCTCAGTAACATACTGAGAAGTGACCGTGAAGTGGTGCCTGTCCCCCTGCCCGCCCCCACCCCGTGGAGTCCTGGGCAGGCCCTCAGGGCCCAGGCCCCACCGCCTCACAGCCCCGGGAGGCCAGCCTCTTGGTCCCACAGAACAGTACTCAGAGGACCAGGGACACTGGGGGCCGTCTCTGTCATCTAGCCAGTGAGAGACAGACTTGCCCTCTGTCTCTGAACTCCGGGGTAATTTCTTGCCCTGTGCTGCCCCTGGTTAAGCAGGGAGGGGGAGGGGGCTTGGGAAATGGGGGCTAGAGAGGATAGGACGGGAGCTTTCCGCCCTGCCGCTTTGGTGCATCTCCCGCTCCGGCAAGGTAAGACTCGAGCGAGATGGACCTGAGGACAGTGCCGGCCCCCACCGGCCTTATCACTCAGCTGGGCGGGGGGACTTGCGTCTTGTGGGCTACGTGACGTTGACACGCGTCCTCACGCTGTCACAGCTGAGCCGCGCAGAGGGCCCTGGGGAGGTGTGTCCAGAAACCAGACAGCGTGGCCAGGCAGGGACTGTGCGTCCTGGCCTGAGCTGGCCCCAGCCCGCGCCGCCGAGGCAGAAGTTGCTCTGCTTCTCTGAGAGCTCCTCAGTTTCTAGCAGCTGGAGACTGATTCCCAGGGTGGCAGGTGCAGGTGGGTGAAGCGAGTCAAGCAAACACGTAAATCGTCCCAACAGTGCTTGAAACATGGTAAGCATTCACGGGGTGCTGGCCACCCCCCACCCCAGGCTCTGCACCCCTGGTGTGTGTTCTGTGGAGGCGTCTTCCTTGGGCGTCTCCAGTCGTGGGTAAGGCAGACATTCCTCCAGCTGGTTTCCGGCCAGACACGTCACGATAAATGCACTCGCATCCTGAGCCCATCTCTGTGGCACCCTGGAAGAGTGCCGTTACCATCAACCCCATTTTACAGCTGAAGACACTGAGGCACAGAGGGCTGGGGGGCTGCCCCAGGGCCCAGAAGTGGCAGAGCAGGCTTCAGCCAAGACAGTGCTAATTCCGGCACGGTGCTGCCAGCCGCCACGCCCCCCGCGCCTCCAGCACGTGCCGTCTGGGCCCCGAGAGCCTGGCAAAGCCTTCCCCGGACGTGCCTGCTGCCGTGAGCCTCGTGGGGTGACGGGTCCCGGCCGTGACGTGGGGTTTTCTGCAGCTCCCCGCCCAGTGCGGAAAATGGCCCCAAAGGCACCGCCACGTGGCACGCAGGGCCCTGTTCTCCTTCCTCAGCAGGGCCCCGGTCCCCGCTCAGCAGTGCCCTGCCCGCTGCCACCGCAGCTGGGTCACTCCAAGCTCGGCTTTTCTCTGTGGTCTGTCAACCGCTTCGTGTGTGGCCTTTTCCTCTCTCCGTTGGCACCGCTCTGCGACCGTGTCTCTCCCCTCTGATCGCAGCCCGCGCTCACGTTTCTCCTAACAAAGAATCGCCTTGGTCCTCACCTGCACCCCGCTCCCCCCCATCCCATGGGGCGGTCCTCTAGGGGGGCAAGATGACGCCTTCGCTTCCTGGCTGTTTGGTTCATCACCTTGGGACAAAATGAGGACAGAAGTAGCTCCTCTTTGGTGATGTTCCAAGGAGGTTGTTGCCTCATGGGGCGTTGGGAGCGGCGCGGGGCAGAGGGAGAAACAGCTCAAGTCCAAGTAGGGAGAGACCTGGAGGGCTCCTGGCTCCGGAGATGCGGCCCCTTCCTGGCCCGGCTCTCATTCCCTGGGGTTGGGTTCCGGGAAGGTGGGGGTGCGTGGGGGGATGTGGGTGGGGGTGCATACGTGTCGGCACAAGCTAGGGGGCGTGAACAGGGGCTGTTGCCTGGGGCGCCGCTGTTGCAGCTGGTCAGAACACCCCGTCTCTAGTCCTGTGCTCACTCCCCGTCCGGGCGGTCCAGCCGGTCATGCTGATCTGGCCATACCGCCCCCTGCTGGTCTCAGCAGATGTCCTCAGGCCAAGACTTTGGTCCTGGTGAGAGGCCCCGACCTGACCCTACGTTTTAGCTGGACCAGCAGCAACTCTGGGTGCCAAGACGACACCCCGAGAACAAGGGGGCTGGGGAACCACAGATGTTTTCCAGGCAGAGTAAGAAAGCAGGTTGAGGGTTTGCCCAAGGAGAGGAGATTCAGGCTGTGGAGGTGGCAGTGCTGTGGGGTGGGAGATCCTTTCTCTGTGAACTTCCTTCTCTCCCCGGGTGGCCACCAAGCAGGCCAGCCCACTCAGGTTTGGCCAAACTGGGGTATTCTTGCTGGGGAATCCCGGTTCTCTGTTCTGAAATGCACAGAGTCTCATGGTAGTTGTTCGTTTCGGCCATTAAAGAATGCCACTGGCCAGTCTGTGGGCACAGCAGTGCCCAGGGTTTTCCACTGGTCGTTACTGCCCAGCCACCATCTTGGTCCTCGGGGACTCGTCTGTATTAGTGAACGCGGGGGGCTCCGTCACAGACACTAAGTGAGCAGCGCTGGGCTCAACGCGATGTCACACTTTCTGCCGTTTGCTTAGATGTTGGTTTCTGCCCTGCCAGTTTTGTCCTTGGGTTGGAAGCTGCTGCGTCTTCCTCTCCGGCCCTTATTCCACTAGGCCCTTGACCCTGTGCTCTGGGGCTTAAAGCTAAGGGTGAAATTGGCTACTGAGAAATTGCTCATTCGTCCTTTGAGCTTTGAGCTTTCAGCCATGAATTTAGACCCCCAGCTTTCCGGCTCTTCAGGAGCAGGAGAGAGCTGAGGTACTTGTCGGTGGCTTGTGCTCTGATCCACGTATATGGAGGAAGCTATTGAGGGACAAGTTCCTAAGAGGCAAAGTAGGTTCAGAGAGATACTGTGGCTGTTTCTGAAGGTCTGTGTATTTATAGAAAATCCGTGGAATTGCATTCCCTCTGGGAAGAAGCTGACACTGAACACTTATTTTCAAACAACTCTGTGTTTATGCTAAAGCATATGTTGGATGATTAAATCAAAAATCTATGTTTTTCCCTATTCCCAGGTCCTATGTGGACTTTTCGCGAGTTGTAATCATCTGGTTACGATACACAGACTAAAACCATATGGCTTTCTCATACTATTCTTAGTATTTTTTCAATGCATATTAATGACATGTTGGGGGCAACAAAAATTGATTGGGAACAGTTTGAGTATGTGGTCCCAGAAAAGCAAAGGCCTCCATTGCCATCAACTACAAGCTGTTAATACATTTCAAATGTGTTGCTAGATTGAAAATGATAATTTTCCAGGACATGTTCAGCAAATGCTGACCTTTCTCACGGTGCTGTGCGTGGATGAATTCACGAACATACCCATTTCCATGTAGCCGACGTGGAAACGACGATTTATGAGTTGGACGATTTATACAGAGTCCTACTTATATGGTGGAAAGAATGCAGAGAAAAACACATTTCTAATTGATTTTTACATGACATCAATTCCCTGAACAGCTGCCAGTTAAAGTTCCTTTCATCCTGTTATCATATCAATTGATATTTGCAGTGAAAGGTGATCTTTTGGGCGCCAAGCCCAAGGCAGCGATTGTCCTGGGTTTGGGAGGGGACTACTGCCTCTTCTCCACTTTTAAAGCTTCTAAAATCTGTTCAGCACGTTGAACTGCTGCTACTCAACATAATGTTGATTTTGCAGACTTCGCTCCCCTCGGGAGCCATCTGCCACCTTTTTTTTTTTCTTTTTAGGTTTTATTTTGTTTTTTGCATACAAGCAGGGGCACAGGCCAGAGGTGCCACGTGGGAGAGGGTTCACCAGAGACGGAGTGGGGAGCAGAACAGGCAGATTGATGGAAACACACTGCTGAGGGGAGCAGCGGGTGAGGCAGGAGAGGTCTGCTGCGCCATGTGGGAATCTCACTGGCCGGGCATCGAACTCGCAATGCAGCTGCCGACAGCTCCACAGCACAGCGCTTAACCCGTTGCGCCACCAGGGAGGCCCCCATCTGCCACCTTAACGGGGCATCGCCATGTGGCTACGATGATGAGCCCAGATTGTGCTTTGAATTGAATAAGTCCTGAAGCTGTCTCTGTACCTCCCACAGTGCTGGCTGTGCACAGCCAGTGGGGCGAACCTCACTGACTAAGTCGGAGGCTCACCTGGCACCCCAGAGGAGGAATCACGCACTGTAGCGGTTTTTCTTTCGGAACAACTGGCCACCCCGGGCAGGGCTGCGCATGCGTGGATTTCCGTTACGAAGCCTTTGCCCGAATACTGGAAGTGCGGTGATCTGGTTTGAGAAAGAGCCAGCTTTTTTTTCTCAACTTCCTCATTTTGAGAGGGTTAATTCTGTTTTAGGAAAGGTTTTGACAGAATCACGTTCTGAGTGCCAGCAAAATGTTATGTTAGAAATAACAGTGTTTACTTCCATTCTCTATTTTTTTTCCATAAACTTTTTAGGAGTTCATTTCCTCCATCTGACTTTTATTATTTCACTTGACCTCGCCAATATAAATGGCATTAAGTCATTACTGCCACCGCATAGTGGCGCTTTCTGCCTCCCCAGATAGGAAACATCAGCCCTTCCACCCTCGAAACACAAGGCCGACCCCGCTGCTCTGAGGAAGTCAGGAGTGGATGGAGCCACCGGAAGCCTGCCCCGTAGGGATTCTCTGCGTTCCAGAAAAGCCTTGGCCGAGTGGGCCAGCCCGAGTCCCCGCAGATCCTCCACTTAGAACAGGTTCTCCAGAGGCAGAACTGGGCCAGAGATCCTCTGCAGGGCCTAACCAGGGCTCGTTCCCGGAAGAGAGGCCTCCAAGCAGGACAGGGCAGGGCCGAGCCCGAAGCTGCGGCTGCGGCTGGAACCAGCCTCACTGCCCCACCGGGCGGGGCGTGGACAGCATCGGGGGCTTGAGACCGGGGACGGCCATATCTCTGTGCCCACCCTCTGGTAGCGGGCCTCCGGGGGTGTGCGAGGCAGGGCCTGGTCAGGCCAGCGCCTTCTCTGGAGAAGGGGGCTGTGAATCGGAGCCTCCGACTCCTAGCCCTGAGGGATGGGCGCCCAGACGCGGGGCGGGACGTGGGAGGGGTGCCCGCAGCGCGGCCTCTGTGCGTGGGGCGCCCCGCGCTGGACCTGTTCTCACGCTGTTGCCTTCCCTCCCGCCTGGCAGGGAGCGGGCAGATCCAGCTCTGGCAGTTTCTCCTGGAGCTCCTGTCCGACAGCTCCAACTCCGGCTGCATCACCTGGGAGGGCACCAACGGGGAGTTCAAGATGACGGACCCCGACGAGGTGGCCCGGCGCTGGGGCGAGCGGAAGAGCAAGCCCAACATGAACTACGACAAGCTCAGCCGCGCGCTGCGCTACTACTACGACAAGAACATCATGACGAAGGTGCACGGCAAGCGCTACGCCTACAAGTTCGACTTCCACGGCATCGCCCAGGCGCTGCAGCCCCACCCCCCGGAGTCGTCCCTGTACAAGTACCCCTCGGACCTCCCCTACATGGGCTCCTACCACGCGCACCCGCAGAAGATGAACTTTGTGGCGCCGCACAACCCCGCCCTGCCCGTGACGTCGTCCAGTTTCTTCGCCGCCCCAAACCCCTACTGGAATTCCCCCACCGGGGGCATCTACCCCAACACCAGGCTCCCCGCCGGCCACATGCCTTCCCATCTGGGCTCCTACTACTAAAGGCCCGGCGAGACCTTTCCCGACCACCCACCACCACCCCCGACCTGCCACAAACTCTTTCGGAGACCACGAATGGAAAGTGCCTCAGGAGGGACCACGGCGCGAGACAGGGGCGGGGGAGGAAGCTGGGGGAGGATGCAGAGATCCTTGGCGGGAGGGAATTACTAAGGCATCACTATAGCAATAGAGGACGGACAGACGCACGGGGCGGCGTGTGGTCGGCGCCCGGCTTGTCAGGACAGTGTGAAGCAGCCGCGTCCGGTCGGAGACGGGCCTGGGCCTCGGGCGCGCAAGTCTGGGACCCACTAGCACAAACTAGGGTGAAACTAAAGCAATAGAGATAACACAGTCTGGACCTAACACACCATGTATGACGTCATTTTAAGGAAAACTACCTGTATTTAAAAACAGTAACATATCAAGACAAAAAGCCGAGCGCCTGGCGGCGGCCCCGCCGCAAATGCTGGTGTGGGGTGCACCGGCACCTGCGGTTTGGGGCGACATCCGATTCAACCCATTTGCTGGAGAGCCGGCAGCTCTAACTGTGAAGACCACCCAAAGTGTCCAAATCCTTTGCAGTATTACGGGAACTGAGCCGACGGGCCGGGGATGTGACAGAGGGCGAGCGGTTGCGGACTGAGGGCGGGGGGACGTGCGGGAGGGGGCGGCGGCGAGGAGGGGCGGGCCTGGGGAAGGACCCCTCGAGCCGTGGAGACGGGCGTCGGGCGGAGTTGGGGCGGGGAGCGCGCGCGCGCGCCACGGGCACGAGGTTGGGTGCGGCGGCCTCAGGCCAAACCCGCATCGTGAGGAAGGACTCAGCCGAGGGAGGGAAGGGAAGCGGCAGGCAGGCGTCGGAAACCAAAGCAGGCATCTCTTGCGCGTGTGTTTGTCAAAAGAAACCTTTCACTGGAGTTGTCTGACGTCTGAGAGACACGTTCAGGAACTCATTATTGCGGGGCAGGTAAGAGAGAACCTTCTGGGCGTTGGGGTCAGGCGGGCTACAGTTTTCCCTTTGAGTCGCGAACGCTGTGCGTTTGTCAGAATGAAGTAGACAAGTCAGTGTTTGTTTTCCTTCCTTTTTATATAATAATTATATAACTTATGCATTTATACACTACGAGTTGATCTCGGCCAGCCAAAGATACACAACAAAAGAGACAATCAATGATACAATGTGGCCTTGAATTTTAACTCTGTATGCTTAATGTTTACAATATGAAGTTATTAGTTCTTAGAATGCAGAATGTATGTAATAAAATAAGCTTGGCCTCGCATGGCGAACCCGATCACACAGGCGTCTGCCTTTGCACTTTCTGAGTGGCCCGGACCCTTTCGCTCAGCGCCGGCAGTCGGCCCGGCCACTGCGCTTTCTGGGGGGAGGTGCGGGCAGCCAGGCGCACGAGGGCCTGGGGCCTGTGGGGGCTCTGCAGGGCCGTCTCTTTGCAGGTCTCTCACCCCAGCCTCTGGAGCCAAAGGACCAGAGGCTCCTCTGTGCATCGCAGGCTAGAAAGACGCCCCTAGAACTGAAGCTGTTGTGTAGGTGTTCCCGATCAGCAGCCCGTCCTGTCACCCTCAGTTCCTCTACAACCCCAAGATGTGCTGAACGGTGATGAGCTCCGGCAGTTTGTGCCCACTTTACTCCTGTTGGTGAAGCCTCCTGGCCGGCTGCCTCACTCACCTGCAGGAAGCCGGGGGCCGCTTCTCCTGCAGAGGCGGCTGCCTCGCTTTCCCCACCAGGACCTTCTGGGAACTGGGATTCGCCAGCCCTGGGCCTGCCCTGCCAGCCCTAGCTATATCTATGTCTAAAGTCAACCCCCTTCCCCCCCCCCCCCCCCGCCGCGTCTACTCCCTGGGTCCCCACTGCTGCCAACCTGGGCCCAGGGGAAGAAGCTGAGAGGCGGGATCTGGGGTACATGGCGGGAGCAGGCCCGAGGCTTTCTGTAGTCTCAGTGCTGAACTGACCTGTGGCAGAGCCGCCTGAGGGCTGGCTTTGCACTCTGTGATCCTTTGGCTATGATTAAACGAAGCTGCCAAACCTCTGGGCTATGGACGTGCTGGCGGTGGTCTTTAAAGTCGGTGAGATCCGGTTACTAAAGCTTCAGACACTCTTCATTATTTGGATTAAAAGAAGTCCAGCCATCAATCATTTTGCAGCCGCTTGGAGAAGGCCCTCAGCGCGCCTGTTTCTCCTAAGGGAAAATATCCGTAAATAAAAGCATGAAAGCTGGCAGCGGACGCGGCCCAAACTGCTCTCATGGAAAAAGCCATCCTTTTCATCTCGGCGCGTGGCGCCCAGGCACACCTACATTCTGCTTAAAAATACACATTTACTTGAATAATCACTCAGTGCCACTCTTTCAAGATTGTATCATGAGCAAAATAACAAAAACAAGACGCGATTAGCATGTTCAGTGTTACCAGCTGTTTTCGATTAGCTAGGCCCTCCCCGCCCAGATTATCAGCAGGCGTCGTGGAGAGCTCGAGCAGCGAGAGTCACTTGGGATAAGGCGCTAATGCCGCGTTCTCCCCGACAAATAGTGCTGAAGTTATGTCTTGAAATCATATGAACTCTCTGTTCCTGTTGCAGTCAGCTTGCAACACACTGTCCAATTCACACTCAGTTACACGAGGAACCTTTTTCTGTTTGCTTTCTCCTGCCAACTGCTGCACCCGACGTGTACACATGCACATGGACACACACACACACACACACACACACACACACACACCTCCACATCCTTTCTTCTCTGCAGGCAAGAGATTTATCCTCTTGTAAAAGGAGCCTTTAGTTCTGTACTTGCTGGAATCCCCTGCGTGTCCTCTTATCTCAGTAAACATGTTCCTTTCTGCTCCCAGTCTGATGCCCACTTCATCTCAGAGGGAACAGCGATGGAGGGACCTGGCCGAACTCAGGCAGCTGGGGAGCTTTCCGCTCCTGCAGGGCCCCCTTGGGGGTGCTGTCACACCTGGCAGCTGGAAGAGGCTTGGGTGCAGGTGCAGCTGAGGTGGCCAGTGCCGGGGAGCTGGGCAGGTGAGGAGAAAGGGAAAAACGTTCCGCCCGCAGTCTCCCCCCTCCTCAAGACCGTGCCGCATGCAGTAAGAGAACAGCATAATTCAAGAATCAAAACCCTGACTGAGTCCCTCATCACTCCACCCAGATAACATCTCAGATGATAATCAAGGTTAGACGTCACCTCAGCCTGCACAAGGTATGAAAACTACTTCTGTACCTTCTCTTCATCGCAACCGTGGCTTAAAAATTCAGTCTTGTTAAAAATGTTTTCATGTCTCATAGGGAAAATGGTGGGTCTGGAAATCAAAACTTTCGTGATACTAGAACCTCTTCATCTGTCCTGGGCAGGAGCCAGGGCCGGCAGCAGCTGGCTCCCCGGGAGACTCGTCAGACACGCCGATTCAGAGACCCTGCCCCACAGCCCCAACTCAGGAGCCGGGGGTGGGACCAAGCCTTAAAGGCCGCGTGTGTGTAGACCATCTAATGCAAGATGTCAATCCCAGAAGCTTCTACAGCCGCATGAAAAGCAGCCATCGGGGCACCAAGCCTGGAGGCCTCATCTGGACGACTGTCCTCCCTACTGCGACCGGCCCCTCCCCCCAGCAAGGGCCACCTGTTGCTGGGTAACTAATGGGCACCGACTCAGGAGGCTGCCGAGCTCACAGGCTCTGTGGCCCACGAGTCTAGGCACACTGTAGTCACAGGCCTTTGCTCAGGGTCTCCCTGGACTGAAGTTACGGGGGCAGCCAGGGCTGCGAACCTCTCTGAGGCCAGGATCCTTTTCCAGTTCGCTTGTTGTTGGCAGAATTCATTTCCTTCCTGGCTGTTATCCAGGGACCACTCTCAACAATTCAAGGCCACTTAAAGTCCTTGTCGTGTGGCCTTTCCCCAACGCAGCTGCTCCTCCAAGGCCAGTAGGAGAGTCTCTGAACTGCTCTGACTTCCTTTAAGACTCACCTGATTAGGCCAGGCCCACCCAGGACAATCTGCCTCAACTGATGAGGGAACTTAATTACATCTGAAACATTCCTTTTCACACAGAATGTAACCCAAGGATGGATGCTACCCCATTATCATCCTAGGTCCTGCTCACATTCATGGAAAGGATTATGGAGGGCATGTGCTCCAGAGGGTGGGAATTTTGGAAGTCATCTTAGAATTCTGCCTACCCACCAACCCACCAACAATATACTGCCTCTCTCCTAGGATTTTCTAAAACCCTCTGGCTGGCTAATCAAAATGCACATTGCCCAGAAGGCCAGCCGGGACTCAGCAGCTTGTGTGTCTGAAGCCTTCTGCTCTTTCCCCCTGGCTTGTGAATGTCTCTGTAAAAGTCTGATGGTCTTAATCTGGCCAATCTGAAAACATTTATGTTGAAAATGTAATGTCTAATGCTGACTTTTCAATAGGATTTACATAATCTTTCTGGTTCTATTTAAAAAGCAGCCCAGTGTAATTCTATCTGGGACTAGCTAGGCAGACATGTATCTGCACACGTCTCTTCTAATTTATAATTCTATTTTAAATTAATTTTATAAAGTAAAATAGCTTCATTCAATTTCTCATAAAAGTTTTGACAAAGTATCACTCTGTCAAAACAGCCCACCCCCTTCTTTGCTTGCGATCTGTGCCAGACATGTTGAGTTACAGCTGTATGCAGGAAGCATGTTAAACGTAAGGATTTGATGGAAAAAAAGAGAACGAAATAGGAGTTTTCATGTTCCATAGACATATGCATGTTCCCTAAAGAAAAGCACACAGACGGTAGGCGATCTTTTATCCCGGGGGGGCTGTTTTGAGATGTAAGGCCACGCACGACCGGCTGAATGAGCGTGGGCCAAAGAGCAGCCATTAACAGGTCAGTGCCCTCTGGCACAGAGGTTCAGGGCCCTCCCTGCCTTAGTCACAGCGTACTAAAAAGAGGACACGGGGGTCCAAAGGCAGCTTCCGATGCCATGCCTGACAGGACAATAACCTAGATGACAAATTCAGGACCCCACAGAGCAGGCTGAAGGCATGGGGCACTCATACACACCAGCATGGCGGCCTCTGCAGAGGGGTTCTTGTGTGGGTGTGCGCAGGTGTGGGCCCCGGGACAGTTCACCAGATGTTCAGCAGTACTTGGTGTTGGACACCCGCCTATTGAGGTCTGTCTCGGTTCCATACAATTCGGGTTCTGCAAAATGATTCATGTCCTACATGTGCACATAAAGGTCAGGAAAGGGGGTGGGGAATGCAGGATGCCTCGGAGCCCTCACTCTCTGTCAGTACCATTCAGCCCTAAGAGCATGGGCCAGTTTATTACATCATTATGATGTAATAAAATAGACACGGGTTCCCCCTCCCCCGTTACTTGTGGTGTGGCTTTGTGTCTCCAGATTAACCCGAGCGTGTTCTGCTAGGGGGTTAAAATGCATCCTGTTTGCCATCCCTGGGCCCACGTGGACAGGGGCAGTGGTGGGCTGGTGGGGTGGCAGGCTTCTGGGGTGGCAGCTAGGTCGGCTCCGCCCGAGGCTAAGGAAGGAGTGGGAGCAGAGCGGAGATGGGAAGTAAGAATATGGGTAGAGGGCCTCCCCGGTGGCGCAGCGGTTAAGCGCTGCGCTTGGAGCTGTCGGCAGCGGCGACGCAAGTTCGACGCCCGGCCGGGGAGAATCCCACACGGTGCGGCAGACCTCTCCTGCCTCGCCCGCTGCTCCCCTCAGCAGTGTGTTTCTGATCTGCCTGTTCTGCTCCCCACTCTGGCTCTGGTGAACCCTCTCGCCGCCCCACACCTCTGGCCTGTACCCCAGCTTGTATGTATAAATAAATCAATCTTTAAAAAAAAAAAAAAGTGGGAGCAGAACGGAGATGGGAAGAATCTGGGTAGAAGTGATGAAGCCATTTGGCAAAGTCTTTTGACTAGAAGGTCAGGAAATTCCAAGAAGCTGGCGGGAAGGCCACCGGGGCAGGAAGGGACACACCTTTTTATGGCAGGACGGCCCCCTAGGGAGTCAGGGAGGGGAACCATTAAGTCCCGTTAGGCCCCGCCTCTTCCTGTCGAGAGCGGAAGAGGCGGGAGCAGGGAGAGTAACTGGAGGAAAGTCCTCCCCGAGGAAACCTGCATGGGGAGCGGGGAACATAGTTCCGCCTTCGCAACAAGCTTGGTCTCAGTCCAACGGGCAGTTCTCTCTGGAAGAAGTCCGGGCTCTCATCGCATTTCTGAGCGAGAGGCTGCCCATTTGTGTTCCTGTGTCAGGGAGCTTTCAGAGAGGGAGACACTACATTGTAAACCAGTATGGCTCAAAAGCAGTGCATAATCTGGACTTCTTCAGCTGTGCTTTGGCTAATCTGACCCCCCGTATGAATTTTAGAATCACTTGTAAAATCAAAAATAAAAGAACACTATAGGGAGTTTTTAATAGGAATTGCGGTGAATTTCTAGATTATTTGGCAAAAGCAGGTAAACGCAAACAATCTATTATTTAGAGATTATGCAATGGTATTTCAAAAAATGACAAAGAAAAGCAAGGACCTGATTATGTCAACGTCAGACGGGGACCCTCTCTGGGCAGAAGACAGACAGACAGGCTCCAGCAGGGAGCTAGGCCCTCTGGACCTGCTGCCACACTTGCCGTCGTGGCGGTTTATTTGCTGGCTCTGTCTGCTTTAAACACTCTTCTGTGCATGGGATGTGGCTTCTGCTATAAGCCTCGTGCATTGCTGTGACAAGCGAGAAGAAGTGCGGGCGAAGCCATTGTCCTCCTATTGGGCGTGTGCTCCCGGTGGAGAGAGCTCGGCAGCTTCGGGGATGTGCTGGCTGTTTGCTCTTTGTGGAGGATGCTCCGTTTCCTCTTGTGGGGTGGCCGAGAGTTCAGGCTCAGTACAGTGGGTTTGGGGATCCCCAGAAGGTGTGGTTCCTCTGCCGCATGTCCTCTGCTGGTTAGTTGTTGATGAATATCTGTGTAGCATTCTGTCTCTCCCTAATGTGAGTCCCTCTGATGCTTTGCCCTTCAAGGGGTAGGGTTCAATTCCCCACTTTTCTAGTGGAGGCTGGCCTCAGTGACTTACTCCTCATGAACAGCAGTGGTCAGTGTGACAGGGTGTGAGTTCTTAGATTAGGACATAAAAGGCATCGTGACGTTCTTCTGACCTCTCTCTTGGTTAGCTCATTTGGGGTAAAGCCAGCAGCTATACATTAGGACACTCAAGTAGCCCTGTGGCGACAGCCTCGGGTGAAGGACTGCGACCTCTTGCCAATAGCCAGTCCTCCAGCCCAATCCAGTCTTTAGATGACCGCAGTCTTGGACAGTATTTTAACTGACATCTCATGAGAGAACTTTATCCAGCATCATCCAACTAAATTGCTTCTGAGTTCCTGGGCCACAGATACTGTGGGATAATAGATGGTGTTTTATCCCCTAAGTGTTGGGAAAATTTGTTACACAGCAACAGGTGACTAATACACTGTGCTTTCTCTGGAGTGTTGCAGCGAGTTCTGCCCAGCTAGCGTGCAATGCTTCTGGTGGCAAGAATGGCTAAGCTGGCAGAGTCTGGGTCGAGCGCATCCTGCATGGTGCTCACTATGCTTCTGAAATATCTTTGACTGTTTCTCGTCTCAATCTGTCAACAGTGTGTTGACTCAGGTTTTCTGAGGCAGGGAGCATCATTTATGAGAGTGATGGTAAGGAGGACTAGCTGAGGCCCGGGACCCGGGAATTCGGGCTTTGCAGACTATTGATCTAGAGCACTTACTTTTTTTTTTTAACTTTTTAAAAACTTTTATGCATACAAGCTGGGGTGCAGGCCAGAGGCGTGGGGCAGTGAGAGGGTGACAGAGATAGAGTGGGGAGCAGAACAGGCAGATTGACGGAAATACACTGCTGAGGGGAGCAGCGGTCGAGGCGGGAGAGGTCTGCCGCGCCATGGGGGAATCTCCCCAGTTGGGTGTTGAACTAGAGTCGCTGCTGCCGACAGCGCCACAGCGCAGTGCCCAACCGCTGCACCACCAGAGAGGCCCGATCTAGAGCTCTTTCAACCCCACAATGGGTGTTGAGTTCAACCCCTACCTTGTTTGACCTTGGCTAAAACATTTAGTTCTTTTCTTATCTGTCAGGGAAAAATAGTCATCCAGTAAATATGTTAGGGTTAAGTCTGGCTTAAGAGAAGAAAAGTGATGGTCTAACTAAAGTAGAAGTTTGTGTATCTTCCATGTCAAAATCCAGAGGTAGACGCCGCAGGGCTGGTTAGTCATCCAACATATCAGGAAACCCACGAGCTTTGTGTCTTCTTGTTCTACCATATATGGTTATTCACGGATAGATGCTCTTCCTCCAAAATACCCACTGAAAAGCAAGAGTTGG
This sequence comes from Scalopus aquaticus, assembly GCA_004024925.1. NCBI lineage: Eukaryota > Metazoa > Chordata > Mammalia > Eulipotyphla > Talpidae > Scalopus > Scalopus aquaticus. The sequence continues at coordinate 194,379 of PVIJ01001374.1, forward strand.
ATGCAGACTAAGCGTTAGCTAGGGTTCTACTAGAAAAGCAGGACCAGTATTGTACATATGTGCATTCATGTTTGCAAATGTGTTCCAAGTCTGCTCGCATATGTATGTATGCATGCACGTGTGTATGTATGTGTGTCTCTGTGTGTATGTGTGCGTACGTACGTATGTGTGTATGTACGTATGTATGTATATGTTTCGAGGAATTGGTTTCTGCAAATTTGGGGTCCAGCTGGGCAAGTCTGAAGCCAGTGGCAGGTGAAGGGCAGAATTCCTTCCTCTTCACTTTTGTTCTTAAGGTCTTTCAGCTGATTGGATGAGGCGCATCCCGATTATTAAAGCTCACCTCCCTTGCTTAAAGTGCATTGGTTATGCATGTTAACCACAAAGCACCTCCAGACTAGCGCGCAGGCTTGTGTTGGAGTAACTGCAAAGAGGACGTAACATTGACCGCCACAGGTTCCAAGGCTGCTAACACTGAAGACTCACAAGTCTGTCTCCTGCAAATTTCCATGGGTAACAGCTACTGCCAGCGCTCCTGGCCTTCAGTCCCTCACCCTCACCCTAACCCTCTGACCACTTGCCACCCTTCAATTTCCTTTCCCCGCCTTGGAAAGAGGCAGAGAGCCCCATGGTGCCTTATCAGCCCTGCATCCCCCTCTCCTCCACTTCTCCACTCCCTGCACCAGGCTGATCTTACAGATAGTGGGCAGTGCCCTTGGGAGCACAGGCATAGAAGGTGTGCCCTGACCACAGGAAACCTCAGTGTCCCTGATAAGGGCTGACAGGAAGAAGCTGCGATTGTCAATCATCAATCATATTCCACACACGGAAGAATCCAGGTTCTCCCATTGCCCCCTGTCCTGCATCCTGACCCAGGGTTGGCAGAAAAAGAGACTTCAAAGCAGGAGCAGGACCCGGACAGCAGCTCTGGCAGCGGGAATCACCGTGCCCCTCCCCTTCACCTGGAATGTTTGGGGAAGCCAGTGTGTGTGTGCAGGGGGGCGGTGCAGGCTCTCCCCATGAGCCTGGGGCCAAAGCTGGGGGCTTCCCTTTGAATGGCATCGTGTGTGTGTGTGTGTGTGTGTGTGTGTGTGTGTGTGTGTGTGTTTTGAGGCCTGCAATCTCAGACCTCACAGCACTTTAAAACCTCTTCTCCGTGGGGAGAAGTTTGGAGCTGCTCCATTCTACTGGAGAAGACCCCCGCAAAGAAGACCCAATGTTGGAAGGTTTTCCACAGCCAAAGAGAGACCATCAGGCCTGCAGGCGGGGCTGAAAGGCTGGAGAGCGTGGGGCAGGAGAGGCTGAGGTTCAAGAGGCTGAGGCAGGCTGGCGCTGGGGTCCCAGGTGGGGTCTCAGGTGGGTGGCGCGAGTCGCTGCATGGATCTCCTCCTTCCACTAGGTGGCGCCAGAGCTGCATGCCCGCCTCTCCTGCCCTGGCCCCAGCACCCAGCTGCGGCCCATCGTAGCCTTCTTGATTGGCGTGGCTTATTTGGAAGGCATCACTCATCCCTCCAGGTAGGCTAGAGGCCATTTGTTGGGGGAGCTGATGGATGGGGCTCCCTAAGGACCAGGCTCTGCTTTACGGACCTTTGCGCAGGGGCAGGGGGAACTGGCATCTCAGGTCATTGGTGCAGGTTAGAGAATTTTGATGACCTTGACAAAAGCACCTGACACAAGTCCTTGGGAGCATCCTGTGGCATCAGCGGTGCTTTGGAGGCGGGGAGGATGATGGCCGGTTTGAGAGCACCGGCCTAAGGTGAGGGGTCTTTCTGGTCTCAGAGGGGACGGACCTGGGCATGGGGCGCGCACGGGGCTGGAAAGGGGCTTTGCTTCCCGCTGCCCGCCCCAGCCCGAAGAGCAGGGGCCGCAGAGCTGAGCCCCGGCCTGCTGCTGGGGGACCCCAGAGGGCCTCCTAGCAGGCCCGCCTCGCGGGGACTCCCCAGCCCCTGGGTCTGCACCCTCCTGCTGAGGCCTCCCTTTGCTCTCCCAGACTGGGAGGGCGAGGCCCCAGCAGCCCAGCAGCCTCCCCTCCTGCCAGCAGCTTCCCGGAAGGGGGCCAAGTGGCCCCCGAAGGCCCCTGGGTATCCTTTTGTCCCCAGGGGCCTCAGTACACACCTCGGCCTTCATCCGGGCATAATACATATTTTCAAAAGGGATTCCAGCCCCAGCTGGCTCTCGCCCTGGAGACCCGCCTCTCCATCGGCCGCTCTCGTCCTCATCCTCATCTAACGTCGGCAGGAAGAGCCGCTCTGTGCTCGGGGACAGCTTGATAAGGCACCGCAGCCCGCTCTTGCGGGGCGGCTCCCCTGGGGGCCTGGGGCTGAAGCTGGGCGCACGCTTCTCTCGAGCATCCTGTGGGTGCGAGACTGTGTAGCGTAGCCATGTGTAGCCCCTGCGTGTGCATGTGAGTATGTGTGTGTGCCTGTGTGCACATGTGTGTGTCTGTGTCTGAGTCTCTGTGTGTCCAAGACTGTGTGTCCACGCGGGGGGGTCCCGACTGTGTGTGGTCACACGTGTGCGTGTGCTGGGTTTTGAAGGCTGTGAACACCCTTGAAACATCTTTCTGTTCACACTGAGGGGCACCTGTCAGCAGGTCGCCCAGAGGAGATCTGGCTGGACGTCTGGGCCCCGGATCAGGAGCCTCCTCGCAGGCTGGGCTGGCGGTGGCCTCCAGAGGCCATGCCCGGCCTGCGGGGCGGGGGCTCCTCTGAGGGGCCGAGGCCCGGGTGTGCGCGCGCCCGGGTGGAGCCGCCGGGGTCCCTGCGCCCTCACCAACACCCCGTTTCCGTTTCCGTGTGTGTCGTGGGGGTGCCAGGCCTGGAGCTCCGGGGAGGATGCGGGTTCTCGGTGGGGCAATGGACGGGGGAGGGGGGCGATGTCGCTGGCCCTGGGGGGCTCGTGCCCCTCACAAACCGCCTCTGAGCGGAGGTGGGAACCGCGGGGGTCGGGCTACCCAGGACCCGGGGCTCACTCCGCCCGCACGAGGGGAGCCTCTGGCCCGGGGTTCATGGCTGAGCCCAGAAGTCCAGAAGCCAGGTGGGCCCCTCCTGACCCAAATCCCCGAGCCTGTGTGTGGTCACCTCCATTCCCGATGTGGCCCAGACCCGCCTGCGTCTCCCGCCCAGGACCACAGGACGGCGGGGCGACGGCCAGGGCCCCCCGGCTGCGCCTGGCGCCCCCCAGGGTACCCCACGGAACCTCTGTGTGACAGGGGTGCACAGCCTCCTCTTAGAGACTCCGTTCTCGGGAGGCGGGACTGTGTCACAGATGTGGACCCCAGGACCGAAGCTGGGGGACACTGCTGCAGAACCCGGAGACCGGGGTCCCCCGCAAGCCTCGCGGGAGCGGGCAGTGCCGCCACCTTCCAGGAGATGGCGCTGCGCCGCCGGGAGATGGCCGGCTCTCCCGGCTTGGCTCTCCCGGCCCCCAAGGGCTAGGCCCCCCCGTTTGCCCGGCTGCTTCCCACCGCGGAAGACCCCGGTGCTGGAGGCCCGAGACCGACTCAGAGCCCCTCACCTCAGGCCGGGAGCGCCTCGGCCGCCGCATCACCCCGGCCACCGCGGCGAGGGGTGACCGTTCATTCTCACCACTGCGCTCAGGTTGGGGTCACCGCCCAGTGCCCACGCTACCCCGCCTCCAAGGCGTCCGTGCCGGGTCCCCAGCAGCCCAGCCCCGAGGATCACAAGCAGAAGGGGGTAAATCCCAGGTGCTGGCTTGTCTTGGGGTCCGCTTCTCTCTCAGAGGCGGGAGCCGACCCGATCCACTGAGGGTTTCACTTGGCCGCCCGCGCCCGCTGCAAATGGACGCGCGAGGAGTCGCCCCTAATCCTCCAGCTTAGTGTCTCTCACAGGGGCGGCACACGGGCTGCCTCTGAGGAGGCGAACACGGGGGGCCGTGCGGGCGGGCCGGGTGGGGCGGAGAGGGGCTCCTCAGGGTTTGCCCGAGAAGGTGCGTCCCGGGGGGACCGCGGAGCAGGTGCCGGGGCTGGCTCTCGCCCTCCTGCCCGCCGCGCCCATCCCTGCCAGCCTTCGCTTTTCCTTCCTCCCCTCCTCTCCCCTCCTCCACCCCCTCCTCCCCCTCCTCTCCTTCCCCCCTCCTTCCTGCGCCTTCCTCCCTCTTTCCTCCCCGCCATGCTGAGCCCGGCTGGCAGCTGGAGACGCTTGAGGCTGGACCCAACTCTGCCCTCTCGCGCTTCCAGAGCCTGCAATCTGAGGGGTGCACCCTGGATGGGGACATTGGGGCTTCCCAAAGCCTTAAGGCAACAAGACACCCCAGACAACATCTGAACTTGGGGGGCCGGGTTCAGGGCCCCTTGACACGTTGCCCAGGCAGGGCTGACCCCCACTGAAGAGTGAGCCCCACCCTCACCAAGCTCATCTCTAGCCCCAAATCTGGGGGTGCGATGGGGTGGGGCATTCGTGTTCCTGCAGCCTCCCCATCACCTCCAGCCAAGGCCAGAGCCGGCACCTTCCCCCCGACTTTGCTCGGGGCTGTTTCTCCTCCTCTCATCCGCACCCCGACCCTTCGCTGGCCCACCCCGACCCCACAGCGGGCGGGTCTTCCTCCGCATATCCCTGCTGGTTTCTGCCCCTCACACTTCTCTGCGGTGCCCAGCGGCTACGCCCACACTACGCGACCCCCTCTTCTCAAGCCCCCCCTTTGTTGGCCATGCCCTCACCTGCATCTTTTCACCCTGTGGGGGGGGCGCCCCACCCCCTTCCACTCGGGGTCCTCAGAGTGTTCACGCCGGGCACATCTCCCCCCAGAGCTCCTGGGTCTCCCCTACCCCCCAGACCCTTCACCCCCTCGGGGGCCGGGGAGCTTGCAGGAGAGTCTCCACCCCCTGGGCCGCCTCCCTGGGCTGCGCAGCCGGAAAGTTCCTCGCAGTCAGGGCTGGGGGCGACTCCGCTCGCCCTGCCGCGCCGCAGGAGACCCACTGAGGGGATGGAGGGCCGGGCCCAGCCGGCCGCGTGGTTGCGCCGTGGCCGGGAATCCCGGCTCTTCCCTAAGGAGTGAAGATGGTTAGTGGGATTTTGGTGCCTTTGGTCCCCAATATAGGCACAAACGTCACTTGTCCTCTGTCCTCTTCCCCAAGCAGAGAGAGGCTGACACGCCACAGACACCTCGGAGAGACGCACGCGAGGGCTGACCGCGGAACAGTAAAATTGTCTGCGCTTCGGGCTTCATCTCCTGGGCTGTTCTGGGCCGCGCAGACTGTCCCCGCCTTTCCAGCTGGAACTGTGGGTGCCTAGAACCAGCTGGAAGGTGAGGCCCCGCCGTCTACACTGGCTGACCTCTGGTCGGCCGCCTTCGTTCACGGCGCGAGAAGCCGAGGGCCACGAGGGTGGGCGTCCGAGGCCCGAGCTCTCCGGCTCCCGAGACCCTCCGTGGCGCGGCCGCCCAGCGGCTCCGGAAGCCAGGCCCTGGCCATCCCAGTCGGGGCCTGCGCGGATAAGCGGCACCCGCCAGCCCTGCCCCAGGTGGCTGAGAAGCACCCCCGCCCTGCGCCCCGGAACCGCGGCCAGAGGCGGGCGCGCCGGCCGAGTCATTATTTCCGTAACTGTGTGCGCACAATTTTCATACTTCAACCACATCTCTCCGACCCTCCTCTCAGAAAACAGCCCAAACCGAGCATATGTTTTCTTAACAAACCTCAGTCGAATATCTTGGCTGGTTTGCCATTTTCTTTCAGCAGATTCCAGGAAGCAGGGCGGCAGGGGTGCCTTAGGAAACCCCGACTTGCGAGATTCCAGACGCGGCCCTCCCACCCCGGCAAAGGGGAGCTGGGGTGAGGTGCGCCGCCTTTTCCGTTTTCTAAAAGTGTGACTTTGGCCTCTTGGCCCTCTCTTTTCTCCAAAGAGAAAAAGTTACCATTATTTTTAAAATAATGTTCCGTGAGTGTCTCTCCCTCTTGGTGCACATGGCGATGATTTGGGGATCTTTGCTACTTGCCTCCACTGCAGCAGCGAGGAGTCTGCGGGGCAGACAGGGGCCGCTGGGGCCCTGGGCTGAGGGCAGGGGGCAGTCTCCCTCCCCCACAAATCCTGTCCCCAGTCGGGCGGGGTTGTGCTCCCCAAGGCCTCCTAAGCAGAGACATTTCCCCTCCAGAGTCTGGGCGACCCAGCCGCCCCCCATTTCCTGCCCCACCCACAAGGTCAGAGGTCTCCACAGCAACGGAATGTGTGACTCAGTGGCTTGTTTCTCCATCACACCGCAAGGGGGCGCCACGCATGGGTCCACCCACCCATCCCAAGATGGGCTGGCTTTTGGGAGACTTCAGAGAGGAAACTCCTAAATGCAGGCAGGTTGCCTTTTTATCAAGAAGAGACCCTCAGGGCCAAAGCCGGGCGCACTGCCCTGGTAACCTACTGAGGAAAGAGAGGAGTCACCTCCACAGGGATGGAGCCATCCAATAGCCATAGGCAAAGTGACCCTTCAGTTCTGAGACTCACCGACTCCCCCCTCCCCAAGTTCTTGCTCTCCCTAAGCAGCTTCAGGGTGGGGTTTCCTTTTCAGGCAAGGAAGCAAGTGGCTGGGAGGTGGGGCTGAGCGGGCACTAAACACCGTCGGCAGCCGGTCTGGGGAGTGTCCTCCTGTGGCTCGGGACCCCTGGCCTGACCGCTTGGGGTTAACGCTCAAGGACAGGCAGCTGAGGCCATCCCCAGTGACTGAGATTGTCCGGCGGCTGAGACCGTCCGTCTGTCTGGTCTACCCGAGGCAACGCTTTGGGCGTTTGTTAAGCATCTGGCTTTGCAGCTGGAGCCCTGGCTCTTCTGCTTTAGTTTCTTCATAGGTAAAATGAGACCCGTAAAGGTAGCTCTTTCACGGGTGCTGGACTGTGGGCACAGACCGTCAGTGCTGGCTGTCACTGTGCCCCATCCTGGCCCAGCTGTCCCTCCCTCTGCAGCTGGACAGGCAGCTCGCCGCAGGGCCAGCGTCCTCCGTGCCTCCCGTTGCACTGAGGGCGAAGATGACGGTCTTCACCTGCCCCTCCAGGTGTGCAGCCCACCCAGGCCTCCCAGAGACCCCGGCTTCACCCCTGTGCCTCCAGGCCGTGGGTGGCTGCTCCCCTTGCCAGAGGGACCCTCTGTGCTTGATTCCCGGGGTTCTGGAGTCACCTCCCCCTTTATGGTGCACAGCGCTCCTGCCATCATCCACTTCTCAGCTCAGCTCTCTCTGCCTGGGGGGACCTCGGGGGTTCCTCCTGGGCTCATTCCCCTGTGGGAGGGTTGATCTGTTTGTGGGATTTCTTTTTTTTTTTTTAAGATTTTTATTTTTTATTTATACATACAAGCTGGGGTACAGGCCAGAGGTGTGGGGTGGCGAGAGGGTTCACCAGCGACAGAGTGGGGAGCAGAACAGGCAGATCAGAAATCCACTGCTGAGGGGAGCAGCGGGCGAGGCAGGAGAGGTCTGCGGCGCCATGTGGGATTCTCCCCGGCCGGGTGTCGAACTCGCGTTGCCGCTGCCGACAGCTCCACAGTTCAGCGCTTAACCGCTGCGCCACCGGGGAGGCCCTGTTTGTGGGATTTCTTGATTGAAGTTCATGAGCTGGTTGTCAGGCCGTGAGCACGGGGCTAGCGTGATGCCCAGCACGCAGCAGCGCTCAAGGTCATCTGTGGCCAAGGTCATCTGCAGCATGATGGTTTAATGAGACCCCTCCCTTTCCACCCTTTGCACCTCCTTGAACCCCCTGCAGCCTGGCAATGGACGGGCACAGTGGAAACTTCCTGCAGACTGCTGTTTTCAAGCTGCTGTCTGCAAGTTTAGGGTGGAAGGGAGAACCTTCTCCCAGCAGCTAGAGCTCTGTGTTTCCACACACATTCACACCCATTGTAAAATATTTATTTTTGCGTAGATATGGAGGGTGAGAGGATTCCCCAGAGACAGAGTGGGGAGCAGATCAGGCAGATCCACTGAAATACACTGCTGAGGGGAGCAGCGGGTGAGGCAGGAGAGGTCTGCTGTGCCCTGTGGGAATCTCCCTTGCTGGGTATCGAACTCATGCTGCAGTGGCTCTGGATAGTTTCATAGTGCTATGCTTAACCCATTGCGCCACCAGGGAGGTATTTCTTTTTGCATAGAGCTGGGGTGTAGGCCAGAGGTGGGGGGGAGCGAAGAGGACTCACTAGAGACAGTGGGGAGCGGAGCAGGCAGATTTATTGAAATACACTGCTAATAAGGGGAGCAGCAGGCTGGACAGGAGAGTCTGCTGCGCCCTGTGGGTCAGCTCCCTGGCTGGGGACAAAACTCGGGCCTTCTCGGTGGGTGACAGTGCCATGGCTTCAGCCTGAGCCACCAGGGAGGCCCCTCCATTGTCTTTCTAGCCCCTCGAAGTGATTCAGTCCTCAGCTGGACCCTCAGTCTCTCCAGTTACCAGCGGGAAACAGGCCTGACAGGTCGATTCTCCAAGCTCATAGGTCAAGTGGGTGTCGAGGTAGGGCGAGGAGACCCTGGGGGCCTGGCCCTCCGCCCATCCCACCGTGCCCAGAGGATGGATGGGGCAGCACAGGCAGGGTGGCGAGACCTGAGCCTCCTGCTCTCTCCGCCTGGCTGGTGTGTCCGCACTTTGCCCCCTTCTTCCCGTGCCTGAGCCGTCACTGGTGGGCCCGTTCCTGGGCGAGTCTGGCCTGTGGCGTGGCTGGGTGGCCAGTGAGGCGGCGGGTCAGGGCGTCTGCGGTTCTGACATCTGGTGTCGTGGACTCAGTAACCAAGTCAGCCAAGGAAGAACAAAGGCCCCAGGGGCTTCCCGGCCCATCTGCCGAGTCTTTCTTCCCGGTTCTGCGGTCCCTAGTCCCAGGCGGGACAGAAGGGCCACATGAAGCGTGTCCGGGGGCCGCCAGCCCACAGGCCCTGCGGTGCTCCTGTGGGACACTGAGTTCCTCTCGGGGGGCCCCCACGGGCTTCACGCCTCCTGTCAAGGCCGGCACAGCCCACAGCACCCCTGAAGCTTTGCGGACAGGGAGAGGCCGGTGCCACGCTCAAGGTCACCTGCGCACGGCCGAACCCCGAGGGAATGCGGCTCCCCCGGCACGCGGCCCTCTGCCCCTGCTGTCTGGGGGGTCTCAGGGGAGTGGGGCTGTGGGGCGAGCTGGGCCGCGTGCACGTGCCTGGATTCCGCCTGCCCCGTTAGACGCTGCTTGTAAACCTGAGGTCATCTGCCTTCTCCTCGTGGGCGAGACGCGCAAGAATCCAGTTCTGCTGCGCTGCTCCAGCAGACCTCAGGGGGCCAGAAGTGTGGACAGTGGCCGCGGGAACAGGCCACTCAGTGGATGTTTCCTTAATGTGCTGTCATTATAAAATAAAACAAGTATAATAGTAGGCTTATGCCGCCTCCTCTCCCTCCCCCCACTAGTTCCCCTCCTCCTCCTCCCCCACTCTTTCTCCCCTC